>CM020247.1:11808874-12346374 GCA_009819775.1 Phoenicopterus ruber ruber
TTATTCTCTGTACCCCCGTTCCAACAACATCCCTCCCAATGTGTCAATATATGACCAAGGGGCTTTCTTTAAAATACCCTTATTCTGAGTGGTAACCCTCTCTTCTGACTCCTTATGCTTATTTTCTAGATTGTTTCTTATTAGCTATTGTGCTTCGTTTCATTCCCAAACATCCCAAATCTCTGGATATCCAATACCATCTTTTTTTTTTCTTTTTTTTTTTTTTCTTTCTTCAACGGGACCCACACAGAGTTACAGAATCACAAATCAGGACTCACTCGCTTCACAGCGGCGCCGCGTCTCAAACACACACACCCACAACACACACAAATGTTTTTAACACAAAATATCCACAAATGCTTTTAACATAAAATACACACACCCACAAAACAAATGCTTTTAGCATAAAACACCACAAAATACCACAAAATACCGTAAAGTACCATAAAGTACCATAAAGTACCATAAAGTACCTTTAACATAAAATACCTGGGCATTTACAAACAAGACACACAACCATCACTCCAGTTAGTCAGCAAAATGTTACATATTCATCATACGTCTATACATATTCATCACCTTTCCCCGAAAAGGCGGTCTTTATTAAAATGAGTTCGCAAAGGCGGTCGTTATTAAAATGAGTTCGCTCTCTTTAACTCCTCGCAGTTGCGCACGCGCAGTGTCATCCCTTCAGCGGGGACAGGTCGAGGGGGGGCGTGGGCGGGCAGCGTCACTGCGCCTCCCCCTGTTTCCTTGTAGGGACATTCAATAGCAATGTGTCCCGTAGCATGGCAGCGAAAACAACGTTTGTCTCCGACTTGCAGAGCTGCTGCAAAAGCTCCAGCTAACGCGGCGGTGTGATGTTCCACCGACCCAACACGGTTACATGCTTCAATCATTTGCACTAGTGTAGTATTCGCTGGCATCGCCTGGAGTATTTTTTTACAGTCCGTATTCGCATTTTCCACAGCTAATTTTAACATTAAGGCTTCTTTTGCTTCACGGTTATCAAGCTGCTTATTTAAAGCATCGCGTAATCTATCAGTAAACTGCATGTATGCTTTTTTTTTTTTTTTTTTTTTCTTCGGCGGGCGGGCGGCGGCGGCTGTTCGGTGCGGGACGGTGGTGGTGACTGGCTGTTCGCTCCGCCTCCCGCGTGTGATGGTGACTGAGGCCGGCCGTGGGGGGGCTGCTCCCTGCTCCGGGCTCGCTGAGCTCCGCTCTCCGCTCCCGATACCGGCCTTAGAGAGCCATGGCAGCCAGGGAGGGGAGGCTGCTCCGGTCCGCGCCGCGCGGGGAGGGCTAATCCTATTGGATCTCCCTCCTTTAATGCTTCCCGGCGCACTTGTTCCCATCGTGCCCGTGGGTTGAACTCTCCGACCCCCTCCGGATAGGGGCGGAGGTTCGTGCAGGAGCCGAGGGGATCATTGGGTCGGGCTTTGTCGGTGGTATCTCAGTTTTCTTTAAATCTATCAAATCTCCCTCATCCGATGTCTTTTCTGTCTCTGAGCGCGAATCAGCTGTGAGTACTGTTTGAACGGCAGCACTTTGAACCTTCTTTTCCACCTCCCACGATCTTAAAGTCTCAGTTACTAAATGCCATGTAGTCAAAATTTCAACGGCAGCTGTATTCCCTCTAGAGACTGCTTCCCATATCGTTTCTCCTGCCTGCTCCCACGTCTTTACATCAAACACAGCAGAGACAGTAGAGGGGGCTCCTTGCTTTTGCAAAAACTTCAGCAACAGTTTAATTTTATGAGTCATACTTTACTCCCCTTTTTGTCAAAAGGTGCGTTAATAACTTAACTATAGCTTCTTCTTCCGCAGAAATGTTAGCTCCCATTATAAATGCCCAGCCGCTCACCTGTTTTTCAGGCGATGTCCCGGGGTGGAAGCCGCAGTCCAGCTGCTAGCTTGATTCGTTCGGCTGGGTTCCCTCCGGACGCTCCGCGTTGCTTTACTGGACGCTCGTTCAGCGTTGCTTCAAGGGACGCTTATGCAGCGTTGCTTCTTCGGACGCTCGTGCAGCATTGATTTACCCCATCACGTTGGGGTCACCATTTGAGGGAATGAAGGCACGGACTCCGGCATAGGTGGAAAGCGGAGACGCTTTAATGCACACTTACAGGGGTTTATAAAGCTTCCTTATCTACTACATGCGCTCTAACACCTGTCCACGCGACTGGCATGCATAGTTACAGCTTTGTGATTGGTAATTCTCTTCTGTCCACGCGAAGGGCAAACATTTCTTGATTGGTACAATTAAACATAACAAAGAAATTCTTTAGTGTAACAACAAACTTCTTTCTGGTTCTGACTGCTTCTGGTTACTCTTATTTACCTTACTGTGTCCCTTCATTGACCTTTACAGCACTGCTGTTTCAATTACTGTACTGCTGTTACAATCAGCTCTAACCTGTCGTAAAACGGGTCACCTACACCATGACACCTCAGGCCACCAAGGAAGAGATGCAACATATAGATGGGCTCGTGATCGAGGGGTGGACTTAACTATGGACACTATCGCACAGGTTATTCATGAGTGTGAAACATGCGCCGCAATCAAGCAAGCCAAGCGATTAAAGCCTCTCTGGTATGGAGGACGATGGCTGAAATATAAATATGGGGAGGCCTGGCAGATTGATTATATCACACTCCCACGGACACGCCAAGGCAAGCGCCATGTGCTTACAATGGTGGAAGCAACCACTGGATGGCTGGAAACATATCCCGTGCCCCATGCCAGCGCCCGGAACACCATCCTGGGCCTTGAAAAGCAAGTCTTATGGCGACATGGCACCCCAGAAAGTCAGACAACGGGACTCATTTCCGAAACAACCTCCTAGACACCTGGGCCAAAGAGCATGGCATTGAGTGGGTGTATCACATCCCCTACCATGCACCAGCCTCTGGGACAATTGAATGATACAATGGACTACTGAAAACTACACTGAGAGCAATGGGTGGTGGGACCTTCAAAAACTGGGATACACATTTAGCAAAAGCCACTTGGTTAGTCAACACTAGGGGATCCACCAATCGAGCTGGCCCTGCCCAATCAAAACCTTTACATACTGTAGAAGGAGACAAAGTTCCTGTGATGCATGTAAAAAACATGCTGGGGAAGACAGTCTGGGTTATTCCTGCCTCGGGCAAAGGCAAACCCATCTGTGGGATTGCTTTCGCTCAAGGGCCTGAATGCACTTGGTGGGTAATGCAGGAGAATGGAGAAGTCCGATGTGTACCTCATGGAGATCGAATTTTAGGTGAAAATAGCCAATAGTTTGAACTGTATGATGTTAATCGCTATAATATACTGCATATAATCATTTATATTATGTATATATTGTATATAATCATGTATATAATCATTTCTATAGTTGTGTTCTATATCAAAGGTATTACAGTGAGAATCACCCAAACCAATGAAGAGCGACCTCTGATGAAACCGAGCAAAGTGTGGCAGCGAGGGACTGACTGCAACAACTGGCACACAGTCGAGATCAACACCTTCGACCTGCCGACTGCGGACAAGCTACACCAGCCATGCCAGATATACCAGCTATAAGTTCCAGATGCAGCATGCAACAATCCAACACCACACACCATCTCTCCTGCCCTGAAAGACTATTAAGACAGATGCAACCCAGGTTCGTGGACTAAATGAACTCAATAGACATTTTGGAGGGATGGTCCATAGACCAAGGGAATGGTATCTGTGTATATATTAAAGACATAAAGTGGCAGTGATTAACTGGAAAGTGAGAGACCTGAGCATAACGTAAATGGTATGGAATAAGGGGTGGATACTGTCCTGGTTTAGGCTGGGACGGAGCTAGTTTTGTCTCCAGCAGCTCCTGTGTTTTGGATTTAGTGTGAGAAGAATGGTGATAGCACACTGATGTTGCTGTTTGCTGCTGAACCACCAAGGACATTTTGCTGTTTTCCAGGTTCTGCTAACATGCAGATGCAAAACTTGGGAGGGGTAGAGACAGGATAGTTGATCCAAACTGGCCAAAGAGAGTATTCCATACCATAGACGTCATGCCTGATAGAAGCGAGGGTCGGTCGGTGGGCCACTAGGCTTTTAGGCTTTTGAGACCCTTAACTTGCCTTAATCCTTAAGCTTGCCTTCAGGTTGCTTTTTGTTTCCCTATTTTTACCTTTTTGTTTTTCGCTCGTTTGGCTGTTGGTTCCCTCGCCTACTTTCTCTGGAACTTGCTGTTCTGGGATAGCTGGAGGGGGAATACCCCTGCTCCCTGACTGCTGCTCGGGATGGGCTGTATCGGTCGTCGGGTGGTGAGAAATTGTGTATCATTTGTTTTATATATTCTATTATCCTTATATATATTATCATTATTATCATTATTAATATATTTTCATATTTTTCCTTTGCTGCCCTGGTGAGCTGTTTTTATCTCAACCCACGAGTTTTCCTTTCTCTCCAATTCTCCTCCCCACCCCACCGGGGAGGTGGGGAGTGAGCGAGCGGCTGTGTGGTACTGAGTTACAATTTGGGGTTAAACCACGAGACCAACCCTTAACCTAACACTACCAAGTCCACCACTAAACCTAAGCACCACATCTACACGTCTTTTGAATACCTCCAGGGATGGTGACTTAAACACTTCCCTGGGCAGCCTGTTCCAATGCTTGACAACCCTTTCAGTGAAGAAATGTTTCCTGATATCCAATCTAAACCTCCCCTGGCACAACTTGAGGCCATTTCCTCTTGTCCTATCGCCTGTTACTTGGGAGAAGAGACTGACACCCATCTCTCTACAACCTCCTTTCAGGTAGTTGTAGAGAGCAATAAGGTCTCCCCTCAGCCTCCTTTTCTCCAGGCTAAACAACCCCAGTTCCCTCAGCCGCTCCTCATAGGACTTGTGTTCTAGACCCTTCACCAGCTTCGTTGCCCTTCTCTGGACACACTCCAGCACCTCAATATCTTTCTTGTAGTGAGGGGCCCAAAAGTGAACACAGTACTCGAGGTGCAGCCTCACCAGGGCCAAGTACAGGGGGACAATCACCTCCCTACTCCTGCTGGCCACACTATTTCAGATACAAGCCAGGATGCCGTTGGCCTTCTTGGCCACCTGGGCACACTGCCGGCTCATATTCAGCCGGCTGTCAACCAACACCCCCAGGTCCTTTTCCGCTGGGCAGCTTTCCAGCCACTCCTCCCCAAGCCTGTAGCATTGCCTGGGGTTGTTGTGACCCAAGTGCAGGACCCAGCACTTGGCCTTGTTGAACCTCATACAATTGGCCTCGGCCCATCAATCCAGCCTGTCCAGATCCCTCTGTAGCGCCTTTCTACCCTGAAGCAGATCAACACTCCTGCCCAACTTGGTGTCATCTGCAAACTTACTGAGGGTGCACTCGATCCCCTCGTCCAGATCATTGATAAAGATACTGAACAGAACTGGCCCCAATACTGAGCCCTGGGGAACACCACTTGTGACTGGCTGCCAACGGGATTTAACTCCATTCACCACAACTCTTCAGGCCTGGCCATCCAGCCAGTTTTTTACCCAGCAAAGAGTACACCCATCCAAGCCATGAGCAGCCAGTTTCTCCAGGAGGATGCTGTGGAAAATGGTGTCAAAGGCTTTACTGAAGTCCAGGTAAAGAACATCCACAGCCTTTCCCTCATCCACTAAGCGGGTCATCTTGTCATAGAAGGAGATCAAGTTAGTCAAGCAGGACCTGCCTGTCATAAATCTATGCTGACTGGGTGTCGTGGTTTAGCCCCAGCCGGAGGCTGAGCCACGCGGTCGCTCGCTCACCCCCCCACTCTCCCGGAGGGACGGGGAGAGAATTGGGACGAAGAAAAGCAAAAACTCGTGGGTTAACAACAACAACAGTTTAACCAAACAACAAAGGGAAAGAGAACAAACAAACGAGAAACCCCAACAATAACAACAACAGCGTGTACTTAGCGGTGCTTTCCGGACAGGTCGCTCCCGCCCCCGACGCCCAGCCCGCTCCCGAGCAGCGATCCCCGCCCTGCCAGTCAACCCCCTCTAAATAGTGAGCGTGACGGTCACATGGTATAGAATAGGCCCCCGGCCAGCTTCTGGTGAAAATTAACCCTATCCCAGCCGCAACCAGGACATTATCCACCCCTTATTCTATACCATATATGTCACGCTCAGATCCTACACTTTCCAATTTATCACCACCACTTTTCCTGATATATATATATAGATATACACACAGACATCATTCCCTTAGTCTATGGACCATCCCTTTGAAGTGTCCATTGAGTTCATTTAGTCCATGACTTTGGGCTCCATCTGTCATAATAGTCTCTTGGGGCAGGAGAAATGATGTGGAGTTTGCTCAGTTGGTGAAACAGGGCTGGGTCTCGGCGTGGTGTGGCAGGTGACACTGGACGCAGTGGGAGGATGGTCTGTAGTGTTGGATTGTTGCATCTGGAACTTGCAGTCACGGTATCTGGCTCGGCTGCTGCATCATGTCCACGGTCTGTGGGTTGAAGATGTCGATCTCTTGAGGAAGTTGATGGGCGCCAGTTGCTAAAGCCAGTTCTGCTTCCATTACTGCTGCACTTGGCTCAGGTTTATCAATAGTTCATTCATTGACTATTCTCACCCAAAATCAAATCCCCTCGAGGTATTTTCAGGGAGAAAATTAGAAGGGCCAAAGCCCAATTAGAACTTAGTCTGGCTACTGCTGTAAAAGACAACAAAAAGTCCTTCTACAAATACATTAACAATAAAAAGGGGGCTAAGGAGAATCTCCCTCCTCTATTGGATGCGGAGGGAAACTTAGTGTCAAGGGATGAGGAAAAGGCTGAGGTGCTAAATACCTTCTTTGCCTCAGTCTTCAACAGCAAGGGAAGTTGCTCTCTGGGCACCCAGCCCCCTGAGCAGGAAGACAGGGATGGGGAGCAGAATGTAAACCCCGAAGTCCAAGGGGAAATGGTCAGTGACCTGCTACGCCACCTAGACACGCACAAGTCTATGGGGCCGGATGGGATCCACCCAAGGGTGCTGAAAGAGCTGGCAGAAGTGCTCATCAAGCCACTCTCCATCATTTACCAGCAGTCCTGGCTAACCGGGGAGGTCCCAGTTGACTGGAAGCTGGCAAATGTGACGCCCATCTACAAGAAGGGCCGGAAGGAGGATCCGGGGAACTACAGGCCTGTCAGCCTGACCTCGGTGCCCGGGAAGGTTATGGAGCAGATCATCTTGAGTGCCATCACGCGGCACATACGGGACAACCGGGTGATCGGGCCCAGTCAGCACGGGTTTATGAAAGGCAGGTCCTGTCTGACCAACCTGATCTCCTTCTACGACATGGTGACCCGCTTAGTGGATGAGGGAAAGGCTGTGGACGTTGTGTACCTGAACTTTAGTAAAGCCTTTGACACCGTCTCCCACAGCATTCTCTTGGAGAAGTTGGCTACCCATGGCTTGGATGGGCATACTCTGCGCTGGGTAGGAAACTGGCTGGATGGCCGGGCCCAAAGAGTTGTGGTGAATGGAGTTCAATCCGGTTGGAGGCCGGTCACAAGTGGTGTTCCCCAGGGCTCAGTACTGGGGCCAGTTCTGTTCAATATCTTTATCAATGATCTGGACGAGGGGATCGAGTGCACCCTCAGTAAGTTTGCAGATGACACCAAGTTGGGAGGGAGTGTTGATCTGCTGGAGGGCAGGCAGGCGCTACAGCGGGATCTGGACAGGCTGGATCGATGGGCCGAGGCCAATTGTATGAGGTTCAACAAGGCCAAGTGCCGGGTCCTGCACTTGGGTCACAACAACCCCAGGCAACGCTACAGGCTTGGGGGGGAGTGGCTGGAAAGCTGCCCGGCGGAAAAGGACCTGGGGGTGTTGGTTGACGGCCGGCTGAATATGAGCCAGCAGTGTGCCCAGGTGGCCAAGAAGGCCAACGGCATCCTGGCCTGTATCAGAAATAGTGTGGCCAGCAGGAGTAGGGAGGTGATTGTCCCCCTGTACTCGGCCCTGGTGAGGCCACACCTCGAGTACTGTGTTCAGTTTTGGGCCCCTCACTACAAGAAAGACATTGAGGTGCTGGAGCGTGTCCAGAGACGGGCAACGAGGCTGGTGAAGGGTCTGGAACACAAGTCTTATGAGGAGCGGCTGAGGGAACTGGGGATGTTTAGCCTGGAGAAAAGGAGGCTGAGGGGAGACCTTATTGCTCTCTACAACTACCTGAAAGGAGGTTGTAGAGAGATGGGGGTTGGTCTCTTCTCCCTAGTAATAGACAACAAAACAAGAGGAAATGGCCTCAAGTTGCACCAGGGGAGGTTTAGATTGGACATTCGTAAAAACTTCTTTACCGAAAGGGTTGTCAGGCATTGGAACAGGCTGCCCAGGGAGGTGGTGGAGTCCCCATCTCTGGGGGTATTCAAAAGGCGTTTAGATGAGGCCCTAAGGGATATGATTTAGTGGGGGACTTGGTAGTGATAGGTTAATGGTTGGACCCGATGATCTTGGAGGTCTCTTCCAACCGGAACAATTCTATGATTCTATGATTCTACACATCGGACTTCCCCATCCTTTCGCACAACCCACCAAGTGCACCCAGGTCCTTGAGCAAAAACAATCCCACGGATGGGTTTGCCTTTGCCCGAGGCAGGAGTAACCCAGACTGTCTTCCCTAACACATTCTTCATGTGCACTACAGGAACTTTATCCCCTTCTACAGTACGTAAAGGCTTTGACTGGGCAGGACCAGCTCGATTGGTAGACCCTCTAGTGTTAACTAACCAGGTGGCTTTTGCTAAATGTGTATCCCAATGTTTGAAGGTCCCACCACCCATTGCTCTCAGTGTAGTTTTCAGTAGTCCATTGTATCGTTCAATTTTCCCAGAGGCTGGTACATGATAGGGGATGTGATACACCCACTCAATGCCATGCTCTTTGGCCCAGGTGTCTATAAGGTTGTTTCGGAAATGAGTCCCATTGTCTGACTCAATCCTTTCTGGGGTGCCATGTCACCATAAGACTTGCTTCTCAAGGCCCAGGATAGCGTTCCGGGCGGTGGCGTGGGACACAGGATATGTTTCCAGCCATCCGGTGGTTGCTTCCACCATTGTGAGGACATGGTGCTTGCCTTGGCGGGTCTGTGGGAGTGTGATATAATCAATCTGCCAGGCCTCCCCATATTTATATTTCAGCCATCGTCCTCCATACCAGAGAGGCTTTGACCGCTTGGCTTGCTTGATTGCAGCACATGTTTCACACGCATGGATAACCTGTGCGATAGTGTCTATGGTCAAGTCCACCCCTCGGTCACGAGCCCATCTGTATGTTGCATCTCTTCCTTGGTGGCCTGAGGTGTCATGGGCCCACAGAGCTAGGAATAATTCACCTTTATGTTGCCAGTCCAGATCCACCTGCGCCACTTCAATCCTAGCAGCCTGATCCACCTGCTGGTTGTTTTGATGTTCCTCAGTGGCCCGACTCTTAGGTACGTGGGCATCTACATGACGTACTTTTATAAACAGCTTCTCTAGCCGGGCAGCAATATCTTGCCACAATTTGGCAGCCCAGATGGGTTTGCCTCTGCGCTGCCAGTCGCTCTGCTTCCATTGCTGTAACCACCCCCACAGGGCATTCGCCACCATCCAGGAGTCGGTATAGAGATAGAGCACTGGCCACTTCTCTCGCTCAGCAATATCTAAAGCCAGCTGGATGGCTTTCACCTCTGCAAACTGACTCGATTCACCTTGTCCTTCAGTGGCTTCTGCGACTCCTCGTGTAGGACTCCACACAGCAGCTTTCCACCTTTGATGCTTTCCCACAATACGACAGGACCCATCAGTGAACAGGGCATATCGCTTCTCATTTTCTGGTAGTTCATTATATGGTGGGGCCTCTTCAGCATGTGTCACCTCCTCCTCTGTCGACATTCCAAAATCTTTGCCTTCTGGCCAGTCCGTGATCACTTCCAGAGTTCCTGGGCGACTGGGGTTTCCTATTCGAGCTCGTTGTGTGATCAGTGCGACCCACTTGCTCCATGTAGCATCAGTTGCATGATGTGTAGAGGGGACTCTCCCTTTGAACATCCAGCCCAGCACCGGCAGTCGGGGTGCCAGGAGGAGCTGTGCTTCAGTACCAACCACCTCCGAAGCAGCTCGAACCCCTTCATATGCTGCCAAAATCTCTTTTTCAGTTGGAGTGTAGCGGGCCTCGGATCCTCTGTATCCCTGGCTCCAAAACCCCAGGGGTCGACCTCGAGTCTCCCCTGGTGCTTTCTGCCAGAGGCTCCAGGTAGGGCCGTTCTCCCTGGCTGCGGTGTAGAGCACATTTTTAACATCTTGCCCTGCCTGGACTGGCCCAAGGGCTACTGCATGAACTATCTCCTGTTTAATTTGTTCGAAGGCTTATCGTTGCTCAGGGCCCCATGTGAAATCATTCTTCTTTCGGGTCACGTGATAGAGAGGGCTTACAATAAAACTGTAATTTGGAATATGCATTCTCCAAAAACCCACAACGCCTAAGAAAGCTTGGGTTTCCTTTTTGTTAGCTGGTGGAGACATAGCTGCTATTTTGTTGATCACATCTGTCGGGATCTGACCATGTCCATCTTGCCATTTTATTCCTAGGAACTGGATCTCCTGTGCAGGTCCTTTGACCTTCCCTCGTTTTATGGCAAAGCCAGCTCTCAGAAGGATTTGAATTATTTTCTCTCCTTTCTCAAAAACCTCTGCTGCTGTGTTGCCCCACACAATGATGTCATCAATGTATTGCAGGTGTTCTGGAGCTCCACCCTTTTCCAGGGCAGTCTGGATCAGTCCATGGCAAATGGTAGGGCTGTGTTTCCACCCCTGGGGCAGTCAATTCCAGGTGTACTGGACACCACTCCAAGTAAAAGCAAACTGTGGCCTGCACTCTGCTGCCAAAGGGATGGAGAAGAACGCATTGGCAATATCAGTGGTGGCATACCACTTGGATGCCTTGGACTCCAGTTCGTACTGAAGTTCTAGCATGTCCGGCACAGCAGCACTCAGTGGTGGCGTGACTTCATTCAGGCCACGGTAGTCCACTGTTAATCTCCATTCCCCATTAGATTTCCGTACTGGCCATATAGGACTATTAAAAGGTGAATGAGTCTTACTGATGACTCCTTGGCTCTCCAGTTGATGAATCAGCTCACGGATGGGAGCCAGGGAGTCTCTGTTAGTGCGATATTGCCGCCGGTGCACCGTCCTGGTAGCAATTGGTACCTTCCGTTCTTCAGCTTGCAGCAATCCCACAATGCAGGGATCTTCTGAGAGGCCAGGCAGGGTAGATAGCTGTTTGGTCTTCTCTGCATTCACCGTGGCTACACCAAAAGCCCATCGGTATCCCTTTGGGTCCTTGAAGTACCCTCTCCTGAGGTAGTCTATGCCAAGGATACAAGGGGCCTCTGGGCCAGTCACAATGGGGTGCTTTTCCCACTTGTCCCCTGTTAAGCTCACCTCAGCCTCCAATACTGACAATTCTTGGCATCCCCCTGTCACTCCTGAGATCCAGATGGGTTTCGTGCCCCTATGCTCTGATGGCATCAGACTACATTGTGCACCTGTGTCTACCAAAGCCTTATACTTCTGTGGGTTTGATGTGCCAGGCCATCGAACCCACACAGTCCAGTATACCCGGTCATCCCTTTCCTCCTCCTGGCCAAAGGCAGGGACCCTCTATTCCTGTTCCTCGTCAGAGTATTCCCTGTCTGACCCTTGCAGCGCCAGACCAGAAGGTCCCTCCTCAGGATCAAGGGAGGTGATTTCAGTTCTTCTCTGTTTGGGAAATCGCTGATTGCCTTCGTGCATCTCTACAGCAACTCTGCTGACAGACTTCCTGGGTGGCCCCTTCTTAAGAGCTGTCTTCCCTCTCAGTTCGCGTACACGGGCTTCCAGCTTAAAGGTGGGTTCACCGTCCCACTTCCTCATGTCCTCCCCCTGGTCACGCAGGAAGAACCAGAGTGCTCCACGCGGCGTGCGCCTGGGGCTCCCTTTCCTTCCGACTGAGGCAGGAGAGGACTGATTTCTTGGGGCATTCCTGATAGTCAAGGCACTGGCCCGTAGGGATGAGGCGGTACAGAGATTTTCTTCAAAGTTTTGGAGCCAAGAAGACGTTCTCTCCACAGTTGGCGTATCAATATCTGGGAAATACATCGCTGCCAGACTGTTAGAATATGACGCTGGGGCGCTCTGAATCACCTTCCTCCACATAGCCCGTGTGCACAGGACATCGTCTGGATCTTTGGAGACCTCATCATTGTCTAGATCCCTGTAGATGACTTCCAGTACCGCTAATTCTCTCAGGTACTGGATGCCTTCATCTGCAGTGGTCCACTTCCCTGGGGAGTTCACAAGATCTTCCTTGAAGGGATATCTTGCCCTCACACTTGAGAGGAGCCGTCTCCAGAGACTGCAAATTGCTGCCTCTTTTCCAATTCCTCTCTCAATTCCCTGGTTCCTAGCAAGGGATCGCAGCTGTTGGGCTTCCTTGCCTTCCAAGTGCTGACTGTCGGCCCCGCTATCCCAGCATCGGAGCAGCCAGGCAGCAATCCGCTCACCTGGCTGGCCGCTGTAATCTTTCCGCATGTCTCGAAGTTCTGCTGAGGTCAGGGACCGGGTAGTTTCTGCTTCCTGTCGGAATTCTCTCACTCCTTCCTCTGATGTCCTTGTCGAAGGACCGGCTTCGTGATCTGACCCTTCCTCTTCTTCCTTTTCCCTTACTAATCGAGGGTATGGACCCGTTGTCCTCCTTGTCCATTGCTTCTTTTTGACTACTGGGGCAATTACTGTAGTTGGTGGTGTTGTTTGGGTCCCTATCTCAACCTTGGTGTCCTCAGGTGTAGTTTGGGTCCCTGCCTCAACCGGAGTCCTCTGGGAATGCTGAACTGCGGCTCGATAGGCACAAGCCAGGCCCCAGTACAACGCTAGAAGCTGGTGGTTCTCATTGGGATAGGCAAGGCACCCTTCTATCAGGTGGCGTGTCAGTTTGCTAGGGTTGCTCACTTGTTCAGGTGTAAAGTCCCAGGCTATGGGAGGTGTTAACCGCCCTAGGAACTTGCCCAAGTCCTTCCACACACCCTGCCACCCTGGGACCGGCTGCCTCAGGTCACACTTCAATATAGCCTCACCCAAAAGTTGTCTTCTCTTCCACCAGGACGAGACCAGATTCCACAAACCCCATAATATGCCAACAATATTAGTAAGTAATACCAAGCAGTTCACACAAGGGTGAGTAAGGACCTCAGGAGCCTGTGTAATAAGCCTGTCCACATTAATCCTGGGTAGGGAGAGGGAGATGATGTATTCCCTCATCCTCTCCACCAGATAGCTCCCCCAGCACAGTGAGACCGTCAGTGCCAGAACAAACCACATTCGCATTAACATGTTGCCAAAAGTCAAGAGATAAACAACGCAGACAGCAAACTTTTTTTGACCCGTGCAGGAGCTTGTCACTTAGTAATTACTACAGTTAGAGCACACTTAATACAAAAGTGCTGTTGTCGTGCCCCACGTTGGGTGCCAAAAAGGACTGTCGTGGTTTAGCCCCAGCCGGAGGCTGAGCCACGCGGTCGCTCGCTCACCCCCCCACTCTCCCGGAGGGACGGGGAGAGAATTGGGACGAAGAAAAGCAAAAACTCGTGGGTTAACAACAACAACAGTTTAACCAAACAACAAAGGGAAAGAGAACAAACAAACGAGCAACCCCAACAATAACAACAACAGCGTGTACTTAGCCGTGCTTTCCGGACAGGTCGCTCCCCCCGCCCCGACGCCCAGCCCGCTCCCGAGCAGCGATCCCCGCCCCGCCAGTCAACCCCCTCTAAATAGTGAGCGTGACGGTCACATGGTATAGAATAGACCCCGGCCAGCTTCTGGTGAAAATTAACCCTATCCCAGCCGCAACCAGGACACTGGGCCTGATCACCTAGTTGTAGATGCTACTCTTCTGCTGACTAAAGGATGTTTAGACTGTCATTCTGTTGATGAGATTGTGTTTTAAGAGTCTTTTAGAGATGAGTACTCTCCAGGACTGTATTTGAAGCTTGAAGGGCTGATCAGCAGGAGCTCACCAACAGTGTTGGGAGCTTTTGCTGAAATAGTAACAGTTGTAACCAAGCAAGGAAGTCATCCAAAGAACACCAACAGATATCTGCATACCAATCTTGAAGAGATATGCAAACATTACTCAAATCTTGTTTGCAAGCTTTGCTTTCCTAGAGAACATCTGTTTTGCCTGTACTCTTATACTGGTGTTGAGTCACAACTGCCAAACTTATCCCAAGTAGGCTGTGTTACAAGTGGCCTGTATCCCACAGCTGTAAGAGCACAGTGCGTTGCTGTTTTTGGCAGCAGAACTGGAGACAAAAGGGCCCTCCGTGGCCCTTCTCATTTTCTAGTTGGAGTTACTTTCAGATTTTGCTTACTGCTTATTGCAGAAAAAAATGCTTTTTTTACCTAATCCTCTGGGCCAGAACAGTGTCCTTTGTGTAGCCAAGGCATTTCTGAACGTTTCTCTGCCTAGGTCTGTTCCAGAGAGCCATGCATGGGTCCTTGTGTAATGCTGGTGGTGACCTTCCAGGAGCAGTTTCTGAACAGCAGAGAAATTCCTCCTCAGATGTGTATCATCACTTTCACTGTGGCAAAAGGTGAGAAGATGACACAGTCCTGCTCATCTGTCTATGGATGAGTTGTGCCAGAAGGTTTCCCTCCCTCTCTCTGTGGACATATGCTGCTACCTGCTAACCCGTACAGTTACCTGTACAGAAATGACTAGCTGTTGCTGGTTTTGCATGGTTTCTTGACACCACAAATCCACTGCAAGCTACTGCAGTATTGTCAAGTCAGCTCTGTTTCAACAGTTAAATGTACTTTATTTACATGTTGAGCTCCAGTTTTCTCATTTGAACATAGTGAATTTGATAAATTCTTGCAAATGTGACAAAATCTATTCAGACAGGTGGATTTATATGGAAAGTTCCTTTTCTCAATGTCGTGGTTTAGCCCCAGTTGGCATCTAAGCACCATGTGGCTGCTCGCTCGCTCCTCCTCCCCCAGGGGGATGGGGAGGAGAATAGAGGAAAAAGAAAGGCAAAACTCATGGGTTGGGATAAAAACAGTTTAACAGGATAGCAAAGGAAAAGACAACAAACAAACAAAACCAACAATAACAGAATGTACTTAGCGCGTGCTTCACAGTACAGATTGCTCACCACCCAGATCCCGATGCCCAGCCCGGGCTCCTGAGCAGCAAATCTGCCCCCTGTCACCGTCCCCCTCTATATACTGAGCATGACGGTCACATGGTATAGAATGGCCTCCTGGCCAGCTTCTTGTGAAAATTAACCCTATCCCAGCCGGATCCAGGACACTCAAGTAACAATATTAAAATCATCAGGTCCTTACAATGAAAAATTATTTTACTATTATGCAGCTGAGACTGGTGCTAGGCAGGAGTGAAGGAAGGTACTTCAAAAGTACGGTAAAAAATGGCTATGGCAAAAGTAGAAGCAATAATTTTAGGTGTATGAAAAATGTCTTTAAAGGGAATGTTTAACAGACATAGTGTCATATTGTGGTGGGTTAACCCTGGCTGGATGCTAGATGCCCACCAAAGCTGCTCTATCACTCCCCCTCCTCAACTGGACAGGGGAGAGAAAATATAACGAAAGGCTCGTGGGCCAAGATAAGGAGAGGGAGATCACTCAGCAATTACAGTCACAGGCAAAACAGACTCAACTTGGGTAAAAACTAATTCAGTTTACTGCCAATCAAATCAGACTAGGATGATGAGAAAATAAAACCAAATATTAAAACCACCTTCCCCCTACCCCTCCCTTCTTCCCGGGCTCAACTTGATTCCCCAATTCTCTACCTCCTTCCCCTGAGTGGCACAGGGAGACAGGGAATGGGGGTTGTGGTTGCGGTCACATTGTCTCTGCTGCTCTTTCCTCCTCAGGGGGAGGACTCCTCACACTCTTCCCCTGCTCCAGCATTGGGCCCCTCCCATGGGAGACAGTCCTCCATGAACTTCTCCAACGTGAGTCCTTCCCACAGGCTACAGTTCTTCACGAACTGCTCCAGCATGGGTCCTTTCTACGGGTTGCAGTCCTTCAGGGACGGACTGCACCAGTGTGGGTCCCTCACAGGGTCACAAGTCCTGCCAGAAAACCTGCTTCAGCATGGGCTTCTCTGTCTCCATGGGTCCACAGGTCCTGCCAGGAGCCTGCTCTCCAGTGTGGGCTTTCCACAGGGTCACAGCCTCCTTCAGGTGCATCCACCTGCTCCGGCATGGGGTCCTCCATGGGCTGCAGGTGGATATCTGCTCCACTGTGGACCTCCATGGGCTGGAGGGGGACAGCCTGCCTCACCATGGTCTTCACCAGGGGCTGCAGGGGAACCTCTGCTCCGGCACCTGGAGCACCTCCTCCCCCCCTTCTTCACTGACCTTGGTGTCTGCAGAGTTGTTGTGCTCACATCTTACTCCTCTCTCCACTGCTGTTTTTTCCACAGCAGGTTTGTTTTTTTTTTCCTTCTTAAATGTGTTATCACAAAGGCGCCACCACTGTCAGTGATTGATTGGCTCGACCTTGGCCAGCGGCGGGTCCGTCTTGGAGCTGGCTGGCACTGGATCTACTGGACATAGGGGAAGCTTCTAGCAACTTCTCACAGAAGCCACCCCTGTAGCGCCACCCTGTTACCAAAACCTTGCCATGCAAACCCAATGCACATATATATATATATATAAAAAATATGATATACGTATGTGAATATAAATACACATTCTATTATATATGTATACATTTTAAAGAGTATATATAATGTGTATTTAGTACATATACATTAAATATACCCATATATACTTATATAATATACTGTATATATAAATATACATATAATGTATATACACACATATATGTACATTATATAAAATACAGTTTTTCTGTGCTTCTCAAATAAAAACTGATAGTGACACACCTCTTCGGAGTGTATCACTTAAATGCAGGCTGATCACAACTCAATCTATACCAGGAAGGAGAAGTAAATTACCTGCAAAAAGCACATTGCACTCATTAGCTAAAAAAGCCTTACTGAACGTAATGAGAAAACCAAAGCCAACACACTTGGCCAGCCTGTTCCCAAACATCACAGAGTCATAGAATCATAGAATGGTTTGGGTTGGAAGGGACCTTTAAAGGTCATCTAGTCCAACCCCCCCTGCAATAAGCAGGGACATCTTCAACTAGATCAGGTTGCCCAGAGCCCCATCCAGCCTGACCTTGAATGTTTCCAGGGATGGGGCATCTACCACCTCTCTGGGAAACCTGTTCCAGTGTTTCACCACCCTCATTGTAAAAAATTTCTTCCTTATGTCTAGTCTATATCTCTCCTCTTTTAGTTTAAAACCATTACCCCTTGTCCTATCACAACAGGCCCTGCTAAAAAGTTTTTCCCCATCTTTCTTACAGGCCCCCTTTAAGTATTGAAAGGCCGCAATAAGATCAGCCTGGAGAAGAGAAGGCTGAACAACCCCAGCTCTCTCAGCCTTTCCTCATAGGAGAGGTGCTCCATCCCTCCGATCATTTTTGTGGCCCTCCTCTGGACCCACCCCAACAGATCATAGAATCATAGAATCGTTCTGGTTGGAAGAGACCTTTAAGATCATCAAGTCCAACCATTAACCTATCACTACCAAGTCCACCACTAAATCATATCCCTTAGCGCCACATCTAAATGTCTTTTGAATACCTCCAGGGATGGGGACTCCACCACCTCCCTGGGCAGCCTGTTCCAATGCCCGACAACCCTTTCACTGAAGAAATTTTTACAAATATCCAATCTGAACCTCCCCTGGCGCAACTTGAGGCCATTTCCTCTTGTCCTGTTGTCTGTTACTTGGGAGAAGAGACCGACCCCCATCTCTCTACAACCTCCTTTCAGGTAGTTGTAGAGAGCAATAAGGTCTCCCCTCAGCCTCCTTTTCTCCAGACTAAACATCCCCAGTTCCCTCAGCCGCTCCTCATAGGACTTGTGTTCCAGACCCTTCACCAGCCTCATTGCCCTTCTCTGGACACGCTCCAGCACTTCAATGTCTTTCTTGTAGTGAGGGGCCCAAAACTGAACACAGTACTCGAGGTGCAGCATCATCAGTGCCGAGTACAGGGGGACAATCATTTCCCTAGTCCTGCTGGCCACACTATTTCTGATACAGTGAAAGACAGATCCATGTCTTTCTTGTGCTGAGGGCTCCAGAGATGGATGCAGTACTCCAGGTGGGGTCTCACCAGAGCAGAGCAGAGGGGCAGAATCACCTCCCTTGACCTGCTGGCCACGCTTCTTTTGATGCAGCCCAGGATGCGATTGGCTTTCTGGGCTGCGAGCGCACATTGCTGGCTCATGTCCAGCTTTTCATCCACCAGCACCCCCAAGTCCTTCTTGGCAGGGCTGCTCTCAACTCCTTCATCCCCCAGCCTGGATTGATACTGGGGGTTGCCTCAACCCAGGTGCAGGACCCTGCACTTGGCCTTGTTGAACCTCATGAGGTTCTCGAGCTTGTCCAGGTCCTTCTGAATGGCATCCCGTCCCTCAGGCGTGTCCACCGCACCACTCAGCTTGGTGTCATCTGCAAATTTGCTGAGGGTGCACTTGATCCTGCTGTCTATGTGATTGATGAAGATATTAAACAGTACTGGTCCCAATACAGACCATAATCTTGCATCACCAGATTTTTCATTTTAATCTGTCCCATCTCCAAAAACAATATGTGAAAAAAAGAGCCAACCTCACTGACATCATGAATACAATTGCCAATTTAAAAATGTATAACCGTGAAGATTTAAATGCTTGTTGTGCAGCATGGATAACCATTGAATGAACACTGCAAGTACGTTCCAAGATACTGCAGACCGTGGCTGTTCTGGAGCCTGCAACATCTTACAGCTTCTCACAAATGAGAACTCTAATTCAGATGCTATCTACCAACTGTTTTGTTATACAAAATTAATAGCTAAATCCTTCATAAGTCAAATTTTAGCTGTATGTGTTATTGACAGTGATGGTAGCAAATGTCCTATTCTGTAGGAGCTCACATAGAGGAAGCTAAAGGAAGCAGTAATCTTTTCAGGATGCTGGAGAATTGTGGGGTCTGTTTGTTGTACCTGGGCCACAAAATTATGCCATAATCACAGCCTTATCCATGAGCTGGGGGTGTAAACATGTCTGGAAAAATAACTTCCTTTTAGAGAGCACTGCTCCACGACTGCCAACACCTTCTAACATGTAGCATAAAATAAACATACAAAAAACCCTCAACAAAGAAGTGAATGCTACCTCTGCAGAATACCTGCCCTGTGCTTGATAGACTTTAGCTGGCCAAACTTGCAGCTGCTGAAATGTCATGGTGGAATACACCAGAAGGGAGCAGAGCGCTAGGAAGATCGATAACAATAAGCTGCTAGTACAAACTATACCACCTCTACATCAGAGTAATCAATGAGAATTTTTACCCAATTTAAAGTTTGTTTTGTGCTGTTAGGAGCAAGTGAGTTAGTTAGGCAAGCTGAAGATAAACCAGTACAGCCTAGGGAAACTCTTTGGTGCTAGTGAAGACTTAGCTGTGCATGTGACTGCAGCATGCCAAGTCCTGCACAACATCTGCAAGGATAAGAATAAGATCTTTTCCAGGAGTGGGCTTGAGTAACTGTTGATTTGCATTTTGCCTGAACACAAAAGGGACAGCTTCTTTACCCATGTCCAAGTGGCATGTGATGACACAGAGATGTGTGAACAGCTGCATCTCTCGCATCATGGATCAGGGAGTTGGACTCGATGATCCTTATGGGTCCCTTCCAACTTCAGATATTCTATGATTCTGTGATCATTTTCCCGTTCCCTCTGTCCTGGTTTAGGCCGGGACGGAGCTAGTTTTGTTTTCAGCAGCTCCTGTGTTTTGGCTTTAGTGTGAGAAGAACGGTGATAGCACACTGATGTTGCTGGTTGCTGCTGAACCACCAAGGACATTTTGCTGTTTTCCAGGTTCTGCTAACGTGCAGATGCAAAAACTTGGGAGGGGTAGAGACAGGATAGTTGATCCAAACTGGCCAAAGAGAGTATTCCATACCATAGACGTCATGCCCGATATAAGCGAGGGTCGGCCGGTGGGCCACTAGGCTTTTAGACCCTTAACTTGCCTTAATCCTTAAGCTTCCCTTCGGGTTGCTTTTTGTTTCCCTATTTCTTCCTTTTTTGTTTTTCATTCATTCGGCTGTTTGTTCCCTCGCTCTCTCTCTCTGGAACTTGCTGTTCTGGGATAGCTGGGGGGGGAATACCCCTGCTCCCTGACTGCTGCTCGGGACGGGCTGTATCAGTCGTCGGGTGGTGAGAAATTGTGCATCATTTGTTTTATATATTCTATTATCCTTATATATATTATCATTATTATCATTATTAATATATTTTTATATTTTTCCTTTGCTGTCCTGGTGAACTGTTTTTATCTCAACCCGCGAGTTTTCCTTTCTCTCTGATTCTCCTCCCCACCCCACCGGGGAGATAGGGAGTGAGCGAGCGGCTGCGTGGTATTGGGTTACAATTTGGGGTTAAACCACGACACCCTCGCTAGCCAAAAGACCACGCTCTGGGAGTTCGTGGGCTGCCGTGTTCCCTGAACAGGAGGGACAGGGATGCCTGTCAAAGAATGCCCCCTTTGCTATGTTCAGTGTCCATGCAGAAGCTCCAACTAATTTTGCCAGTTTCCAGATGTTTTGCTGTGAGAGTGTATTACAAAGGTGGTACACCTGGGTTCAGGAGCAAGAAGAGACCTTTGAACCAGAGCCCTTGGGTTGTTTCATTTGTTTCATGCTCAGATAGCCAAGGCTCAGGAGATATCTTATCAGGTGACTGAGTAGCACAGTGAGAAATGGACATCTACAGACTTTTGAGGAAGCCATTGAAAGTCCACCTCCCCCTCTCCAAAGACCAACCATCTATTTCTTCTGTCTGTTCTCATATTTCTCCTGCTGATGTTTGCAAGAATCCTCATGAATGCTACTAAACTGCAGTCTTGCTAACAGCAGAGCAGCTTCTCTTTCCTTTCTCTGCCAATCTCTGAGATAAGAACAAAAACAAAGGACTACAAAAGGGAGCTGTACCATTAATTTCAACAAATCCACGGTCCATTCTGCCTTGACAGGTATGCCAGTACTCATAGGATGCAAAGCTACAATAAAATCATACCAAGAAATTACTTTTCAAAATTCAGACTTGGTCACATTAGGTATACTTAATAATGCATTGTGGAAATATAAGTCTTTCATGGATTTTTTCCTTTTTTTTGATAAAATTTTCTGCAGATGGGGATTGAGAAGAAGAGCAGGAAAATAAAAGGAGAGAAATGGATAAGCAAAAGGGAAAGAGGTATTCAACGCCATTTCTGTGAATACACTGCAGCTTCCCCTGGTTGGGGTTCCTATCAGATTTCAGACAAAACAGACCATCCTTGTCCCCATGTTCCCCATGACAGTAATGTAACCTGTGCTTGGTACACAGGCCACAGATTAATAAGTTACTTTGAAGCTGAAGATACCCAATCATGCTCAAGGAAAGGTAAACCATGGAAAAATGCCCTTGTGGCAGACATGCTTTTCAAGACACTCGGAAAAGGAGCCATAGGCAAGATATGTTTGAAATGAGTTATGGTGGGTTGACCTTGACTGGCCACCAGGTGCCCACCAAGCTGCTCTATCACTCCCACTCCTCAACTGGACAGGGGGGAGAAAATACGAAAAAAGGCTAGTGGGTCGAGAAAAGGACAGGGAGAGATCACTCACTGTATTGGGTCTGGCTGAGATGGAGTTAATTTTCCCCATAGCAGCCCTCAAAGTGTTGTGCTTTGTATTGGTAGCTAGAAAAGTGTTGATAACACACCAGTGTTTTGGCTACTGCTGAGTAGTGCTCGCACAGCGTCAAGGCTGCCTCTCCAACATTCCCCCCTCACCAGTAGGCTGGAGGTGGGCAAGATCTTGGGAGGGGACATAGCCAGGACAGCTGACCCAAACTGACTAAAGGGATATTCCATACCATATGAGGTCTGCTCAGCAATCAAAGCTAAGAGAAAGGAGGAGGGGAGGGAGGCATTTGTTATTACATTTGTCTTCCGGAGCAACCGCTATGCGTACTGAGGCCCTGCTTCCCAGGAAGTGGCTGGACATCACCTGCTGATGGGAAGTCGAGAATAAATCTTTTGTTTTCCTTTGCTTCTGTGCGTGGCCTTTGCTTTTGCTTTATTAAACTGCCTTTATCTTGATCCATGAGGGTTTTTTCCATCTTATTTTCTTCCCCCCCGCCCTGCTGAGGAGGGGAGCGATAGAGTGGCTTTGGTGGGCACCTGGCATCCAGCCAAGGTCAACCCACCACACTCACCAATTACCATCACAGGAACAACAGACTCGACTTGGGGTAATTAATTTAATTTATTGCCAATTAACACCAGAGTAGGATAATGAGAAATAAGAACAAATCTAAAAACATCTTCCCTCCACCCCTCCCTTCTTCCTGGGCTCAAATTCACTCCCCAATTCTCTACCTCCTCCCCCCGAGCAATGCAGGGGGACAGGGAATGGGGGTTGCAGTCAGTTCATTACAGTTGTCTCTGCCACTCCTTCCTCCTCACACTCTTCCCCTGCTCCAGCATGGGGTCCCACCCATGGGAGACAGTCCTCCACGAATCTCTCCAAACGTGGGTCTTCCCACGGGCTGCAGTTCTTCACAAACTGCTCCAGCATGGGTCCCTTCCATGGTGTACAGTCCTTCAGGAATGGACTGCTCCAACATGGGTCCCGTACAAACAAAACTTCTGGAGTAAACTAAGAAACAATTTCTCATAGAGACACTACCCTTACAGAAATCAGACAAGGAGGCCATCAGCTTGAACTTTTTCCCCTATTATTTTGGGGAAACATTGTTTTTAAGGAAACAGGGTTCTACCAGAGAATATACCCAGTTGTCTCAAGACTTTCTTTCTAAAGAAAACCAAAACCATCAAGACCCTAAATGCTGGCTATATGCTGCACCCCAAAGAGGAAGAATGCTCAGGGAATAAAGCAGCTGAACAAGCCTTAGTTTTCTGCTTATTGACAGCATTCCCTGCATGGTGGATCCCTGTTTTAGTTATGTCAGTGACAATTTGGAGCAAGTTCATTGGTTCAGACAATTTTCATAAACTCTGTAATAATTATCAGCAAAAATTTGCCAAGAGTTAGAATTATTGTATATTTTGATCCAGAAGAATGCCTGAAAATAATCTTAAGTGATACACCTTCATCCTGTGTAAGCATAAGAAAGAGCAGTAAGAGTTGAATCAGTAACTAGTTCTGGTATTTCTTAATTTAAACACCTAACCCTGAAGCTGCAGCAAATCACACTTTCCCAGTAAGAAGTGCAGCAGTCAGCGCACTGAGCATCTCCATTCAGTTATCCATCTGCCCAGTGCAAAGGTCTGGGAAGATCACAGATCTGTTACACTAGGCTGGTCCTTTAGGCACTCTGCCCAGAGGGGATGATGCAGATTCTACCTCACAGTGTTGTCACCCAAACAACTTTACCCCCCAAACCCTTTCCTGCTCAGTTCTGTCCATGGTCTTCCCCTTCCTCTCTGCCAACAAGTTCAGTCCATGGGAATGGGCATCAAGAATATACTCCTTTCTTGCATCTTTTCTCTTTTGTACCTTTTACACCCTCTCCAAGGGGTAGCAGATAGCCCACAATCTGAGTCTTAAGACTGCAACAAAATAAAGTGAAAATAAAATCACATGCGAGAATAGTTAAGCTGTGCTCAACAGTTTTCATTCACTTACATGAGTCTATATCCCTAGCACTCTCCAAACAAGTCCAATCCTTTCTACACAATCCTGACCAGCTAGCACAGACATGCATACACATTGCCATCTTTTCCTCCATGAGGAAGAAGGCAGTCAGTCTTAGAGTATGAGAGGCTTTTATTCAAAACATTACTTGTTATATCCCTCTTTTCTTTAACCTTTACAATCAAATGTGACATTTTCACAGGAAGCACCTGAACCACCACCACACACCAGCAAGACAACACATGCCTTCTGATTGTGATTAAAGTTCTCCTTCCAAAGAAGGACACACACTTTCATTACTATATCAAAACAGTTCACATAAACAAACCTGAACTCCTTTTATTCTGGCCAGCTCAAGTGTCTGTAGTAGCATAACCACAGCAACAGCAAACTCAGAGCAAGTAACTAAAGCTTCCTTGAGGGCTGAGTAAACACTCTTCAGACTGCCGAGCCTGATGAAGCTGAGCTGTACTTAATTGGCACCATGGCAGGAGTGGAGGAGAGAGGAGAGGAGCTGACCCCATAACGTTATCGAACAGTTTTTTGGGCTGTTATTGGGCTGGGCATTGCCTCCTTTTTGGGATTTTACTGGCCTGGCTTTATTAGTGCCTCATGGAAAAAACCCTGTGTACCCCTTTGTAGGCCAACACAGATGCATTTTTATTGCCATACTATCATTGATCTTCAAGGCAACCATGAGAGTGGTCTATTAAGCAGACACCACTAACAAGCAGCACTACTGCTGATACAGGTGTGACATGCTTACAGAGATGGGCTAAGTAGTCTGATTTTTTACAAAGTGCTCAGAATTCCTATATTACTATCCACCATAAATGTCACTGGCAACAGTTCAGAACAATGATTTTTTGCAGATAAAGATGTCTCCTTTATGTGTTTAAAGGAATGCATCAGAGCTATCAAACACTGAGGCGAGGCTTAAAGATATGAATAGTAATGTGACTAGAAAAACACATTCTGTTTTGGAGAATCTGCTGTGAAACCTAAAATGTTCTGTGAAGGAGTCTAAGGCCAGTATGGAAGGAAGGTGGGAAAAAAATCCACCAAACTAGTGAAACTTTTAGTCTGAACTCAGTGAACCAAATGGTTTCTTCCAAAAAATATCAGTCTTCCTATTCTAGCTGAGAAATTAAGACTTGCCAGTGAGAGACTTTAAATGCTATAGGGTATGTTGTTGCTACAGTGTATATCCTGGGCCTATATTCCCACTGAGGACACTCTCCCAGGCAGACTCCCATCATCTTCAACAGCTGCATCTGGGGACATGTTAAGCAACTGCATGCAACAGCGTTATGTCTTACAGTGCGCTTCATATTAGGTGCTGTCATTCTTCCTCTCCTCTTTACTGTTGGGGCTGCGAATTTAAATAGGTCAAGAATAACAGGTGGAAGTGGGAATGTGGCTTCATATCAGATTGCAGAGCATTATCTGACTCTTATGTGTAGGTGGGAGCTGAGAAAAAAATCCTTTTAAGTGGACTTGTTTTCATATCTCCACCCATTTTGACATGCCTTGACACTCATTCTAGGGTAGCCACAGGCAGAGTAATGAGTTATAAGAACAGCTCAAACAGAGATTGGCTGAGATTAATGCAACTCTTTACAGCGTGTTGAATCTTATTTAAAAATTCCAGCATTTCAAAAAGAACCTTACACTTCCTTGATTGTTACTATTCAATGAATTGTTACTTCTGCATTAATCTACAGCATGTTACTGTGGAATAATACACAGTCTGATGTTCTTCAGCTGGAGAAATTTTTGGGTTTAAATCTTCAGTGAAGTTTGCAAGACCTACATTCTTAGATCAGTTTTGCAACTGAGGTACTGTTTTCTCTATGCATGTGACACCCGCAAACACATAAAAAGATGATTTTTAGACAGAGCTTAGGATGAATTCTGTAATCTTAGAAGCCAATAGTTTCCTCTTCAAAGCTTAACCGCTGGACAGTAGAAAACTATTAACTAAGGCTACTGGTCTTTTTCTGTAATTCTAACATGGCTTCTCAAGTATTTCTAGACAATACCCTGAAGCTTTCTCCCCACTCTTTTTCTTTCCTGATAACTATTGTCTTATCTAGAGGTTTACTGTGGTTGAAGTAAACTGTTATATTTATTGTGCTCACCTTTGCCTACTGAGAGATGCAGTAAGAGAACAGAACGGAAATTTTGAACTTATGTCAAGGTTTTCAGAGACATTGTGGGCTCTTGTCTTCTAGGCTGCTCTTGGCTTGATCTTGGTCTTTAGTGCTTATAATGAGTTCTATATACATAAAAAGTCTCAAAGGCTACACAAGCTCATACATATGAATGCAGCTGAAATCTCTCTTGGCAGATATAATGTCACTGTGACACAAGGAAAGGACTAAATTATTTACTATTGCTTACTATTCTCTCTTACCATTTTTAAGGTAGCTTGACTCTTTGTCATGTACTGAAGATGAGCAAAAAGAAGTTACCCTCAAGCATCTTCGTTTCTTCTGGTGGCAGTATTTTCATATACGAAGCCATGCAGGAATTAGTGCTCTTTGTCAGGACATTTTCCCTAATCCTTCTGGTCTAAGATTCTGCAAATCATGGAAAATACTGAAGTAAATCATCCTACATATTACCAGTTAATGTAATAACAATAAAACATAAAATAACAATTAAAAATAAATAATTAAGAAAAGCCAACATCATTCTCTTTCTCCCACTCTCTTTCTGGTTGTCAGTTGGGTTAGTTCTTGTCCCAGGATGTTTGGTCTTTGATTCTGCTAGAGGATCTAGACACTTCCAAATCACAAATGAATTTATAACAAAACTAATTACTTCTATTTTTTAAGGCAGAAATTGAGAAGCCATTTGAAATTTCACTGAAATTCCTAAAAGCAAAGAAATATCTCGGTCTAGCCTGCCTTATATTCTTTCTTTAAAAAGAATTTAGTTAATTCGATCTAAATGGTGAAATGGCTTCTACCGTGATTTTATGGTGAGGTAGAAACAAATATTTCAATATCACTAAAAAGGGACTAAGCAAAATGCTGTGTAGGAAACCTCTCACTGACATTGGCAACTGCTTTTGATCACCTTGTGTAAAGGAAAGATCCAAATATCTGTTAATCTTATAGGGAAATCCAGGAAAAGGTTTGAGCATTTAGACGATGTTTGGCCCTCAAATTCAACATGAGTGTAGATATCATTTGGAAAATTCCTACCAGTGCCGTAACATTGGGTTTTCTTATCTGAAGCATATTGTGTGCTCTGAAATAGTCATTTCAGAGCTTTGCTTTTCCAGCCGCACATGCACATCATCCCCTCCAAAAGGTCCTTTTTTGTTTGATCTCCTCCGCCTGGGCCTGATTTGCTACATTCATCCTTTTTTCTCTGTGCACAGGCACATGTGCAACCCTCCTCTCCTCCACTCTGAAAGCACCCAAGCCACTCTCAGAAAGCTCACTAGAAAGCTTCATCAAAATCTCCAACAAATTGTGCCACTGAAAGACAGGTTCTTACACTTGCTTGCTCGCAGTTAGAGGCTTTTGTAGCTTCCCACCCAGGCATGCGATATTAGCCTGCATTTGTGTATTTTCCATGTAGGATCTGAGCTTGTCTTCCTATCAACCTGTTAAGTGTGAACAAGCTATTGAAGCATTACTAATAGCTGAGTTTCAGAATGCAGCAGGCTAGAGTCAAGTGTCAGGGAAATGTGTGCTTTTCCACAGATGCTTTAATGGTTAATCTTTAATAGTTAAAAGGCTTTTAGATTAGAGTTCCTAAGAAAATACCTTATTTTTCCAAACAGGCTACAAAGAAAGGTGGAGAGGATGAGAATGGTCTAAAAAAATATAAAAGGAAGATGGATCAAACAGGAAAGAAATAACCCAAGAAGACAAAGCAGGAGAGTTTCCATACAAATTCCTTCCATTATGCTGGATTTATTTTAAAGACTCTGCCAAGACATAGCAGGATTTTCATGCCACGAAACTAAAGAAGCAATCCAGAGCTTTCCTTCTTGCCACCTGAGGAGAGGTGAGGCAAAGTTAATTTTAGCCGTTGTGAACTCTCTCACCCAATTGCCAAGGACATCCCTGTGCCTGTTTGGCCTGTCTTTAACAGCCCTGAGGGGCTCAAATGCTGCAGACTCAATGCTGTATGGAGCAGAGCTTACAGCTCTGTGTCATGGAGGCTGCTCGTCTTAGATATGGTGACAGGAGACAAGGCAGTGAGAACATTTTAAGAGAAATTAAGTAATTCAGTTTGGACTACTGAAATGGCATTTAGAAAATGATGGGGAGAAAGGCAGAAATGTGAATTTGGGTAAAGAAAGATCATGGAGAAGTAGCATCAACAAATGAGGATAAAGAACAAAGCTGGCAGCTGTTTTATATTGAATAAAGTTATAAAACTGAGAAATACTTTAATATGGCAGTTAGTAGTGCTGCTGATTTTCAAATATTTCAGCAATACTTCTGCTATACTTTTATTTAACTAAGTGTCTTTTAGATAAACCAGGCATTGAACATTTATATGATTACTTTTGCTAATGAGCGTAAGATTTTAAGAAGCTGCAGGTGACTGGGGAAAATAATAATGAAAATAGGTCAATTATAAAATGAAAATAATATTTAAATGTCAGGTTTTCAAGACAATTGTTTTCTACCGACTTTAATGAACAAATGCTGCAAGTGTGGGAACTAATGAGCTGCTTCTTCATAGAAAAATATTACACTGGGTCCAAGCATGTTAAAAAGCAGCTAATGTTATTCTAGAAACTGCTTGTATATGTTAACATAGGGTTACGAAAAAGCTAATGAATCCTCCCTCCCATTTGCCTTATTCTGTGGGTACAGTTCTGCTCTTACATAGCCCAATGGCTTTCAGATCAAAGCTCTCATGTTCTCCTGCTCAAAACACTATTTGAACTGGCAAACCACTGTATGCATCTAAGCACGTAGCCATGCCAGCCAAATGGAAATGGAGAAGAAATGGGAGGAGAGGCCAAAGGACTGCCCAGAGAGATTGGGTGATATTTCAAAAGCAAATAAAACTATCAATTTTAAGCAGAAGAGCTTGATGAATAATATTGGATGAGTAAAAGGTTGAGGACTTCATTGTAGAGACAGGCTGTCCTGGTTGCGGCTGGGATAGGGTTAATTTTCGCCAGAAGCTGGCCGGGGTCTATTCTATACCATGTGACCGTCATGCTCACTATTTAGAGGGGGACGACCGGAGGGGTGGGGATCACTGCTCCGGAGCGGGCTGGGCTTTGGGCGGGAGCGACCTGTACGGGAAGCACCGCTAAGTATCACGCTGTTGTTGTTATTGTTGGGGTTTCATGTTTGTTTGTTTGTTTTTCTTTCCCTTTGTTGTCCGGTTAAACTGTTGTTGTTGTTAACCCACGAGTTGCCTTTCTTTGTCCCGATTCTCTCCCCCATCCCGCCGGGAGTGGGGGGTGAACGAGCGACCTCGTGGCTCAGGTTCTGGCTTGGCCTAAACCACGACATAGGCCAAGACTAAATCCTGGCTTGGAGAGCTGTGTGTAGGCATGGTTATGTGCAGCAGAGAAAGAAGATGCAAATTAACAGCAATGACTATGAACAGCCTGCTGCAGAGAGAGGGAGAGGATGAAAGATTTGTATTTAACTGACCCTAGGTAAAGCAATGGAGATAGGGGGAAGATGGAGCAGTGTGTTGCTTTCACAGCTCCTGTGCACTGGCCTGTGTGGAGCAGGACCTTCACCTCAGGGTTCAGGAGATCAGGGCACCATAGAAGTGAGCACTGGCCCTGGTGATGCACCGCTGCAGCATGGAGGATTGCTGAACATACACACCCTGTGCGTCTTGGGGCACAAGCAGGGCTCTACCTTCCCTTCTATAAATGAGAATGGCTCCTTTGTTTCCTTTCTCTAACTTCATTTTTCTTGTGACTATCAAGCTTAATGCTTGAGCAGTCTCATGAACTACTGGACCACTTTCTACCCTTTGACTTACATCATTTTTCCTCTCTCCGGCAGGACAAAAAACAACTTTGCTGGCACAGTTTTCAAGGTCACTGGAATATATAATAAGCCTTCCTACTGATATGAGGTGTACCAGTGAGACCTTATACATGTTTAGAGCACACAGAGCAAGCCTCCTGAAGTACTGAAACCTATAATCCAACACAGGGGAATTTTGCTAAGCAGCAATATAATTCTTATACCCCAGAGTTCTGCATGTCTCACAGGTATATACATTTAATATAGTAGCCCATCACTGAGTGTTTTTTAAATTACTTTGATATACTGAATTAATCAACCTAAACTTTAATAGTTACTCAGAGTGGCAGAACAGGATGAAGCAGCTGTTTCAAACATTCATTTAGGCCCTCAGGTATATTAGCTGTCTGCAAAACAATTAAATGTTCTGGAAAATTTCTTTATAAACAATGATGAAGAGCATTCAGATGGCAAAGTTCCGTGCAACTCTAGAGATGCAATTTTTTTCCTTGGGAAACAATGTATGCACTACCCTGAGAACATGCAATACACTCCAAGTAAGTGCCAAATGTGACCATTTCCTACAGAAGATGTGCAGAAGCCCTGCTCAATGTAGGGCTCCTGTTGCACTAGTGCAAAACCACAGAGCAGCATCAGACCATTTGGATGCTTAAGATGCTTAGCTTCAACTCATATAGGCCATAATGCATTCTCTAGGTACAAAAATATATTATCTGGGCCATATACTCCACCTGGAAGAATTAGTGATGGGCAAAAGAAAAGAGCTTCATTCAAATCTACTATTTTATAAAGTCCCAAACCATTCTTTTCATGTTTGCTAGCATGAGAATCATAATCAGCTGATTTCCTGAGGTGTTACAGAACAGTGTAGGAGGCGATAGCAACAGTAATTAACTGTCGAGCAACACAAGACACTCCCTACTGACTGCCACAAAACATGAGAACTCTATATTCTTACCATACACCTACTGTTTGGTATATCTTTTATCACAGCAAACATGAACTCCCCAAACTGCTGCATTCATTGTGTCCTGTTGATACAGCATATCTACAGAGAATAGGAAAGCAGCATATTAACACAGTAACAAAGTAGTCTACCCATGGCAGTATTAAGCTCCATATAGGTGAATTGATGCAGCATCACAGCAAGGTACATTAGCCTGTGGTGAGGTTGCTCACGTAAACTAGAGTTACCATCTCTGTATTATGCTGCTGCCTGCAGAACAGATGAACCATAGATTAGAGGAAACAATTCTGTTTTTTTCTCTTTTTTTTCAGGCTACCCCTCTTTCTTAAAATGCCACTGACAGATTAAAGATCCACCATATAGACCAAGATATATTTGTGTGGATGAAAGTAAAACATTGCAGGCAGGCATTAATAGCTACAGTTCCTTCAGAGGCCATCCTGAACTACTAACAGAGAGGATTAAGAGTCAACTTTAAATTTTAAATACAAATGGAACTGGCTGGCTACCAAATGTAAGTCCATTCATGCCAATGATCTCCAGCAAGAGCATAATATATTTCTTCATTTATTATGAATATGTTTTTTGACCTAACTTTTCTAAAAATATGATTCCAATTTTTTTTAGAATATTTTAACAATTCTGTTGGAGGCTAAGACCTGTAACTAATATAAAGCAAGTATCCTGTTAAATAAATGCTTTGTAGTCAATAGAAAAGGAAAATGCTCAGTATCTTTCAAATGTGGCTGCTGAGAACAGAAAAAAAAATGTTTTAATAATCCCCCTTTTCTCTGCCCCCCACATAACTCTATTTTGCATTAAACAAAGGCATATGATTTTTGTTGCTAAATAAATAACTACATTCTTGCTTAAACATGTTACTCTAGATTACAAACATATGGCTGTAAAAATAACTGGTTGGACTGATTTAAACTGCTGATTTTAATCTCCAATTTGGCATGAGGAAATTTACTATAGAACCTGTTTAGGATCACAGATGCATCTGTCCCACAGCTGCAAGAAAAGGGTGGATTTGTAATCTTTCCAGTGTACAGATCTCAGTGACTGACTGAGAGGTCTCCTGCTTAGCACAAAGCTAAAACACATAACTAAAAATATCCTGGGTTTTTTCTGCCTTAATTTGAAAGCAAGCGGTGATAAAATTGAAATTAAAAACAAAGCTGTATGCCTATGCAATTAAAAAATTATTTCATATGTAAATAGAAAGCTCTTCCTTAATAGCCCCAAATATTTTTTTCCAGTCTCTTGGGCTTGGTGGAATTTGGCAGGACTGGGGGTGGTTAAGGGTTGCCAGCATGGTGGATGACATGGGTTAGCTGTCATCTGGGCAGAACATGTGGGCTGGTGGGTAAGGCTGACCACACAGCACATAGATATGATTAGAAGGGATGAAGCTGTGGGGAGTAGTTATGCACCTGCCTGAACTCCTAGCCAATCAGACATCCCTTTTTATCCTCCACTTGCACTGTTTTTATAACATTGTCGTGTTTTAACCCCAGCTAGCAATCAAATATCATGCAGCCACTCGCTCACTCCCCTCTGCCCCCACCCTAGTGGGGTGGGGAGGAGAATCGGAAAGAAAAGGAAACTCGTGGGTTGAGATAAAGACAGTTCACCAGGGCAGCAAAGAAAAAGATAATAATTATATTATATATTAATAATGATAATAATTTAAAAATATAATGATAATAGAATATACAAAACGAATGATGCACAATTTCTCACTGCCTGATGATCCGATGACCAATACAGCCCGTCCTGATCAGTGATCATGGAGCAAAATCAAGAGCAATCTTGGAATGATCCCGAGAGCAATCTCAGAACAGCAGTATTCCTCAGCAGCGATCTCAGAACAGCAAGTTCCAGAGAGAGCGAGCAAGAGAACGAACAGCCAAACGAACGAACGAATGAATGAAAGCACGAATGAAAGGCACCCGGCCCACCAGCCAACCCCCACTTATATACTGGGCATGACGTCTATGGTATGGAATACTCTCTTTGATCAGTTTGGGTCAACTATACTGGCTATACCCCTCCCAGCTTTTTGCACCTGCATATTAGCAAAACCTGGGAAGCTGAAAAAAGTCCTTGATCTCTTAGCAACAGCTAACAACATCAGTGCATTATCAACATTCTTCACATGCCAAATTCCATACTAAATCCAGAACACAGTAGCTACTGGGAAGAAAATTAGCTCCATTCCAGTGGAAACCAGGACAGTATTCACCCCTTATTCTATACCGTTTACATCATGCTCAGGTCCCACACTTTCCAATTAATCACTGCCACTTTTTCTGTCTTTGATATATACACACAGATATCATTCCCTTAGTCTATGGACCATCCCTCCAAAATGTCTGTTGAGTTCATTTAGTCCATGATTTTGGGCTCCATCTGTCTTAATGGCCTTTCAGGGAAGGAGAGATGATGTGTGGTGTTGGATTGTTGCATGCTGCATCTGGAGCTTATAGTTGGTGTATCTGGTGCGGCTGGTGTATCTTGTCCTCAGTCTGCAAGTTGAAGATGTTGATCTCATCTGTGCACCAGTTGCTGAAGCTAGTTCTGATTCCATCACTGCTGCATTTTGCTTGGTTTCATCAAAGTTCATTCTTCATTGATCTGAGTGATTCTTACTGTAATACCTTTGATAGGACATATAACAACTAGAGAAATGATGATATACAGTATATTATAGTGATTAACATCCTACAGTTATTGGCTATTTTCACCTAAAATCAAATCTCCTTGAGGTACACATAGGACTTGCCCATCCTCCTGCATCACCCAACAAGTGCATCCAGGTCTTTGAGGGAAAGCAATTCCACAGATGGGTTTGCCTTTGTTCAAGGCAGGAATAACTCAGATTGTCTTCCCTAACATATTTTTTACATGCACCACAGGGACTTTATCCCCTTCTACAGTATGTAAAAGTTTTGATTGGGCAGGGCCAGCTCAATTGGCGGATCGCCTAGTGCTGACTAACCAGGTGGCTTTTGCTAAATGTGTACCCCAACGTTTGAAGATCCCACCACCCATTGCTCTCAGTGTAGTCCATTGTATCGTTCAATCTTCCTGGAGGCTGGTGCATGATAGGGGATGTGATACACCCACTCAATACCATGCTCTTTGGCCCAGGTGTCTGTAACCACTCCCACAGGGCATTTGCCACTATCCATGAGCCAGTATAGAGGTAGAGCTTTGGCCACTTTTCTTGCTCAGCAATATCTAAAGCCAGCTGGATGGCTTTCACCTGTGCAAACTGACTTGATTCACCTTGTCCTTCAGTGGCTTCTGCGACTCCTCGTGTAGGACTCCACACAGCAGCTTTCCACCTTCGATGCTTTCCCACAATACGACAGGACCCATCAGTGAACAGGGCATATTCCTTCTCATTTTCTGACTGTTTATTATATAGTGGGGCCTCTTCAGCATGTATCACCTCTTCCTCTGGTGACATTCTGAAATCTTTGCCTTCTGGCCAGTCCGTGATCCCTTCCAAGATTCCTGGGCGACTGGGGTTTCCTATTCGAGCTCGTTGTGTGATCAGTGCAACCCACTTACTCCATGTGGCATCGGTGGCATGATGTGTAGAGGGGACTCTCCCTTTGAACATCCAGCCCAGCACTGGCAGTCGGGATGCCAGGAGGAGCTGTGCTTCAGTACCAACCACCTCTGAATCAGCTCGAACCCCTTCATATGCTGCCAAGATCTCTTTTTCAGTTGGAGTATAGGGGGCCTTGGATCCTCTGTATCCCCAGCTCCAAAACCCCAGGGGTCGACCTCGAGTCTCCCCTGGTGCTTTCTGCCAGAGGCTCCAGGTAGGGCCATTCACACCAGCTGCGGTGTACAGCACATTTTTTAACATGTTGTCCTGCCCGGACTGGTCCAAGGGCCACTGCACGAACTCTCTCGTGCTTTAATTTGTTCAAAGGCTTGTCGTTGCTCAGGGCCCCATTTGAAATCCTTCTTCTTCTGGGTCACTTCATAGAGAGGGCTTACAATAAAACTGTAATTTGGAATATGCATTCTCCAGAAACCCACAACACCTAAGAAAGCTTGGGTTTCCTTTTTGCTAGTTGGTGGAGACATAGCTCTTATTTTGTTGATCACATCTGTCAGGATCTGACAACGTCCATCTTGCCATTTTATTCCTAGGAACTGGATCTCTTGTGCAGGTCCCTTGACCTTACTTTGTTTTACGGCAAAACTGGCTCTCCTCAGAAAGATATGGACTGTTTTCTCCCCTTTCTCAAAAACCTCTGCTGCTGTGTTGCCCCACACAATGATGTCCTCAATGTACTGCAGGTGTTCTGGAGCTTCACCCTTTTCCAGTGCAGTCTGGATCAGTCCATGGCAAAGGGTGGGGCTGTGTTTCCACCCCTGGGGCAGTCGATTCCAGGTGTACTGGATGCCCCTCCAAGTGAAAGCAAACTGTGGCCTGCACTCTGCTGCCAAAGGGATTGAGAAGAATGCATTAGCAATGTCAATGGTGGCATACCACTTGGCTGCCTTGGACTCCAGTTCATACTGAAGTTCTAGCATGTCCGGCATGGCAGCACTCAGTGGTGGCATGTACTGGGTTTGCGTGGCAAGGTTTTGGTAGCAGGGGGGCTACAGGGGTGGCTTCTGTGAGAAGATGCTAGAAGCTTCCCCTATGTCTGACAGAGTCAATGCCAGCTGGCTCCAAGACGGACCCACCACTGGCCAAGGCCAAGCCAGTCAGCGACAATAGTAGCACCTGTGTGATAACATATTTAAGAAGGGAAAAAAACCTGCTGTGGGAATTATAGCAGCAGAGAGATGAGAGAGAAGATGTGAGAGCAACAACTCTGCAGACACCAAGGTCAGTGAAGAAGGAGGGGGAGGAGGTGTTCCAGGTGCCGGAGCAGAGATTTCCCTGCAGCCCCTGGTGAAGACCATGGTGAGGCAGGCTGTCCCCCTGCAGCCCATGGAGGTCCATGGTGGAGCAGATATCCACCTGCACCCCGTGGAGGACCCCATGCCGGAGCAGGTGGATGCCCGAAGGGGGCTGTGACCCTGTGGGAAGCCCGTGCTGGAACAGGCTACTGGTAGGTCCTGTGGACCTGTGGAGACAGAGGAGCCTAGCTGAAGCAGGTTTTCTGGCAGGACTTGTGACCCTGTGGGGGACCCATGCTGAAGCAGTTCGTGAGGAACTGCAGCCCGTGGGAAGGACTCATGTTGATGTTCGTGGAGGACTGTCTCCTGTGGGAGGGACCCCATGCTGGAGCAGGGGAAGAGTGTGAGGAGTCCTCCCCATTGAGAAGGAAGGAGCAGCAGAAACGATGTGTGATGATCTGACCGCAATCCCCATTCCCCTGTGCCACTTGGGGGGAGGAGGTAGAGAAATCAGGTGTGAACCTGATCCTGGGAAGAAGGGAGGGTTGGGGGGAAGGTGTTTTAAGATTTGGTTTTATTTCTCATTAGCCTACTCTGATTTTGTTTGGCAATAAATTAAACTAATTTTTCCCCAAGTCGAGTCTGTTTTGCCCATAATGGTAATTGGTGAGTGATCTCCCTGTCCTTATCTCGTCCCACAAGCCTTTTGTTATATTTTCTCTCCCCTGTCCAGTTGAGGAGGGGGAGTGATAGAGCAGCTTTGGTGGACACCTGGCATCCAGCCAGAGGTCAAACCACAACATGGCGTAACTTCATTCAGGCCATGATAGGCCACTGTTAATCTCCATTCTCCATTAGATTTTCGCACTGGCCATATGGGACTTTTAAAGGGTGAGTGAGTCTTGCTGATCTTTCCTTGGCTGTTGTCCTGGTTTAGGCCAGGATGGAGCTAGTTTTGTCTTCAGCAGCTCCTGTGTTTTGGATTTAGTGTGAGAAGAATGGTGATAGTGCACTGATGTTGCTGGTTGCTGCTGAACCACAAAGGACATTTTGCAGTTTCCCAGGTTTTGCTAACATGCATGTGCAAAAACTTGGGAGGGGTAGAGCCAGAATAGTTGATCCAAACTGGCCAAAGAGAGTATTCCATACCACAGATGTCATGCCCAGTATAAGTGGTGGTCTGCCAGTGGGCCAGTTCTCTTTTTCCCTTTTTCGTTTGTCCTTTTTTCTCTCCTTTAATTTGTTCGAGCCTTTTTGTTCATTTGTTCGCCTGTTCATTCCCTTGCTCGCTCTCTCTGGAACTTGCTGTTCTGAGATAGGAATATTCCCCAGATGCTGTTCTGTGATTGCTGCTTGGGATGGGCTGTATCGGTCATCAAGTGGTAAGAAATTGTGCATTGTTCGTTTTATATATTCTATTATCCTTATATTTTATTGTTGTTATTATTATTAATATATAATTATTATTATCTTTTTCTTTGCTGTCCTGGTGAACTGTTTTTATCTCAACCCACGAGTTTTCCTTTCTCTTCGATTCTCCTCCCCACCCCACCGGGGAGCAGGGGAGTGAGCGAGCGGCTGCATGGTATTTGGGTTACTGCCTGGGTTTATAACCACAATACAATACAGTTAACTATTAAGACCCCCTGTCACTCCAGAAATACAAATGGGTTCTGCCCCTTTATAGCTTGATGGCATTAGAGTACACTGTGCAATGGTATCTACTAGACCCTTATACTTCTGGGGGTCTGATGTGCCAGGCCATCATATCCACACAGTCCAGTAAACTCAGTTGTCCCTCTCCTCCACCTGGCTGGAAGCAAGGACCCTCTAATTCTGATTATAGTACCCGCTATTAACAAATGGGTTTGTATGGGACATGTAGGGTCGTATCTACCCCATCTGGTGAACTGCCCACTGGAGACTGGAGCAGCAATTTTCCTGGAAGAATCCCCTTTTGTGACCATTTTTCCTTGCAGCTCACGTATCCTTGCCTCTATGGTCGAGGTGGGTTTTCCATCCCACTTCCTCATGTCCTCTCCACGGTCACACAGGTAAAACCACAGGGTACCTCGCCATGTGTACCGTCTCTCTTGAGCAGGGGAAGATTTTTCTCCTAATAGCTGAGATACTGGTCCTTACAGGTGAGGACCTATCCTCTTTGAGTTGCTGAATCTCCTGGCACAGGTTTTTGAACAGGTTCTCGGATCTTTTAGCCAGTATTTCCACAGTCGAAACACAGGCCCGTAGGGAGGAAGAGAGATTGTCTTCGTGTTGTTGAAGTTGATAAGCCACTGCACACACCAGTGGTGCCTCTTCGCCTTTGCAACCCATTGTTGCCAATGAGTTGGCATACGATGATGGTGCACTATGTACAAACTTCCGCCACATGGGTCGGGTACATTGGACCTCATCTGGATCTACGGGTGTCTGCGGGTTATCCAGGTCATGATAAATCAGTTCCCGCACAGCTAATTCCCTCAGAAACTGAATACCTCCCTCCATACTGATCCACTTCTTTGGGTGGCATGTAATAGCTTCCTTGAAGAAATACCTGTCCCTCACACCTGACAGGAGTCTCCTCCAGAGACTGTGGGCTTCTGCCTCTCTTCCAATTGCCCTGTCAATGGCTGCTTCCCTAGACAGGGACTCCAGCTGCCTGGCTTCCCTGCCTTCTAGTTCCAGGCTACTGGCCCCATTGTCCCAGCATCAGAGCAGCCAGGTGACAAGTTGCTCACCTTGATTACGGCTGAAATCTTTTTGGATATCTTGCAGCTCAGTCAGGGATAGAGGGTCAGGTGATTATCTCTGGGTCTGCCTCTCCCTGTTCCTGTGATGTCCCTGGTTCATCCTCATCTTTCATGAGGTGAACTGATTTCTTTGTGCTTCTCTTCCTTTGTATAGGGGCAACTGATAACAGCACGGGTGGATCTGTAGTACCTATCGCCGTGGTTTGAGTAGCCACAGTGCCCATAGTGGAGGTTTGAGCGGCCACGGCACCTGTGGCGGGGGGTGGGGCGACCACAGGGGCTGGGGCAGCTGCACTGCACCCATATCTGCACCGATGTTTAATCTTAAGCAAGACCTGACACAAATTCATTCCTAGTAATAGGAGCATGCCAGTTCGAGCATCACAAAAGTATTCAAAATTCTCAAGAGCTCCTGTAATTACCCCAGACAAGAAAGGGAAAGTAAAGGAAGGCATTTCCCTCGGTGACCATCCGGGGAGGAAACATAAAAGGAATAATTACTGATAGTCCCCACCAGATTGCTCCCGAAGTACGGAGTTGTAACCGCCACTGCCACTCCGCTCTGCGTGGTGCTCCCCCCATTGAATATGAATACAAGTAATAAAATGGTCTAAGCACCAATGATTTTATCATGCCATAAGACAGTGGTACACCGCACAGCAAAGCAATAACCTTAATCCAGTGCCCAGAGGTGATAAACCACACATAAACACTGATAAGCAACATATATGGCAAGTAAGGTGCTACACGATACAACTCTGAGAATAACTCTGCAAACAAATAAAACAACATTGTGGCCAGTGACGATTAAACTAATATGCTGGATGCTTATAACAAATAGTTTTAATACTCTCTGGTCAAATCTGTTGTTATCTCAACCTTTTGAGACTGACCAGGTGCTCAAACCTTGGACCCTCAGTCTGATGCTCTCGCAACTGAGCTAGCCGGGCCCGTCTTGAGCCCCACTTTGGGCACCAAAAAGGACCGTCGGAGTTTAACCCCAGCTGGTAACTGAATAACACGCAGCCACTCGCTCACTCCCCTCTTCCCCAGTGGAGTGGGGAGAAGAATTGGAAAGAAAGGAGAACTCGTGTGTTGAGATAAAAACAGTTCACCAGGACAACAAAGAAAAAATAATTATATTATATATTAATAAAGATAATAATAAAACAACATAATGATAATAGAATATATAAAACAATGCACAGTTTCTCACCACTTGACGACCTGATTACTGATATAGCCCGTCCCAAGCACCGATCATGGAACAGCGATATTCCCCAACAGCGATCTCGGAACTGCAGGTTCCAGAGAGGGAAAGTGAGGGAACGAACAGCCTAACGAACTGTCGTGGTTTAGCCCCAGCCGGAGGCTGAGCCACGCGGTCACTCGCTCACCCCCCCACTCTCCCGGAGGGACGGGGAGAGAATTGGGACGAAGAAAAGCAAAAACTCGTGGGTTAACAACAACAGTTTAACCGAACAACAAAGGGAAAGAGAACAAACAAACGAGAAACCCCAACAATGACAACAACAGAGTGTACTTAGCGGTGCTTTCCGGACAGGTCGCTCCCGCCCGCAGCCCGACGCCCAGCCCGCTCCCGAGCAGCGATCCCCGCCCTTCTAGTCAACCCCCCTCTAAATAGTGAGCGTGACGGTCACATGGTATAGAATAGCCCCCGGCCAGTTTCTGGTGAAAATTAACCCTATCCCAGCCGCAACCAGGACACAAACGAACATAGGAAAGGCGCCCTTGCCCACCAGCCAACCCTCACTTATATACTGGGCATGACGTCTATGGTATGGAATACTTCCTTTGGCCAATTTGGGTTAACTGTACTGGCTATACCCCTCCCAGCTTTTTGCACCTGCACATTAGCAAAACCTGGGAAGCTGAAAAAAGTCCTTGATCTCTTAGCAACAACTAATAACATCAGTGTATTATCAGCACTCTTCACATACCAAATCCCATACTAAATCCAAAACACTAGGAAGAAATTTAGCTCCATCCTGGACAAAACCAGGACAAAAAAAGACTAAAAGAAAACAAAAACAAGAGGAGGAAGGCATGTCCATTTCATAACTCAGCTTTAACCACACAAAAGGGCTTTATTTGTATGGTTTACATACTTTTGTTTAATTGGATATTATAAGCATTAACTGCTCTCCACTGAAACCAATATACTGCCTTCAAGAACATCTCTTAGGTGTCAAAACCTCAGCACACATCTTAGTGGCTAAGCACATGGCCAATACTCAAGCTCTCTTTCTTTATGGACTACTTTAACCATGTTAGTTCCTATGTGTTACATGCCAAAAACACGTATCCGGACAGTTCCCATGGCTTAACCGATATGCCCATAACTTGACCATATATCTCAAACTTTATTTGTACTAAGCTAACACTAGGCTTACCTGTTCATTGTGGCAGATCCTAGGCCAATGTGCGCTGAAGAGCTTACAATTCTCAACTGCATGCACTAGACCTTTACGTGCATTAAAAAATGAGGTAGGAAGAAAACTGAGAACTTTCTTCCAATGGTACCAAAACAGTAGTATTTTATATATATTTATATCTTGTGCGCATATATGTGTGTATATACATATATATCTCCATACAAGGTAGGATAAGGACTATAACACAAGGGGAAACACAGGGGAAAAAAATTAACAGTCAATTCTATTGATGTTCCCAAATCTAAGAGTTTTTCAGCTTTGCAATGACAGGGGCCTTAATATCTGGGCCCTAAGCTGACTGAGCATATGAGGAACTCCTTCTTGATTTAAAAAAAAAAAAAACAACACGTCTTGTGCAGTGAGAAGCCTGGCCTGACTACAAATCCAAACAATGCAAAAAAAGGTGACAAACATATCCCTACATTTTTAGTCTTGTCAGCATGTGTGTAAAAGTGAGTATACTGGGGACAGAGAAAGGGGCAAAGAGAGGTAAGCACATGGTGTTAACTTGTTCTTCCCAATATTTGGGAGTTAATCATATTTATATTCTCATATGCTAATGCTTTCTTCCAGGTCTGTGTACAGGAGGAAAAAAAGAACCAGCTTTTTGCTTGTATGTCTCAATACCAGATTCTTTTTGAGCATCATAATCTAGACATAAATAATTAAAGAGTCCTATCTGACTGTCTCTACAGAACTCAACTTTCACTGAAGCTGAAGGAGGCTTGTGTTAGGCTCTCTAGATTTCTTCAGCTGGTCTGGCTCAGACTGACTCCCACCTCCATTGTTTCCTTAGACTAGAAGGGAAAGGAAATTCTTTGATCTCTTGTAAGAACAAATAAATTCTTTTCCCTCTTTTGGTACCTGCTGTATCAAGCTCAAATAAAAATCTCTGCCTTGGCAGGCAAAGCAAGTATTCTAAGCAATAGTAAATACCCAGAACAGTTCTCTAGTAGAACCCTGTTTTTAACAGGAACTTGGAATCCAGCTATCAGCTAGTTGCCTCTCAAGTGAATGACTTTATTTCAACATGAATAAAGCACCCCTTCTGACATCTGACTGGATTTTCAAATATATTTGTTTTTTCTGACTGACACAAGGAAGGGAATTACAATTAAGTCTATACTACCCCACTTGCTGCATTTCTGGCTCTGAAAGTGCTCAGATACTATAAAAATACATACTATAAGCATAGAAGCAGAATAGTCGTAAAAGAAGGGGAAGACTCAGATTTAATTATCACATTTAACTTACAAGCAAGAGGTGCACAGTTGCAACTGACACTCTTGGCTTAGTACTTGGTTCTTTCCTGTGAAAAGTATCATAGAATTTTTCATTTTGAAGATACCAACACTTAGTAATTAAGTACAGCCACCATAAGAATGCAGCAGAAATTTTTTTTAAAAAAAGTAATCTTTTTTCCTAGAAAAACATTAATAAGTTTACCACATCTACAGAGAACTATAAATACTGAAGAAAATCATAACATATGTGCCATTATCTAAAGTAGAATTTTCACAGAAATTGGTGTTTGAGATGCTGGCTAGTACTAAGAGGTTTCAAACCTTGGAAACTAAACATCACTTATCAGCTATTGCCATTATATGGAAGGTTTGCAGGTGCTGGATTGTAGAATGAGCCTGGATTCTTGCCCAGATGAGACAGAGATGTTTTTAATTTCCCTCACCAGAAACATCTCTCCTTCCAGCAGAGGACAAGAGTCAAGAGGGAGAATAATGACATCATCAACTGATACCAGAAAAGAATTTGGAAAGATTCCCATGTAAAAGATACAAGCTATTAATAGGAGCAATAAACCCCCAAGGCAACTATAGATAGATACTTGGGCAGATAATCCCCAGCCCACCTCTACCTAAATTGCATCTCACATCGCATTCATGGCGCAAATTACGCAAAACTGATATGCAAAAAGTTACTCAGCAACAGTATGAAAATGAGCCCCGTAAAGTTTAGAGGAAAGTTTCCGTGTTTCCAGATAGATCCCTATTCAGGGTTCTGTTTGGAAGAATTCCATAGGATATGGCCCCAATGAGAAGAAAGGTCCAGGAGAGCTGGTTAATTTTCAAGGATGGTTCATCCTCACATGCAGGAAATTAAGCAAAGGTGGAAGGATGTCTGCATGCATGAAAAAGGAGCTCCTGACAAAACTCAAGATGCAAAAAGGAAGCATATAAGAGGTGGAAGCAGGGAGGAATATAGAGAAACTATCTTAGCATGCACAGATGGGGTTAGGAAACACAAAACCAATCTGGAGTTAAATCTGATGAGGAATAGAAAAAGCAAAAAGAAAACCTTCTACAGATATATCAGCAGCAAAAGGAAGACTAGGGAAAATGTGGGGCCACTGCTAAATGGGGCAGGGGACCTGGAGACAAAGGACATGGAAAAGGCTAAGGTACTCAATGCTTCTTCACCACAGTCTTTAGTGGTAAGACTGGCCTTTAGCAACCCCAGGTCCCTGAGACCACTAGAAAGTCTGGAGCAAGGAAGACATACCCTTGGTGGAGGAGGATCAGTTAGGGAACACTTACACAAACTGGACATACACAAGTCCATGGTGCTTGACTGGATGCACCCACAGCTGGCTGATGTCATTGTAAGGCGACTCTCAATTATCTTGGAAAGATCACAGTGAACAGGAGAGGCTTCTGAGGACTGGAAAAAAGCAAAGGTCATCCATGTCTTCAAGAAGGAGGATCCAGGAAATACAGACCAGTCAATCTCACCTCCATCCCTGGGAAGGTGATGGAGCAAATAATCCTGGAAACCATTTCCAGACACATAGAGGACAAGAAGGTGGGGAGCAGTCAGCATAGATTTATGAAGGGAAGATCATGACTGACCAACCTGACAACCTTCTACAACACGATGTCTAGCTTGGTGGATGAGGGGAGAACAGTGGATGATGTTTACCTTGACTTTAGTAAGGCTTCTGACAGTCTCCCAAAACACCCTTATAGATAAGCTGACAAAGTACAGACTAGATAAGTGGACAGTGAGATAGACTGAAAAATGGCTGAAGGGCCAGGCCCAGAGGGTTGCGATCAGTGGCACAAAGTCCAGTTGGAGGCCAGTCACTAGTGGTGTACCTCAGGGAACGATAGTGGGACCAATACTGTTTAACATCTTCATTAATGACCTTGATGATAGAACAGAATGTGCCTTCAACAAGTTTGCAGATGATACAAGACTGGGAGGAGTGCTTGATACACCAGATGGTTGTGCTGCCACCATTCAGAGGGACCTCAACAGACTGGAGAAATGGACAAACAAGAATCTGATTATGTCAATAAAGGCAAATGCCAAATCCTGCACCCAGGGAGGAAAAAGCCCAAGGACCAGAAGAGGCCAGGGACCAACCTGCTGGAAAGCAGCTTTGCAGAAAAGGACCTAGCACTCCTGGTGGACACCAAAGTGACCATGAGCCAGCAATGTGCCCTTGCAGCAAAGGTGGCCAACAGCATTTTGTGTTGCATTAGGAAGAATGCTGTCAGGAGATTAAGGGAGGTGATCCTTCACATGAAGAGAGGCTGAAAGAGCTGGGACTGTTCAGCCCAGAGAAGAAAAGGCTCAGAGGGAATCTTACCAATGTGTAGAAATATCTGATGGAGCCAGGGAAAGGGAGAGTAAAGAAGAGGAAGTAAGACTCTTCTCAGTGGTATCCAATGATGGGACAAGACACAATGGGTGCAAACTGAAGTACAGAAAACTCCATTTAAACCTAAGAAGAAACTTTTACTCTGAGGGTGCTCAAACACTGGAACAGGTTTGTAGGTTGTAGAGATACTCAAAACCCAACTGGACACAGGCCTGAGCAACCTGCTTTAGGTGACTGTACTTTAAGCAGGGAGGTTAGACTAGATTATCTCCAGTGATCCCTTCCAATCTCAATGATTGTGTGCTCAAAGCACAGGAAAGGGAACTCATTTAAGAAAGACCATTCCAAAAACCCAGGAGAATTAACATTCATATTTATGGGGTTCATTTTTACAATTTCTCACCTTTTTCAATAAATGTAACTGCTCTACCTCTCCCATTTTATATACCATTCCCAGTCCACCATAGAGCTGTTTTGGGGTTTTTTTTGTGGGGGTTTTGTTTGTTTTAAAATCAACACCATTTATAGTCACATTACAGATAACTGAAAACTGATTGAAAAAATAATGCATTTATTCTTTGATAACTAGCTCCATGATTTACTGAGCAACATTTTTAGAAATGCAAACACCAAATACATGCACTGCAGTTGGCATATACAAATGATATGCACAACTATAACACGTAAAAAAGTCATCCTTAATAACCAACATTTTTTTCCAAGACAAAAATAAAAAACGTGTAATCTTGCTTCAAATTTGTTCCCTAGTTTTTCCAATTTTAGAGGGAACAACCACCACTGGTAATGAAAATTATCATTTGAAAAAAATAGAAACTTCTCTATTCCTGTAAAGTGACAGTGTCAGGCTGGTCCTTAACTTCAGCTGAAACTTCTGGAAGTCTTCTACCCTGCAGCTATCCACTTAATAGGGCAAGTTAAATTTTGGGTCTCTCCCAGCAAATATGCACTACATATGAAACTTGTTTAATTACAACATTCCCTTGATATGCCCATTCCTCACTTTGTATCAGTTTACAATGCTAGATTCTAGATTGATATAGAAACTGACAGTCTATATCTTGTATAGATATTAAAATACAAAAGCACAGTGAATTAATTCTAAAATGTATACTAATCATACAAATAATACACACCATACAAAGATTAAATTATTCTTTTTCATTTTTTTATACAACATTTTTTCCAACTGAATTTGTGGTCCTAATATCTGCTCTGTTTTAGAAGGAATTTTTCCTCTATAGAGCTGCATCTCCATCTGATGGGAACCTCTAACTCAGCTCTCAGATTGGTAACTACACTATGTCTGAAGCACAAACAAACTAGTGATTGAGATGAGACAATAACCCCACAAAGCTCCTCCCTTTCAAAACAGAGCAGGCATTAGGACCACAAATTCAGATTAAAACAGTTTTGAAGGACTACATTCGATATTTCTTCTTTGCCTTGTACTGTACCTCAAGCCTGTTTCTGTCCAGGAATTCTTCGCACTGGCTAGGGAAGTGGGAGAGATCCATACATAGATGACTGATCTTAAAAAACTGCTAACAGGAGCAACAAATACTCTAACTAAACTAGTTTCTAGTCTTAACTTTCTGGGACAGATTCAGATACTAGTCGATGAGGTCACCATATAAATACTTGAATAGATGATCCCAGCTATATCTCTTTCTGAACTGAATATTGCATTTATGGAGAAAGTTATGCAAAACTAAAAATGCAAAAGAACAGGCACAAAATCCTGTTGGCTCCCACAGCACATAGACACTTGAAAATGGATGCAATCGTAGAATCGTAGAATCATAGAATCATAGAATTGTTCTGGTTGGAAGAGACCTCCAAGATCATCAAGGCCAACAGTTAACCTATCACTACCAAGTCCACCACTAAATCATATCCCTTAGCGCCACATCTAAATGTCTTTTGAATACCTCCAGGGATGGGGACTCAACCACTTCCCTGGGCAGCCTGTTCCAATGCCCGACAACCCTTTCGGTGAAGAAATTTTTATGAATGTCCAATCTAAACCTCCCCTGGAGCAACTTGAGGCCATTTCCTCTTGTCCTGTTGTCTGTTACTAGGGAGAAGAGACCGACCCCCATCTCTCTACAACCTCCTTTCAGGTAGTTGTAGAGAGCGATAAGGTCTCCCCTCAGCCTCCTTTTCTCCAGGCTAAATAACCCCAGTTCCCTCAGCCCCTCCTCATAGGACTTGTGTTCCAGACCCTTCACCAGCTTCGTTGTCCATCTCTGGACATGCTCCAGCACCTCAATGTCTACTCCATCTAGACATTGATAAAAATAAGCTGGAAGTATCCCTGAGCTAGTCTTCCTTCAGGCAAGATGGTCTGTATCATGTCTCTTGAAAATGAGGGGATTATCTCCTTATGTATCACTGATATCAGAAACAAGCAATATTAACTGGTCCCAAGTGCTTTTATTTTTCCTTTATCAGCTGTTCAACACTGAATAAAGTATACCAATGTGTAAGGGTAAGTATAAAAGTCAGTAAGTATGAAAAAGTAATTATTTAGATGTAACCGTAACAGTGAAGAAAGAATCATAGAATAGTTTGGGTTGGAAGGGACCTTTAAAGGTCATCTAGTCCAACCCCCCTGCAATGAGCAGGGACATCCTCAACTAGATCAGATTACTCAGAGCCCTGCCCAACCTGACCTTGAATGTTTCCAGGGATGGGGCTTCTACCACCTCTCTGGGCAACCTGTGCCAGTGCTTCACAACCCTCATTGTAAAAAATTTCTTCCTTATATCTAGTCTGTATCTACCCTCCTTTAGTTTAAAACCATTACCAATTGTCCTATCACAGCAGGCCCTGCTAAAAAGTGTGTCTCCATAAGCCCCCTTTAAGTACTGAAAGGCTGCAATAAGGTCTCCCTGGAGCCTACTCTTTTCCAGGCTGAACAACCCCAACTCTCTCAGCCTGTCTTCATAGGAGAGGTGCTCCAGCCCTCTGATCATTTTTGTGGCCCTCCTCTCGACCCGCTCCAACAGATCCATGTCTTGCTTGTACTGAGGGCTCCAGAGATGGATGCAGTACTCCAGGTGGGGTCTCACCAGAGCAGAGCAGAGAGGCAGAATCACCTCCCTTGACCTGCTGGCCACACTTCTTTTGATGCAGCCCAGGATACGGTTGGCTTTCTGGGCTGTGATCACACATTCCTGGCTCATGTCCAGCTTTTCATCCACCAGTACCCCCAAGTCCCTCTTGGCAGGGCTGCTCTCAATCCCTTCATCCCCCAGCCTGGATTGATACTGGGGGTTGCCTCAACCCTGGTGCAGGACCCTGCATTTGTCCTTGTTGAACCTCATGAGGTTCACATGGGCCCACCTCTCGAGCTTGTCCAGGTTCCTCTGGATGGCATCCTGTCCCTCAGGCGTGTCAACAGCACCACTCAGCTTGGTGTTGTCTGCACACCTGGTGAGGGTGCACTCGATCCCACTGTCTTTTTCATTTATGAAGATATTAAACAGTACTGGTCCCAATACGGAGCCCTGAGGGACACCACTTGTCACCGAGCTCCATCTGGATGTTGAGCCATTGACCACTACCCTCTAGATCCAACCAATTCCATATCCACCGAATAGTCCACCCATCAAATCCATATCTCTCCAATTTAGAGAGAAGGATGTTGGGGGGGACCGTGGAAAAGGCCTTACAGAAGTCCAGATAGATGACATCCGTAGCTCTTCCCTTGTCCACTGATGTAGTCACTCCATTGTAGAAGGCCATGAGGTTGGTCAGGCTGGACTTGCCCTTGGTGAAGCCATGCTGGCTGTCTCAAATCACCTCCCTGTCCCCCATGTGCCTTAGCATAGCTTCTAGGAGGATCTGTTCCATGATCTTCCCAGGCACAGGGGTGAGGCTGACAGGTCGGTAGTTCCCAGGGTCCTCCTTCCTACCCTTTTTAAAAATGGGTGCAATGTTTCCCTTTTTCCAGTCCCCAGGGACTTCACCTGGCTGCCATGACTTTTCAAATATCATGGAGAGTGGCTTGGCAACTACATCAGGCAATTCCCTCAGGACTCTGGGATGCATCTCATCAGGTCCCATAGACTTATGTATGTTCAGGTTCCTCAGGTGGGCACGAACCTGATCTTTTCTCAAAGTGGGAGGGACTTTGCTCCCCCAGTCCCCGTCTTGAGGTCCATCCACTTGAGAGGTGTGGGAAGAGAGGTTGCCAGTGAAGACTGAGGCAAAAAAGTTGTTGAGTACCTCAGCCTTCTCCTCGTCCTTTGATACCAGTTTGCCAGTCCTGCTCATCACGGGGGGTACACTGTCTTTGATCTTCCTTTTCTGGCTGACATACCTGTAGAAGTCCTTCTTGTTATTCTTCGCATCCCTTGCCAAGTTCAGCTCCAGATGCGCCTTGGCCTTCCTGACCCCATCCCTACACAACCGGGCAGCGTCCCTATACTCTTATAGAATCATAGAATCATAGAATCATAGAATCATAGAATTGTTCTGGTTGGAAGAGACCTCCGAGATCATCGGGTCCAACCATTAACCTATCACTACCAAGTCCCCCACTAAATCATATCCCTTAGGGCCTCATCTAAATGTCTTTTGAATACCCCCAGAGATGGGGACTCCACCACCTCCCTGGGCAGCCTGTTCCAGTGCCCGACAACCCTTTCAGTGAAGAAATTTTTACAAATGTCCAATCTAAACCTCCCCTGGCGCAACTTGAGGCCATTTCCTCTTGTTCTGTCACCTGTTACTAGGGAGAAGAGTCCGACCCCCATCTCTCTACAACCTCCTTTCAGGTAGTTGTAGAGAGCGATAAGGTCTCCCCTCAGCCTCCTTTTCTCCAGGCTAAACATCCCCAGTTCCCTCAGCCGCTCCTCATAGGACTTGTGTTCCAGACCCTTCACCAGCCTCATTGCCCTTCTCTGGACACGCTCCAGCACCTCAATGTCTTTCTTGTAGTGAGGGGCCCAAAAGTGAACACAGTACTCAAGGTGCGGCCTCACCAGGGCCAAGTACAGGGGGACAATCACCTCCCTACTCCTGCTGGCCACACTATTTCTGATACAAGCCAGGATGCCGTTGGCCTTCTTGGCCACCTGGGCACACTGCTGGCTCATATTCAGCCGGCCGTCAACCAACACCCCCAGGTCCTTTTCCGCCGGGCAACTTTCCAGCCACTCCCCCCCAAGCCTGTAGCGTTGTCTGGGGTTGTTGTGACCCAGGTGCAGGACCCGGCACTTGGCCTTGTTGAACCTCATACAATTGGCCTCGGCCCATCGATCCAGCCTGTCCAGGTCCCGCTGTAGCGCCTGCCTGCCCTCCAGCAGATCAACACTCCCGCCCAACTTGGTGTCATCTGCAAACTTACTGAGGGTGCACTCGATCCCCTCGTCCAGATCATTGATAAAGATATTGAACAGAACTGGCCCCAGTACTGAGCCCTGGGGAACATCTTCCCAGGATACCCATCCCTGCTTCCACTGCCTGTGCATTTCCTTCTTGCCCTTTAGTTTGACCAGCACTTCTTGAGTCAGCCATGCTGGTCTCTTGCCTTCTTTGCCTGATTTCTTTCACCTGGGGACTGAGAGCTCTTGCCCTCTATGGAAAGCCTCCTTAAAGATCTGCCAGCTCTGTTCTGCTCCCTTGTCCCTGAGGGCAGTTTCCCAGGGGGTCCTATTGACTAACTCCTTGAAGAGCTGGAAGTTTGCTTTCCTAAAATTCAGGGTCCTGACTTTACTCTTCGCCTGACCCATATCCCTCAGGACTGTGAACTCCACCAGTGTGTGATCACTGGCAGCCCAGGCTGCCTCCAATCTTGACGTCATCGATTAGCTCACTTGCATTGGTGACCATCAGGTCCAGTATCGCATCCCCTCTGGTGGGGCTGTCTGTTACCTGGCCTAAGAAGTTATCCTCCATGCACTCCAGGAGTCTCCTGGACTGCCTACAGCTCACTGTGCCACTTTTCCAGCAGATGTCAGGGTGGTTGAAGTCCCCGAGCAGGACGAGAGCCTGCGAGCGTGATGCCTCTTGAAGCTGGGGTAAGAAGGCTTCGTCAATAGGCTCCCCTTGATCAGGTGGGCTGTAGAAGACACAGAGAAAAGTGAAAACTTATTTCTGAAGACCTTGCTTTTATCTGTACCAGAAATCCAGTCGTAATAAAACTGACAATATCCAATTCTGTAGATAAAGTCCGTGAACACAGTGCCTGAATGTCACTTTTATATCAGCACATACTTGAAATTCAGCCTCCATCATCACTGCTGCTCCATGCGTCTTCATATGCTGGATCTAAATGTTGTTGAGACAGAGATTAAAGAAAATAAAAAATCTTTCAGTGGTTTACTTAATTAAAAATACTGAAATAGTACTCTTTTTAATTCCAATTTCAACAAAATATACCTGGAGCACTGACTACAAGTTTTAAAAATGTCTGAGTATAAAATACAACAGACAGATATTACTGTGCTTGGTTTGTATCACTGATTTTAAAGTCATAATTTCCCTGGCCCAGCATAACTGAGCACAACTGTCTCAAGAAGTAGTCCTGGCCTCCAGCCACATCCAGCAACTAATTCTCACCTCAGCTCCCCCTAGGGTCAAGCTAAAGGATTTTTGCAGCTACGCAGTGCACTGAATCACAGTTCTGACTCTGGGTAAAATTTTCTTGTTTACTTGTATCCTGGGTTCAGATTCTGGCCATACAGGCACTCAAATGTCTTTTCTAGCACATGAGAGGGAGCAGGAACTAGTGGCCTGGGGACAGCAAAACCGCTTCTTTCAGAGGCAGTGCTCATCTACAACATTTGCAAACAGCAGCTGTAGTTTAACAGATTTCAAAACAATGTCTGTCCTGGTTTAGGCCAGGATGGAGCTAGTTTTGTCTCCAGCAGCTACTGTGTTTTGGATTTAGTGTGAGAAGAATGGTGATAGCACACTGATGTTGCTGGTTGCTGCTGAACCACCAAGGACATTTTGCTGTTTCCCAGGTTTTGCTAACATGCAGGTGCAAAAACTTGGGAGGGGTAGAGCCAGAAGAGTTGATCCAAACTGGCCAAAGAGAGTATTCCATACCATAGACGTCATGCCCGGTATAAGTGAGGGTCGGTCAGTGGGCCACTAGGCTTTTAGACCCTTAACTTGCCTTAATCCTTAAGTTTCCCTTCAGGTTGCTTTTTGTTTCCCTGATTTTTCCTTTTTGTTTTTCGTTTGTTTGGCTGTTTGTTCCCTCGCCTGCTCTCTCTGGAACTTGCTGTTCTGGGATAGCTGGGGGGGGGGATACCCCTGCTCCCTGACTGCTGCTCGGGACAGGCTGTATCGGTTGTCGGGTGGTGAGAAATTGTGTATCATTTGTTTTATATATTCTATTATCCTTATATATTATTATTATCATTATTAATATATTTTTATATTTTTCCTTTGCTGTCCTGGTGAACTGCTTTTATCTCAACCCGCGAGTTTTCCTTTCTCTCCGATTCTCCTCCCCACCCCACTGGGGAGGTGGGGAGTGAGTGAGCGGCTGCGTGGTATTGGGTTACAATTGGGGGTTAAACCACGACAATGGCAAATATTACATATGTGTTTATGGTACACTCTATGTGGAAATATTATGCTTTAAGACTCTGAGAAAGATTTCAGATAAAACCTAATTGAACTTTCAGTTATCTTTACTTATTAGCCTTCCACTGGATTTGCCAAATACCTTTGCAGATGTCACTGGCATTTCCTGAACAATAGAAGTAGCTATAACTTAAAACAAAATTGTTTCCTGGTACATACGTAATATGTTATGACACGTTATTTGTGCATGGCACCTTACTCCATTTCTTTATCTGAAAGGGAGACATGGGTCATGTTTGTTTACTTAAATTATTTTAAGCAGTTAATATGGCACAATGGTATCTAGCATATTAGATTCAACAGTAAACATCGTCTGAGAGACTTCACAATGAGGATTTCCTCTTCCACAACACCCTTGAAATTACCTACCTCCTAATAGATTAATGGCTCTTATTAATGGGCCCAATTTTGCAGTTCTTATTACTCAAGCAGACTAACATCTTATTAAGTTCTAATATCTCAAAAGGAACATATATACACACATTAACTAAATCTCACACCACTCTGTGGAGACAGCTCCACATAATAGTTCAAACACAAAAGGTATTCCACACAAACCTGTAAATTAATTTGGACCTCATAAGAGCAAACAGAGTAATATAATTGGATTGCAAATAGATAGTTTCTTGGGTATCAGTGATCATATTTGATTATATGGTTCTGAGCAAACAGAAGACACTTCTCACCTCAAATACATAATTGGTGCAAAGTTAAAGTTCCTTTTAGAGACTATTTCTGTTATAAGGTGAAACAAAGATAGTGGTTAAAATACAGTTAATAAACAGAAAGAAAGTGAGGCACTGGCAGCAACCAATATCAACCAGAAGTTTTGAACATAGGAAAAAAAAAAGGAAGAAAAGCTAAAGATCAGATTTGGGGGTGGGTAGGAAAATCATTCAGTAGGGTTAGAGAGAAAAAAAAAGTTTAAAAGACTATTAATAGGAAGAAAACTCTAACAATGACAGAGACTTACTACTAGGTGGAAATGGTAGAAACTATACAGAACAGATGTAGACCTTGTTTCATAAGATGATAGTGTACTAATTTCAAATGTACTAATAAGAAAGATGTTAGAAAGCCATCTGCTACACATTTCACCAGTAGATGAATAACTTATATCAGAGAGACTTAGGAGAATTGTCTAAGAAAACTTCTGGCCTGTTAAAGTTAATTATGTTTTAATATGTATTGAAATACTACAAAGCTGAAAGTGAGCTAATATGCCATTCAGAAAAACAGAATAAAAATAAGTGGAATGATACTGATACTAATACTAATGAACTAATTGACTTTTCTTTAATCCTAAACAAGACAAAGGAAAAGGTGATTAAAAGATTCAGTTACTGTAGAGTGAAGATATAGGAATATAAGCACCAGTCAGATTTTGCAACAAAGCATATATATGTGAACATAAACAGACAAAAAACCACTACCACTACCTTTGGTGTTGACACACCGACTATAGTAATGTAATTCCATCAGAGTTAACAATTTAATACAACCAAAAGCAAGGACATTTAAAGAAAAGAAAAAAAATCCAGTCGCACTTTGAGAATGTAGAACTGAACTCTGTAAAAGGGTGATTCTGAAAGAGAATCAGGAATCACAATGGATAAACAAGTGAAGTTGTTGCCAACATAAACCTATAGCTATAGTGGCTGATGTTGTTCTTGTGTGCATGCACACACACACGAGTGGTCCTTTTCTAAGGATCTTAAAAGCCAAGCTAGAGACACTATAGATATGCATTTTCAGGGCTGGAAAACATGATTTACAGTGAGATTTAATAAGCCTCATCTCTTCAGCTTACCAAAAAGAACACCAAAGATGACTTAATATAAACACACTAGCACTTTTGTTTGGAAACTATTCTTAAAAGCACAAAGGCCTTTTTAAGCTAGTCAAGAACAGTCCAGAAAAGATGTGCCTTAGCTATGAGTATTCCACTCTTCATTGGATCCAATATCTCACTGCCTATTCATCCCAGATCTGCTTTCCAGGTCTAGTAAAGCTTATTAGCTTAGGCTCTATTGCCTCATCTGTAATGTATCCAAAACTTTCAGTGAAGTCCATCTCAGTGGCAGGGAAACATTGTTTCAGTCAAAGTTACTGGACTCAAAGCAAGAGCTACCAGATTAAATTATATGATGCATTGTATGAGAGGTCATGAAAATATTGCCCTTTCTGCCTCAAATATTTCATCCTGATATTTCAGAAACAAAAGATGAGAAAGGAGGAGCTGGAACACTAAGTACAGTCCTCAACACCTGAGGGCAACTATGTAACAGCCTTAAAATCCATACTAATATCCACTCTGCTCTTGCCACACCACAAGCCATAAGAACAATTTGTTGTAAAATATCTCATAATGCACTTCACCTAAATGTACTTCCCATTCTTACTTACTGTGATTAGTCTTAGGTGTCTCAGAGAAAGACGAATGCCTTCTCTTCAGTCTTACAGAAAACAGGCAAAAGCCTAAATGCATATGATTTATTCATGACAACATAAGGCAAAAAATTACTATAGATATTTTGAAAAGTTACCTGCATGAGAAGAATGAATAGTGGAAGGAACCAAATATAGAAAGGGCCATCACAAGAACTTGACCAAACACTTCTCACTTGACACACAGGCCACAGAACTCCCTGTTATGTCAAGAACTTTGATTAAAGCACATCCCTGAAAAGTTATCACTGTTTGTGCAAACGGTTTGGCAATCTGCATAAATATTGCAGGTTGACTGGAATATTGTTTGTACTTTATTGTCGTGGTTTAGCCCCAGCCGGCAACTAAGCACCACGCAGCCACTCGCTCACTTCCTCCCCTCCCCCAAGTGGGATGGGGGAGAGAATCGAAAAAAAAAACCAAAACATGGGTTGAGATAAAGACAGTTTAATAGGATAGCAAAGGAAGAGGAAATAATAATAATAACAATAATAATAATAATATTACTGATAAAGGAATATACAAAAACACAAGTGATGCACAATGCAAAAATTGCTCACCACTCGGTGATCGATAGCCTGTCCCTGAGCAGCAATTCCTGCCTCCTGGCAAACTGAGCATGACGCTATATGGTAGGGAATATCCTTTTGGCCAGTCTGGGTCAGCTGTCCTGGCTATGCCCCCTCCCAGCTTCTTGTGCACCTCCTCACTGGCACAGCATGGGAAGCCGAAAAGTCCTTGACTTAGTATAAACACTACTTAGCAAAAACTAAAAACATCAGTGTGTTATCAACATTATTCTCATACTAAATCCAAAACACAGCACTATACCTCCCAGGGGGGAGAGGTCCAAAGTGGAGATGCTCATGCCATTGCATCCAACTGGGGAGTAAGCCAGGCCAACCTGAGCAGAGACAAATGTTCCTCAGCTGCCTCCCAAGAAGAGAACCAGAAGGCCGACCACCCTAAGGGTGTGTATGGCTATGATGGATCCTCCTGCACCCCTCCAAGGAGACCTGCAAACTCAACTTCCTCTCTGAAATGCCTGTACACCAACGCACGCAGCATGGGGAATAAACAGGAAGAACTAGAGATCTGTGTGCGCTCGCAGGGCCACGATCTCGCAGCAATTACAGAGACATGGTGGGACAGCTCGCATGACTGGAATGCTGTCATGGATGGGTATGTACTTTTCAGGAAGGACAGGCCAGCAAGGCGAGGTGGTGGAGTGGCTCTCTATGTGAGGGAGCAACTGGAGTGTATCAAGCTCTGCCTAGGGGAGGACGAAGAACGGGTCGAGAGCTTATGGGTAAGGATTAAGGGACAGGCTAACATGGGGGACACTGTTGTGGGTGTATACTACAGGCCACCTGACCAGGAAGAGGAAGTCGATGAGGCCTTCTACAGGCAGCTGAAAGTAGCCTCACGATCACAGGCCCTGGTTCTCATGGGGGACTTCAACCACCCCGATATCTGTTGGAGGGACAACACAGCTAGGCACGCACAGTCCAGGAGGTTCCTGCAGAACATTGATGACAATTTTCTGACGCAGGTGGTGGAGGAGCCGACAAGGAGAGGGGTGCTGCTGGACCTCATACTAACTAACAAGGAAGGTCTGGTTAGGGATGTGAAGGTTGGGGATAGCTTCGGCTGCAGTGACCACGAGATGGTGGAGTTCAGGATCCTGCATGGAGGAAGCAGGACACTAAGCAGAATTGTAACCCTGGACTTCAGGAGAGCTAACTTTGCCCTCTTCAAGGACCTGCTTGGAGGAATCCCATGGGTTAGGGCTCTAGAAGGTAGGGGGGGGTCCAAGAAAGCTGGGCATTATTCAAGCATCTGTTCCTCCAAGCTCAAGAGCGGTGCATCCCCAGGAGTAAGAAATCGGGTAAGGGAGGCAAGAGACCTGCATGGATGAGCAAGGAACTACTGGCTCAACTCAAATGGAAGAAGGAAGTCCATGGAATGTGGAAAAAGGGACAGGCCACATGGGAGAAATGCAGGAACGCTGTCAGGGTATGCAGGGATGCAACGAGGAAGGCTAAGGTCCACCTGGAATTTAATCTGGCAAGGGACATCAAGGGCTTCTTCAAATACATCAGTAGTAAACAGAAGACTAGGGAAAACATGGGCCCTCTGCTTAATGAGGTGGGCGCCCTGGTTACAAAGGATACAGAGAAGGCAGAGTTACTGAATGCCTTCTTTGCTTCAGTCTTCACTGCTAAGGCTGGCCCCCAGGAATCCCAGACCCTGGAGGTAAGAGAGGAAGCCTGGAGAAAGGATGACCGTCCTTTGTTCGAGGAGGATTGGGTTAGAGATCAGTTGGGCAAACTGGACACCCACAAATCCATGGGCCCTGATGGGATGCACCCACGCGTGCTGAGGGAGCTGGCAGAGGTCATTGCCAAGCCACTCTCCATCACCTTTGAAAAGTCATGGAGAACGGGAGAGGTGCCTGAGGCCTGGAGGAAAGCCAATGTCACTCCAGTCTTCAAGAAGGGCAAGAAGGAGGACCCGGGAAACTACAGGCCAGTCAGCCTCACCTCCATCCCTGGAAAGGTGATGGAGCAGCTCATTCTGGAGGTCATCTCCAAGCATGTAGAAGCAAAGAAGGTGATCAGGAGTAGTCAGCATGGCTTCACCAAGGGGAAATCATGCTTGACCAATCTGATAGCCTTCTATGATGGCATGACTGGCTGGGTGGATGAGAGGAGAGCGGTGGATGTTGTCTGCCTTGACTTCAGCAAGGCTTTTGACACTGTCTCCCACAATATCCTCATAGGTAAGCTCAGGAAGCGTGGGCTAGACAAGTGGACGGTGAGGTGGATTGAGAACTGGCTGAATGGCAGAGCTCAGAGGGTGGTGATCAGCGGCGCAGAGTCTAGTTGGAGGCCTGTGGCTAGTGGTGTCCCCCAGGGGTCAGTTCTGGGCCCAGTCTTGTTCAATTTATTCATCAATGACCTGGATGAAGGGACAGAGTGTACCCTCAGCAAGTCTGCTGATGACACGAAACTGGGAGGACTGGCTGATACCCCAGAAGGCTGTGCTGCCATTCAGCGAGACCTGGACAGGCTGGAGTGTTGGGCGGAGAGGAACCTCATGAGGTTCAACACGGGCAAGTGCAGGGTCCTGCACCTGGGGAGGAACAACCCCATGCACCGGTACAGGTTAGGGGTTGACCTCCTGGAAAGCAGCTCTGCGGAGAAGGACCTGGGAGTCCTGGTAGATGACAAGTTCACCATGAGCCAGCAATGTGCCCTTGTGGCCAGGAAGGCCAACAGCATCCTCGGGTGCATTAAGAGTGTGGCCAGCAGGTCGAGGGAGGTTATCCTCCCTCTCTACTCTGCCCTAGTGAGGCCCCATCTGGAGTACTGCGTCCATTTCTGGGCTCCCCAGTCTAAGAAGGACGAGGAACTACTGGAAAGAGTCCAGCGGAGGGCTATGAAGATGACTAGGGGACTGGAGCATCTGTCCTATGGGGAAAGGCTGAGGGAGCTGGGGCTGTTTAGCCTGAGGAAGAGAAGACTGAGAGGGGGCCTCATCAACGCTTATAAATATCTCAAGGGCGGGTGTCAAGAGGATGGGGCCAGACTCTTCTCAGTGGTGCCCAACGACAGGACAAGGGGCAACGGTCACAAACTGGAACACAGGAAGTTCCATCTGAACATGAGGGAGAAACTTCTTTCCTGTGAGGGTGACAGAGCACTGGAACAGGCTGCCCAGGGAGGTTGTGGAGTCTCCTTCTCTGGAGATATTCAAAACCCGTCTGGACACAGTCCTGTGCAGCCTGCTCTAGGTGACCCTGCTCTGGCAGGGGGATTGGACTAGATGATCTCCAGAGGTCCCTTCCAACCCCTACCAGTCTGTGATTCTGTGATACTAGGAAGAAAATTAACTCTATCCCAGCCAAAACCAGGACATTTACTTACCTGAAAATTAGGTTGAAATTCACAGCAGTTGACAGTATTATAATGCCTTCTAAGCATAGTTATCAGTTCTTCTGTGAAAATTTTATAAACAGCAATGGTACTACCATATGGTACAAAGGAAAACTCTGGATTACAGCCACAAGAGATGGTGAATTTGAGTCCTTTTCTTCTTGCATTACAGACTTCCCCATAGTTCACCTGTAAAATGAAGGATTATGTAGTTAGTTATTAACTAAAACTACATGAAATAATTTTACATAGAAAGGTCAGTTTCATTTCTTCATTAATACCCAATAAAATTCATTTTAAGTAAACTTCCCAATGTTAACACAACTCCTGAGATTTCCAAATCCAGATGCGTATCTAAAGAATAATTTTTCTGTTCATTGAAGTTCACTCTCCTTATATAAACTTTAAGAAAGAGAAAGAAAGATATGCCGAAAAAACCAGCAGTTCCACACTGAGCACCTAAACTATCACTGAGATCAGAATTGGTTCAGGAATTACCTCCTTAAGCATTTTCCCAGATGATCCAACATAATAATTTTCTCTCAGATATTGAAACTGTTAAAAGAACTCCTTTTAACACGCAGCTGCATGGTATTCAGTTACCATCTGGGGTTAAACCACAACAACACACAACAGTATACAGTCATAAATAAGATATACGTTATGTTTTCTTAAATTCCGTCAATTGGAAATGTAACATATAAGGCTTTAAAGAACCCACTTTAAGACAAAGCAATTACGTTTTCCTAGCATGTTCTCCTTAAAATACGCCACATGCACACAATAAATGTTGATATATCCATTTCTAAATATTAGTTTTCAAATAGAAGCCTAAGGAAGACCACTTTTAAACTAGACTATGGAAAACAAAGAGGTAACAACGTTTCTTGTAGTTGGTAGTGGGTGTAGGCCTGACCACATTGTTTTATTCAGTTTCAGCAGTAAGTGTAAAGTGAGTTAGTGTTCTCAGCCTAGTTTCTATTGAGTGTTTTCACCTCAGAAAGATACTTAAAACCCAGTTTACTGCAAGACTTTAGTCCACAGATTGAACAAAAATTGACCTACCACTACCTTCTACCCTGTAAGTGCCCTTTGCTTATCAGAATTGACTATATGTTGCAGAAAACTACATTTCTGAAGTGCATATGCCAGTAGGATGGCAAAGAACAGAAGCACCAGTCTAGCCAATGCAAGAACTAGCCCTCAGGATTTCTTACTTAGGGAAAGATTCTGCATCTCTCCCTCATAAGTTACTAAGAAACAGTAGGAGATGAATAGGCAGTATGAAAACAACTGAAGGGCAAGCAGAAAGACAGCATAAGTAAAGGGGGAAGATAAAAGTAAAGGGATTAGAAGACAGACTCATGAAGGAGAAGCAAATAAGGAATAACTTGCTAAAATATTATGGACTAGTTAAGAGTGATATAAAAAAATGCCTATCTTCTACCCACAGTTAAATCATCACTGAGAAATTCAATACTGTTCCCTATAAGGGCAGTTGGGATAGAAACAAATGCTACATTTCTGAGACCTGGCTTGTGAGGTGTGTGGGAAGCCTTGCAAATAAAAGTAATAAGAAGTATAGCTTATTAGTGTCTGTATATTTCAAGCTCTTGACAAGTCCTATACAGATAAAAAGGTCACTGAAGGTTAAAAGTGGAAGGTTTCCAAACATGCTAGTAAATATTCCAGTTGGACATATCAGTCTAATTAGGTCCTATCAGGCATCAAAAGTGTATTCATGAGAAAATACAGAAGTACATTCATGAGAACAGTATAGCTTACCTCTAAAGAAACTTAATTAAAACAAAGTATTAGAATTTTTATAAGACATACATATATATTCATGAAAAGGGAAAAGTCCACTATGAACACCTGAAATTCACAAATTATTTCATGATTTAAAAGAAGTATTTTTTCTAATAAAAATAACAGTATTTTTAGTTTAAATTCATTAGTACTACATAGCATTATATATAAAATACTTTGTTTTCAAATAGTATTGTCCTGCAACCTATGCTCTTAATGTCTGCTGAAAAACAGAGACCCACTCATATGTACAATGTTAGTAAAGCTCTCTGGGATCATTTTAAAGCTCCCGACCTAAACCTCACGGCCTACAGTTAAATAAATAAAAAAAACCTAAGTATGAAATCATTTGACTATAAGATAACAGATTTGTAAAGTTTCAGGTAAATATTCTAATACAAATGTCTTGCTTTGTCAGGTTCTTGATCCATAGTACATCGATTGTCTGAGTTCAAAGTTTGAGGCAAATATAAACATCAGTCAGGATGAGCCAGGCAAGGAAGATGACTACTTGTTGCTCTATTATTAAAGTATGCTCTTTCATAGAGAAGAGCACTTATGTAAGAAAAATATAATAAAAAGGAGTCCTGAGAAAATATATCTCAATCATCATAAAAATCCATACAAAGAGAGTTTGATTAGCATACATGTAAATTGATTTTTTTTTTTTTAAATATTGAGAGGATATTTTCATGAGATGTGGAGCTTATGTTATGTCCTTTGTGGATACTACTGCTCATTTTATAAAGATAGTGTTTGTACATACTGACTGTTAAGTCTTGTTAATGCTAGTAGTTTTAAGAGGCATATTATTTTGCTGATAAAGAACAATTAAACTCCTTTCCACAGCACGTGAGCTATAACAGCAACAACTCCCAAGCCACAATACTGCTCGTAACAAAGGCATGTACAATGAAAGGGAGGAGTGGAGGCTGGGAAAAGTAAATTGTATGGATATACTCAGTGTAAATGTTCCTGCTTGATAAAGGAGCGATGGAAAGGAAAGGATACTGCCAAAACAAGAACTGAAGAAAGATCCTAAGAACTGGCTTTGTCCTTTGAGCACACAGACAAACAGAAAACCTGCCTCCTCCTATTTGATTCTTCCTATACTCAGTGAATCAGTACTTTCTATTCCTACAAGATGTGTACAACTCCAACATTCATTTCTCTTACTAACTGAAACAATCCACAAGGCCCCAAATTTGACTCACTGCTCAAAAAAAAATCATATGCATGGATTGATATCTATACCTTTTGTAAGGTATAGAAAAAAATTACAGAGATCAAAAGGACTGGCTAGTAGGGGAAATAAAGGGACTAGTGTGAACTTGTATCACCTGCACATGCATTTATTTGTCTGCTGGTGCCTTAAAATTATTTAAAGCAATACCTCTGGGTGGTATGTGAAAATACAGTACTCTGAAAAATATAATTCTGGACTTGAAAAAACAAGACAGGATCAAGCTACTCCAGGCCAAATAAGAAAAATAGCTTATGAAACAAGTCAATGAACTAACAGGCACATAAAAACAAAAAACAGTGTGCTGGTTTTGACTGGAATAGAGTTAATTTTCTTCATAGTAGGTAGTATGGGGCTAAGTTTTGGATTTGTGCTGAAAACAGTGTTAATAATACAGAGATGTTTTTGTTATTGCTGAGCGGTGCTTACACAGAGTCAAGGCCTTTTCTGCTTCTCACACCATCCCACCAGTGAGTAGGCTGGGGGTGTGCAAGAAGTTGAGAGGGGTCACAGCCGGGACAGCTGACCTCAACTGACCAAAGGGATATTCCATACCATATGACGTCATGCTCAGCATATAAAGCTGGGGGAAGAAGAAGGAAGGAGGGGGACATTCAGAGCGAGGGCGTTTTTCTTCCCAAGTAACCGTTACATGTGATGGAGCCCTTCTTTCCTGGAGATGGCTGAACATATGCCTGCCGATGGGAAGTTGTGAATGAATTCCTTGTTTTGCTTTGCTTGTGTGTGCGGCTTTTCCCTTATCTATTAAAATCATAGAATGGTTTAGACTGGAAAAGACCTTTAAGATCATTGAGTCCAACTGTTAAACTAGCACTGCCAAGTCCAGCACTAAACCGTGTCCCTAAGCACCACATCTACATGTCTTTTAAGTACCTCCAGGGATCGTGACTCAACCACTTCCCTGGGCAGCCTGTTCCAGTGCTTGACGACCCTTTCAGTGTAGGTGACCTGTTTTACGACAGGTTAGAGCTGATTGTAACAGCAGTACAGTAATTGAAACAGCAGTGCTGTAAAGGTCAATGAAGGGACACAGTAAGGTAAACAAGAGTAACCAGAAGCAGTCAGAACCAGAAAGAAGTTTGTTGTTACACTAAAGAATTTCTTTGTTATGTTTAAGTGCACAAATTTAGAAATGTTTAAACAGGTGTTAGAGCGCGTGTAGTAGATAAGGAAGCTTTATAAACCCCTGTAAGTGCACATTAAAGCGTCTCCGCTTTCCACCTATGCCGGAGTCCGTGCCTTCATTCCCTCAAATGGTGACCCCAACGTGATGGGGTAAATCAATGCTGCACGAGCGTCCGAAAAAGCAACGCTGCATAAGCGTCCCTTAAAGCAACGCTGAACGAGCGTCCAGTAAAGCAACGCGAAGCGTCCGGAGGGAACCCAGCCGAACGAATCAAGCTAGCAGCTGGACTGCGGCTTCCACCCCGGGACATCGCCTGAAAAACAGGTGAGCGGCTGGGCATTTATAATGGGAGCTAACATTTCTGCGGAAGAAGAAGCTCTAGTTAAGTTATTAACGCACCTTTTGACAAAAAGGGGAGTAAAGTATGACTCTTATAAAATTAAACTGTTGCTGAAGTTTTTGCAAAAGCAAGGAGCCCCCTCTACTGTCTCTGCTGTGTTTGATGTAAAGACGTGGGAGCAGGCAGGAGAAACGATATGGGAAGCAGTCTCTAGAGGGAATACAGCTGCCGTTGAAATTTTGACTACATGGCATTTAGTAACTGAGACTTTAAGATCGTGGGAGGTGGAAAAGAAGGTTCAAAGTGCTGCCGTTCAAACAGTACTCACAGCTGATTCGCGCTCAGAGACAGAAAAGACATCGGATGAGGGAGATTTGATAGATTTAAAGAAAACTGAGATACCACCGACAAAGCCCGACCCAATGATCCCCTCGGCTCCTGCACGAACCTCCGCCCCTATTCCGGAGGGGGTCGGAGAGTTCAACCCACGGGCACGATGGGAACAAGTGCGCCGGGAAGCATTAAAGGAGGGAGATCCAATAGGATTAGCCCTCCCCACGCGGCGCGGACCGGAGCAGCCTCCCCTCCCCTGGCTGCCATGGCTCTCTAAGGCCGGTATCGGGAGCGGAGAGCGGAGCTCAGCGAGCCCGGAGCAGGGAGCAGCCCCCCCACGGCCGGCCTCAGTCACCATCACACCGCGGGAGGCGGAGCGAACAGCCGGTCGCCACCGCCCGCCGCCAAAGGAAAAAAAGGAAAAAAAAAAGTATACATGCAGTTTATTGATAGACTACGGGACTCTTTAAATAAGCAGCTTGATAACCGTGAAGCAAAAGAAGCCTTAATGTTAAAATTAGCTGTGGAAAATGCGAATACTGACTGTAAAAAAATGCTCCAGGCGATGCCAGCGACTACTACACTAGTGCAAATGATTGAAGCATGTAACCGTGTTGGGTCGGTAGAACATCACACCGCCGCGTTAGCTGGAGCTTTTGCAGCAGCTCTGCAAGTCGGAGACAAACGTTGTTTTCGCTGCCATGCTACGGGACACATTGCTATTGAATGTCCCTACAAGGAAACAGGGGGAGGCGCAGTGACGCTGCCCGCCCACCCCCCCCTCGACCTGTCCCCGCTGAAGGGATGGCACTGCGCGTGCGCAACTGCGAGGAGTTAAAGGGAGCGAACTCATTTTAATAACGACCGCCTTTGCGAACTCATTTTAATAACGACCGCCTTTGCGAACTCATTTTAATACAGACCGCCTTTGCGAACTCATTTTAATAAAGACTGCCTTTTCGGGGAAAGGTGATGAATATGTATAAATGTATGATGAATATGTAACATTTTGCTGACTAACTGGAGTGATAATTGTGTGTCTTGTTTGTAAATGCCCAGGTATTTTATGTTAAAGGTACTTTATGGTACTTTATGGTACTTTACTTTATGGTACTTTACGGTATTTTGTGATGTTTTATGCTAAAAGCATTTGTTTTGTGGGTGTGTGTATTTTATCTTAAAAGCATTTGTGGATATTTTGTGTTAAAAACATTTGTGTGTGTTGTGGGTGTGTGTGTTTGAGACGCGGCGCCGCTGTGAAGCGAGTGAGAGTCCTGATTTGTGGTTCCGTAGCTCTGTGTGGGTCCCGTTGAAGAAAAAAAAAAAAAGAGGTATTGGATTATCCCAGAGATTTGGGATGTTTGGGAATGAAAACGAAGCACAATAGCTAATAAGAAACAATCTAGAAAATAAGCATAAGGAGTCAGAAGAGATGGGTAACACTCAGAATAAGGGTATTTTAAAGAAAAGCCCCCTTGGTCATATATTGACACATTGGAGGGATATTGTTGGAACGGGGGGTACAGAGAATAAGAAGACTCTCATTAAATATTGTAATCAATGGTGGCTGATTTATAAGCTGGAAGATGGAACTAAGTGGCCACTTAATGGGTTAGTTCCACTTCATGGGTCAATTGATTATAACACTATCTTGCAATTAATGTTGTTTTAAGGAGAGAAGGAAAATAGGATGAAGTGTCATATGCAGATATGTTTTTCACCCTCCGAAATCACCCGGAGTGGCAAAGAGACTGTGGAATGGTGCTGCCACAGGACCCTATGGTACTCGCCCTCGAGCGGGAAAATAACAAAGAACTTAAAAACTGAAGCAGTGTTGCTCGGCATGTAGTATCGGACAAAGGTGTACTAAAATAGATAAATTCACCGGGCATCAGAACAAGATCTAACTGATTTGCTTAAGCCTCCCCCTCGATCACAGAAACAGAATGTATGACTGAGATGGAAAAACAATTAATTTTTAAAAAAAACTGCAGGGGATTTGGCTAAGGACCATATCCTTTGATAACCTGGGGGCGAGGATATGCTTGTGTTTCCACAGGACGAGGACCACGATGGGTACCAGCCCGTGGTGTGCGGCCTTGGTTGGGATCATCATCCTCTACTGTTGCGGTTTCAGTGCCTCATGGATCTCCATCCAACCTAGAGCAAACATCTGGGTCACACTTGCCAACATGACGGGACAGAACCACATGTGCCTCTCGATGGCCAGCGCAGCCAACTCATTTACGACATGTTTAGTTGGAATTCCGCTTTCAGACAAGGAAGTTGTGACTGTTGTTAATAGTACCTCAGTAGGGCATCATATTATGTCTAAATGGAATGTTAATCTGACGGGAAATGCTAGTAAGGAAGCGGTAACCAACTGGGATGGCTGGGCCACCTATTTGCCGGTCGTTTCATTGGAGCCGCAAGAATTAGATATTTTGGGAAGTGTGAGTGCCTATGCCTGTCTAAACTTTAAATATATTGGATGTGATAACACCGTAATTGATGTAACAGCAAGTTTATCCATCTATAAGAACGCATCTGTGTGGTGTAATTATACCACCTCTAGCACATCCAAGTCTTCAAACGAACCTTTAGCCTTGCCGGCCGGTGTGTTTCTCATCTGTGGGGACCGGGCTTGGCAAGGTGTTCCTTCTCATATTGCAGGAGGCCCTTGTACTCTGGGCCGCCTAACATTGTTAACACCAAAAACGTCCATGGTTTTAAATATTAACAGACTTCATGGGCGATCAAAACGATCAGTGAATCATTATCGAGAAGATTGTAAGGACAATGTGGATTTTTGGGAGGCAGATAAGACTATCGTAGCCTCAGTCTTAGCACCTGGTGTCGCTGCCGCAAAAGCCCTTGCGACACTTAATAAATTAGGATGTTGGCTTGCTAAGCAAAACAATGCCACATCAAAAGCTTTAAGTGCTTTGCTGGTAGATACAGATTCTATTAGGCACGCCACTTTGCAAAATAGAGCAGCTATAGATTTTTTGTTATTAGCACAAGGACATGGGTGTGAAGAGTTTGAAGGCATGTGTTGTATGAATTTAAGCGATAACTCTCAAACAGTATTTCAACAGATAAAGAAATTGAAAGAGCTATCTGAACAATTAACCACAAGCTCAGTAGGATTAGAATCTTGGCTGAAAGGGTTAGGATTAACAGGATGGTTAGTAGAATTAGCGAAAGGAGGACTTGTTTTGCTCATTGTATTAGTCACAATTATTATTGTAGTGCCTTGTCTGTTGCAGTGTTTGCTAAAAATGATTGAACGTTTAATGCACTCTATTTGGCTTGTAAAAACAAAGAAAGGGGGAATTGTAGGTGACCTGTTTTACGACAGGTTAGAGCTGATTGTAACAGCAGTACAGTAATTGAAACAGCAGTGCTGTAAAGGTCAATGAAGGGACACAGTAAGGTAAACAAGAGTAACCAGAAGCAGTCAGAACCAGAAAGAAGTTTGTTGTTACACTAAAGAATTTCTTTGTTATGTTTAAGTGCACAAATTTAGAAATGTTTAAACAGGTGTTAGAGCGCATGTAGTAGATAAGGAAGCTTTATAAACCCCTGTAAGTGCGCATTAAAGCGTCTCCGCTTTCCACCTATGCCGGAGTCCGTGCCTTCATTCCCTCATTTCAGTGAAGAAATTTTTCCTAATATCCAATCTAAACTTCCCCTGGCACAGCCTGAGGCCATTTCCTCTCGTCCTATTGCTTGTTACTTGGGAGAAGAGACCGACCCCCATCTCTCTACAACCGCCTTTCAGGTAGAGAGCAATAAGGTCTCCCCTCAGCCTCCTTTTCTCCAGGCTAAACAACCCCAGTTCCCTCAGCCGCTCCTCATTGGACTTGTGCTCTAGACCCTTCACCAGATTCGTTGCCCTTCTCTGGACACATTCCAGCACCTCAATGTCTTTCTTGTAGTGAGGGGCCCAAAACTGAACACAGTACTCGAGGTGCGGCCTCACTAGTGCCGAGTACGGGGGACAATCACTTCCCTAGTCCTGCTGGCCACACTATTTCTGATACAGGCCAGGATGCCGTTGGCCTTCTTGGCCACCTGGGCACACTGCTGGCTCATATTCAGCTGGCTGTTGACCAACACCCCCAGGTCCTTTTCCGCCGGGCAGCTTTCCAGCCACTCCTCCCCAAGCCTGTAGCGTTGCCTGGGGTTGTTGTGTCCCAAGGGCAGGACCCAGCACTTGGCCTTGTTGAACCTCATACAATTGGCCTCAGCCCATCGATCCAGCCTGTCCAGATCCCTCTGTAGCGCCTTCCTTCCCTCAAGCAGATCAACACTCCTGCCCAACTTGGTGATGGAGCAACTCATTCTGGAGGTCATCTCCAAGCATGTAGAAGGAAAGAAGGTGATCAGGAGTAGTCAGCATGGATTCACCAAGGGGAAATCATGCTTGACCAATCTGATAGCCTTCTATGATGGCATGACTGGCTGGGTGGATGAGGGGAGAGCAGTGGATGTTGTCTGCCTTGACTTCAGCAAGGCTTTTGACACTGTCTCCCACAATATCCTCATAGGTAAGCTCAGGAAGTGTGGGCTAGACAAGTGGACGGTGAGGTGGATTGAGAACTGGCTGAATGGCAGAGCTCAGAGGGTGGTGATCAGCGGCGCAGAGTCTAGTTGGAGGCCTGTGGCTAGTGGTGTCCCCCAGGGGTCAGTTCTGGGCCCAGTCTTGTTCAATTTATTCATCAATGACCTGGATGAAGGGACAGAGTGTACCCTCAGCAAGTTTGCTGATGACACGAAACTGGGAGGACTGGCTGATACCCCAGAAGGCTGTGCTGCCATTCAGCGAGACCTGGACAGGCTGGAGTGTTGGGCGGAGAGGAACCTCATGAGGTTCAACATGGGCAAGTGCAGGGTCCTGCACCTGGGGAGGAACAACCCCATGCACCGGTACAGGTTAGGGGTTGACCTCCTGGAAAGCAGCTCTGCGGAGAAGGACCTGGGAGTCCTGGTAGATGACAAATTCACCATGAGCCAGCAATGTGCCCTTGCGGCCAGGAAGGCCAATGGCATCCTGGGGTGCATTAAGAAGAGTGTGGCCAGCAGGTCGAGGGAGGTTATCCTCCCTCTCTACTCTGCCCTAGTGAGGCCCCATCTGGAGTACTGCGTCCGGTTCTAGGCTCCCCAGTGCCAGAAAGACAAGGAACTACTGGAGAGAGTCCAGCGGAGGGCTATGAAGATGACTAGGGGACTGGAGCATCTGTCCTATGGGGAAAGGCTGAGGGAGCTGGGGCTGTTCAGCCTGAGGAAGAGAAGACTGAGAGGGGACCTCATCAACGCTTATAAATATCTCAAGGGCGGGTGTCAAGAGGATGGGGCCAGACTCTTCTCAGTGGTGCCCAATGACAGGACAAGGGGGAACGAGCACAAACTGGAACACAGGAAGTTCCGTCTGAACATGAGGAAAAACTTCTTTGCTGTGAGGGTGACAGAGCCCTGGAACACGCTGCCCAGGGAGGTTGTGGAGTCTCCTTCTCTGGAGATATTCAAAACCCACCTGGATGCAGTCCTGTGCGGCCTGCTCTAGGTGACTCTGCTCTGGCAGGGGGATTGGACTCAATGATCTCCAGAGGTCCCTTCCAACCCCTACTAATCTGTTTTTCTGTGATCTTCAACTAGATTAGGTTGCCCAGATCCCCATCCACCCTGACCTTGAGTTTTTCCAGGGATGGGGCATCTACTACCTCTCTGGGCAACCTGTTCCAGTGTTTCACCACCCTCATTGTGAAAATCTTCTGCCTTCTATCTAGTGTAAATGATCTGTTACAAAGGTTTACCTGTGTTCTAATTTTGCAGGGCACAAGGCACCTCTGGTCTGGAAGTTGCTTAAAGAATAAACTCTTGTTATAGGCCCTTTGAGGCTATTTCTGAATAGACTCTAAACTGGACCTGCTGAGAGTCCAGTAGTTTAGAACATTAGAGGAGATGCTAATTCCTGATGGTAGACTGTGATTTACTCAGTGTTTCTCATCTAGAATGTAGGGCCACTATTGCAAATACAAACTTTCTGAAGTTTTCCTTGTTTCACTGGTAATCAGCACACTGAAGTTTACCTGGTTTCATATGATCCACACTGTCCTGTGGCAAAAACTGGCATTTGAGAGTAACTGAACAGTACCAGCTTCTACATATATTATCTAGATGCTTGTGTGTATATTAGCTGATGCTTTTGTGGAAGGTTTTCTCCTCTACTTGAAACCTGTCCAGGATGAATGAATGGCAGTGACCTTGCTATCCATAGAATTAATTCTCTACTTTTCTTTGGTAGAAAAAGTTGGGATATCCTGATTAATGGGGGGAAAATACTGCTTGTAGAATGAACTGGGAATAGCATACAGCCCTGAGACATGAAGCCAGGCTGAGTGGCACATGGCCACTACTAAGCCTGGCCAGATCAGAGGTGGTTACTGCAGAGCTACTCAAGAGTTTTTTAGTTCATTCCTCAGCCCTCTGGATTATGGGAGAATTGATTGCTCTGGTGCAGTGCTGAACATAGTCCAGTGTTGTGCACTTATATTTACTGCACCAGGGTAATTAGTTCCATGAATTTAGAATTTTTTTTTTCTGCACACTGTATACAAATGCCTTTGCAGGAGTAAGTTCACACTGAGCTAGGCTTGATTTCCTGGCACTGCAGATACTGAAGATTTTTAGCTTGACCCTCTGAAGAATAAGTGTATGAAATCTGTTGATTTTTAGCACTGTGTCAAAGTAATGGACTGTTCTAGGATATAGCTTGGAGATAACCAATGCAGGAGTTATTAAACTAAACTCAACAGTTTCTCAGTAGTTCTTGCTTAGTATTGTCAGTGCTGGCTTCAGGATGACTCTATTTAAAGACATCTTCCGTGCTTTCTAGCAATCCCAGTAAGTGGGAAGGTTTATTAGCTTATGTGTAGTGCCAGATCTATACAGAAGATCTGGATCTGCATTTACACAATGATACTCCTGCAGTAGTTATCACTTTGGAGGCCAGGACACTTGAGAGACCAATGCAAAGATAAGAGCTGAAGTGAAGAAATTTTGTGAGCCCTTCACTAGCTGCAGATGGAGACAGTTGGACTATTTTCGCATGTGTACTGGGTCTGGCTGGGATGAAGTTAATTTTCTTCATAGTAGCTTGTGTGGTGCTATGTTTTGGATTCCTGACCAAGCAGTCTTAATAACACACTTATGTTTTAGCTGTTGCTGAACAGTGCTTGCATAGTGTCAATGCATTCTCCATTCTTCACTCTGCCCCCTCAGTGAGTAGGTTAGGGGTGGACAAGAGGCTGGGAGAGAACACAGCTGGGATACCTGACCCAAATTAACCAAAGGGATATTCCATACCATATAATGTCATGTGTAGCAATAAAACTGGAGGCGGGGGGAAGGTTCCAGGGGCTGCCATTGCTTGGGGTCTGGCTGGGCATTGGTCGGCCTATAGTGCGTGTTTGCTTTTGCATCACTTGTGGGTTTTTTTGGGTTTTTTTTTTTTTTTTTTTTTTTTTTTTTTTTGTGGGTTGTTTTGTTTCCTGTTACTTATTAAACTGTCTTTATCTCAACTCAGAAGTTTTCTCACTTTTGCTGTTTGGATTCTTTCCCCCATCCCACTAGGAGGGGGGGAGTGAGCGAGCGGCTGTGGTGGTGCTTAGCTGCCTACAAGGGTTAACCCACAACAGCATGGTACTTCTGAGTCTGGGAGCATGGCATTGGGCCCTGAAGCTGGATCCACATGGATCCAGCTCAGATATGAGTGCCCTAGCAGGTATGTGGAACTACCTGTATTGTTCAGAGCCTGGTCAGTTGAATCATATCCTGGAGCTGTGAAGATTGGCCCTGGTGTCCCTTCTTTTCACCACTGTTAATATATTATTAATTATATTACATTTTGTTACTGTGCATAGTTGAGTTGAAAGTTTCATGATGTTGTTGTTCTTTAATTTCTGAATGCAAAAATAATTAACTCTCAGTAACTCAGTCCGCTGCTGTCTGGTGACTTCAGTATACCTGAATTTCCAATAACTGTGTAGCTGTAATTATTGGCTAATAATAATGAATTTTTTGAACTGTGTATGTCATTGTATTTTTCAGTGGATCCAATTCTAAGACAGTGGGATTACAAAACCATAAATGATTTGTAGTGTTAGGTTCTCACTTTAAACGATTAGATATTTAAGCATTAGAACTTGCAAATTTCAAAAGACATTGGTGCCTTTTATGCCTCAGACTGAGTGTCTTAATTTGAGATATGCTATAGATACCATATTTTGAAAAGGTGAATGATCTGTAGCTTCTTGAAATGAGGGCTTCTCAAAGTAATTTACATTGGTTGATTGAAAACTGAGGCACCAAAATAACTAGTTCTTCTTGAAAACTTAGGTATAACATAAAAAAAATTAAACTATATTTTCAACTTGTCATCAAGTATCAAGACAATTATAAGACAATTATCAAGACTAACCAACTGGAATATTTTCCTTCATTTTAGGAGTCATCCTGATGTACACAGATTCAGTGTGGAGACAGTCCAGTGGTATCCTCATGACACTGGCATGTTTACATCCAGCTCATTTGATAAAACCTTGAAAATATAGGATACCAATACTTGACAAGTAAGAGAGAATTTCTACAGCTTCCAGGCTTCTTTCTATACATGTCTGTCGTGGTTTAACCCCAGATGGTAACCGAATACCACGCAGCCACTCACTCACTCCCCACCCCCCCCAGGGGGGGTAGGGGAGGAGAATCAGAGAGAAAGCAAAACTCGCAGGTCAAGATAAAAACAGTTCACCAGGACAGCAAAGGAAAAAGATAAAAATATATTGGCACAATTTCTCACCACCTGACGACCGATAGAGCCTGTCCCGAGCAGCAATCAGGGAACAGGTATATTCCCCACCAGCTATCTCAGAACAGCAAGTTCCAGAGAGAGCAATTGACGGAACGAACAGCTGAATGAACAAATGAAAAGGCCTGAACGAACGAAAAAAGGGAACAAGAAGGAAAGTGGCCCACTGGCTGACCCTCACTTATACTGGGCATGACGTCTATGGTATGGAATATTCTTTTTGGCTAGTTTGGACCGACTATATGGGCTATACCCCTCCCAAGTCTTTGTACCTGCACATTAACAAAACCTCAGAAGCTGCAAAATGCCCTTGATCATTTAGCAGCAACCAACGACATCAGTGTATTATCATCATTCTTCACATACTAAATCCAAAACACAGTAGCTGCTGGAGACAAAACTAGCTCCGTCCCGGCCGAAACCAGGACAGTATCCACCCCTTATTCTATACCATTTACGTCATGCTCAGGTCCCAAACTTTCCAATTAATCACTGCCTCTTTTTTTGTCTTTAATACATACACACAGATATCATTCCCTTAGTCTATGGACCATCCCTCCAAAATGTCTATTGAGTTCATTTAGACCATGATTTTAGGTTCCATCTGTCTTAGCAGTCTTTCAGGCCAGGAGAGATGATGTGCGGTGTTGGATTGTTGCATGCTGCATCTGGAGCTTATAGTCGGTGTATCTTGTCCATAGTCGGCAGGTCGAAGATGTTGATCTTGACTGTGCGCCAGTTGTTGAAGTCAGTTCTGATTCCATCACTGCTGCACTTTGCTTGGTTTCATCAGAGTTCGCTCTTCATTGATTTGGGCAATTCTTACTGAAATACCTTTGATATAGAATGCAACTATAGAAATAATTATATACAGTATATTATATAATTATATACAGCATATATATTAAATAAATGATTATGTACAGTATTTTATAGCGATTAACATCATACAGTTCAAACTAGTGGCTATTTTTACCTAAAATCAAATCTCCTTGAGGTACACACTGGAGTTCTCCATCCTCCTGCATTACCCAACAAGTGTGCCCAGGTCCATGAGTGAAAGCAGTCCCACGGACGGGTTTGCATTTGTTCAAGGCAGAAATAATCGAAACTGCCTTCCCCAGAATGTTTTTTACATGCACCACAGGAAGTTTATCTCCCTCTACAGTACGTAAAGGTTTCGACTGGGCAGGGCCAGCTCGATTGGTGGATCCCCTAGTGTTGACTAACCAGGTGGCTTTTGCTAAATGTGTATCCCAGTTTTTGAAGGTTCCACCACCCATTGCTTTCAGTGTAGTTTTTAACAGTCCATTGTACCGTTTGATTTTCCCAGAGGCTGGTGCATGATAGGGGATGTGATACACCCACTCAGTGCCATGCTCTTTGGCCCAGGTGTCTAGGAGGTTGTTTCGGAAATGAGTCCCGTTGTCTGACTCAATTCTTTCTGGGGTGCCATGTCGCCATAAGACTTGCTTCTCAAGGCCCAGGATAGCGTTCTGGGCGGTGCCATGGGATATGTTTCCAGCCATCCGGTGGTTGCTTCCACCATTGTAAGCACATGGCGCTTGCCTTGGCGGGTCTGTGGGAGTGGGATATCATCAATCTGCCAGGCCTCCCCATATTTATATTTCAGCCATCGTCCTCCATACCAGAGAGGCTTTAATCGCTTGGCTTGCTTGATTGCAGTGCATGTTTCACACTCATGGATAACCTGTGCAATAGTGTCCATAGTTAAGTCCACCTCTCGATCACGAGCCCATCTATATGTTGCATCTCTTCCTTGGTGGCCTGAGGTGTCATGGGCCCACTGGGCTAGGAATAATTCACCTTTATGTTGCCAGTCAGGATCCACCTGCGCCACTTCTATCTTAGCAGCCTGATCCACCTGCTGGTTGTTTTGATGTTCCTCAGTGGCCCCACTCTTGGGTACATGAGCATCTACGTGGCATACTTTTACAACAAGCTTCTCTACCCGGGCAGCAATATCTTGCCACAATTTGGCAGCCCAGATGGGTTTGCCTCTGTGCTGCCAGTTGCTCTGCTTCCACTGCTGAAACCACCCCCACAGAGCATTCGCCACCATCCATGAATCAGTATAGAGGTAGAGCACTGGCCACTTTTCTCGCTCAGCAATATCTAAAGCCAGCTGGATGGCTTTCACCTCTGCAAACTGACTTGATTCACCTTGTCCTTCAGTGGCTTCCACAACTCTACGTGTAGGACTCCACATGGCAGCTTTCCACCTTTGATGTATTCCTGCAATGTGACAGGACCCATCAGTGAACAGGGCATATCGCTTCTCATCTTCTGGCAGTTTATTATACGGTGGGGCCTCTTCAGCATGCCTTACCTCCTCCTCTGGTGACATTCCAAAATCTTTGCCTTCTGGCCAGTCTGTGATCACTTCCAAGATTCCTGGGCGACTGGGGTTTCCTATTCGAGCCCGTTTTTGGATCAGTGCAACCCACTTACTCCATGTGGCATCGGTGGCATAATGAGTGGAGGGGACTCTCCCTTTGAACATCCAGCCCAGCACATGGAAGTGCCAGGAGGAGCTGTGCTTCAGTACTGATCTCTTCCGAAGCAGCTCGAACCCCTTCATATGCTGCCAAAATCTCTTTCTCAGTTGGAGTGTAGTGGGCCTTGGATCCTCTGTATCCCCGGCTCCAAAACCCTAGGGGTCAACCTCGAGTCTCCCCTGGTGCTCTCTGCCAGAGGCTCCAGGTAGGGTTGTTCTCCCTGGCTGCGGTGTAGAGCACATTTATTACATGTTGTACTGCCCGGACTGGCCCAAGGGCTACTGCATGAACTATTTCCTGTTTAATTTGTTCAAAAGCTTGTTGTTGCTCAGGGCCCCATTTAAAATCATTCTTCTTCCGGGTCACTTGACAGAGAGGGCTTACAATGAAACTGTAATTTGGAATATGCATTCTCCAGAAACCCACAAGACCTAAGAAAGCTTGGGTTTCCTTTTTGTTAGTTGGTGGAGACATCGCTGTTATCTTATTGATCACATCTGTTGGAATCTGATGACGTCCATCTTGCCATTTTATTCCTAGGAACTGGATCTCCTGTGCAGGTACTTTGACCTCACCTCGTTTTATGGCAAAACTGGCTCTCAGAAGGATTTGGATTATTTTCTCCCCTTTCTCAAAAACCTCTTCTGCTGTGTTGCCCCACACAATGATGTCATCAATGTATTGCAGGTGTTCTGGAGCTCCACCCTTTTCCAGGGCAGTCTGGATCAGTCCATGGCAAAGGGTGGGGCTGTGTTTCCACCCCTGGGGCAGTCGATTCCAGGTGTACTGGATGCCCCTCCAGGTGAAAGCAAACTGTGGCCTGCACTCTGCTGCCAAAGGGATTGAGAAGAACACATTGGCAATATCAGTGGTGGGACACCACTTGGCTGCCTTTGACTCCAGTTCGTACTGAAGTTCTAGCATGTCCGGCACGGCAGCACTCAGTGGTGGCGTGACTTCATTCAGGCCACGATAGTCTCCATTCTCCGTTCGATTTCCTTACTGGCCATATAGGACTACTAAAGGGTGAGTGAGTCTTGCTGATCACTCCCTGGCTTTCCAGTTGACAAATCACCTCATGGATGGGAGCCAGGGATTCTCGGCTTGTGCGATATTGCTGCCAGTGCACTGTTGTGGTAGCGGTTGGTACCTGTTGTTCTTTGACCCTCAGCAACCCCACAATGGAAGGATACTCTGAGATACCGGGCAAGGTGGACAGGTGTTTTATTTCCTGCTTCTCCACAGCAGCTATACCAAAAGCCCACCAGTACCCTTTTGGGTCCTTGAAATACCCTCTCCTGAGGTAGTCTATGCCAAGGATGATCGGAGCATCCCTTGTGGACCAGTCACAATGGGGTGCCTTTGCCACTTGTTCCCAGTTAGGCTCACTTCAGCCTCCAATAGTGTTAACTCTTGGGACCCCCCTGTTACTCCAGAAATAGAAATGCATTCGGCCCCTCTATAGTTCGATGGCATTAGGGTACACTGTGCACCAGTGTCCACTAGAGCTTTATACTTCTGGGGGGCTGATGTGCCAGGCCATTGAATCCACACAGTCCAGTCAACTCGGTTGTCCCTCTCCTCCACCTGGCTGGAGGCAGGGCCCCTCTCATTCTGATTATAGTACCCACTGTCAACCAATGGGTTCGTGTGGGACACATGGGGTCGAATCTCATCCCTGTTTCTCATTTCTTGTAAGTACGAATCAGAAGCCCTTCTACCCCATCTGGGGAACTGCCCACTGGAGACTGGAGCAGCAATGGAAGAACCCTTATTTGTAGCTGTTTTCTTTTTCAACTCACGTACCCTTGCCTCTAGGGTTGAGGTGGGTTTTCCATCCCACTTTCTCATGTCCTCTCCATGGTCACGGAGGTAAAACCACAGGGTACCTCGCCGTGTGTACCATCTCTCTTGAGCAGGGGAAAATTTTCTCCTAACAGCTGAGATACTGGTCCATACAGGTGGGAAGTAGGACCTATCCTGTTTGAATTGCTGAATCTCTCGACATAGTTTTTCGAACTGGTGCTCCAGTCTTTCCACAGCCAAGGTGCATGCCTGTAGGGAGGAAGGGAGTTTGTCTTCATGCTCTCGGAGTTGGTTAGCTACTGTACGCACCAGTGGTGCCTCTATTATCAACATTCTTCACGTACCAAATCTCATACTAAATCCAAAACACAGTAGCTACTTGGAAGAAAATTAGCTCCATCCTGGCCGAAACCAGGACAATGTCATTCATTGCACATCTGCAGTTCACCCAGAGCTCAACAGGAGCAAGCATCTAGAAGGATGAAAACCAGCCAGTTGTTAGAACTGTGGGTGCAGCAGCTGGATTGCATGGTTCTGGCATTCATGCATACCTTGGTGTGTACCTGTCTGTTTCTGAAGACCTGAATGCCTAAACTGTATGAGAGCCTGGAACCCTTGGGATAGTTCCTTTCTGCTTTTGATGTGAACAGCTAGTTGATTTTATACTACATAAATTTGCCTACTAAGGACTGATTTGAAGCTATAGCTCATTCTGGGGGACTGTTGTGTCTCACAAAAAAACCCCAAACCATTAAATATTTAGTTTATTTTTATAGCAACTGTAGTGTACAGCAGGGCTAACTATTTTTAGTAACTAAGGCCTAAATACTGCTTTTGAAGGACTGGTCATCTTGACATTTAGAAATAAACAGGACAAAGTGTTTTATATTTAAAAGCAACAGTCATATGGGTTTGGAAAGGACTTACTGGGTCATTAAGTCCATAATTCTGCTGTTGTAAGCACTATAGACACAGTTTCTAAAAAAATGAGAATTAGAGAAACCACTAAGAAAATGCTAACTACTGTAACTGACTTTATTAAAGTTAATAGAATTTGTAGGCTTTTAAGTTGCTCTGACTCATTAATCCTAGCATCTAACTGTTGAACTATGAATTCTGGACTGCAGTTTATCCTTTTTCCAGTATGCACATATTAATAGATTTACACTGATGCTATGTGAACGTTGTTTTGTGCATAGTGAAAGAATTAAGAGATCTGTCATCCTAGGGACACACTAGAGAATAAATTTTGACCTCTCTTTTTGTGATATGTGAAGCTATGTTTGTAGTCACTAAATCTTCTCTTGAATGCAAAGTTCAGTTCACTTTCCAGGTAGTTCTGTGAGCATCACTTACAAGACACAATGTTTACGTGAAGGTTATTGATTGACCTGTTCTGTCATTAAATGGTGCATTTGAAAACATAGACAACTTATTTTTAAGTTTATTTTTTTCTATACAATATTTTAGACTGAGACAACAAAAGCAATTTTACCTGAAAGTCATTGCACTGGTTATTAAAGCCAATATTATATTTCATTAATTTTTAACACTGACAACAGAGCAAATAATTTTGCCTGATGGATTTTTTTTTCTTTTTTGTTTTGTTTTGTTTTTGTTTTTTTAAAGGAATGGAAGATAGCATGTGATGTTTGTGAATTGACAAGGGGTTTCTAAATTTAGTCTAAGTACCTCTTTCCTGTAGACTTCTTTCTCCATATTGTATCCTTCTTGTTTGCTGTTTTTTCTTACTAACTTTTAAAATTTTTGATAATCCTTAAATCTTTTCCATTCATGCTTCTGATTAGCCAGTTCTCTTGGACTTTCTTTTGGGTCATGTCCCAGCTCTGGCATAATTGTTCTAATGTTGCAAACAGACTTATGTACTTTGCAGTGTTTGCATGATTGGGTTTCTAACCAGGAAAGTTATTGTAAGTATGTAAATAGTAACATTTGTATTAGTCTCATTTGTAGCTGTTACTTGAAAAATACTTAATAGTGCGGATTTACATTCTGATAACATAGTTGTGCTCTGATTAATTTAATTTTTTTATTATCGGCCTGCAGGTGTATTTCACTTTGAGGGAACAGTCTATAGCCATCACATGTCTCCAGTTGCTAAAAAAGCATTGTTTAATGGCAAGTATGTATGTGGTTTTAAGAAATTTCCTATGTATTTTGGGGTTATAGTAAAAAGCAAGTAATATTCAGTAGGGTGGTTTTTGTTTTGCTTTGGTGTTTCATTTTGTTTTGTTTTTCCTTCCCCTGTCTTATTTTTACATAATTTCAGTCTTCATAAGATGTAAGGTTGTCCTGGTTGCGGCTGGGATAGGGTTAATTTTCACCAGAAGCTGGCCGGGGTCTATTCTATACCATGTGACCGTCAGGCTCACTATTTAGAGGGGGGTGACTGGAGGGGCGGGGATCGCTGCTCGGGAGCGGGCTAGGCGTCGGGGGCGGGAGCGACCTGTCCGGAAAGCACCGCTAAGTACACGCTGTTGTTGTTATTGTTGGGGTTGCTCGCTTGTTTGTTCTCTTCCCCTTTGTTGTTTGGTTAAACTGTTGTTGTTGTTAACCCACGAGTTTTTGCTTTTCTTCGTCCCAATTCTCTCCCCGTCCCTCCGGGAGAGTGGGGGGGTGAGCGAGCGACCGCGTGGCTCAGCCTCCGGCTGGGGCTAAACCACGACAAAGGTCATGGGTAAAGTAGAATATTATTGATTACTCAGATGATGTTGATGATAATATCACATTTGTTCTTTTGAAATAATGCATCATTCAAGTCACCTTCGAGATAAAAACTCCTAGCTATAGTTAGCATTTGAAGGTTATTAGATACAAACATAATAAAACACAAAAACATAATACAAACACAAAAACATTTGTGTAAATGGGGGTGTTGCTTACAAGTAAACAATTTCATTATGTTTAGCCAAAAAAATATTTAAAGAAGAGATATTTTTAATTTTTAAGTTTCATAAGTAAGTACTGTCCTGTTTACCCCCAATATTTACATTTTGTTTGTTATATGGTACATTTGCTTGGACTAAAAATGTAAATCTATTAATAGAATGCATTGCTCTGACTAAATGAACTGTTATGCAGCTAACAGCCCTTGTTCTCGTGGGGGACTTCAACTTGCCAGATGTCTGCTGGAAATACAATACAGCAGAGCGGAAACAGTCTAGGAGGTTCCTGGAGGGTGTGGAAGATAACTTCCTCACACAGCTGGTGAGGGAGCCATCGAGAGAAGGTGCCCTGCTGGACCTGTTGTTCGCAAACAGGGAAGAACTTGTGGGCGATGTGATGACTGGAGGCTGTCTTGGGCATAGAAATCATGAAATGATAGTTTTCGATTCTCGGAGAAGTAAGGAATGTGGTTAGCAGAACTGCTACCTTGGACTTCTGGAGGGCCTGTTTAGGGGACTGGTTGACAGAGTCCCTTGGGAGGCAGTCCTGAAGGGCAGAGGAGACCAGGAAGGCTGGACATTGTTAAAGAGGGAAATCTTAAAGGCGCAGGAGCAGGCCGTCCCCATGAGCCGAAAGACGAGCCAGCGGGGAAGAAGACTGGCCTGGCTGAACAGAGAGCTTTGACTGGAAATCAGGAAAAAAAGAGAGTTTATGACCTTTGGAAGAAGGGGCAGGCCACTCAGGAGGACTACAAGGATGTTGTGAGGTTATGCAGGGAGAAAATGAGAAGGGCCAAAGCCCAGCTAGAACTTAGTCTGGCTACTGCCATAAAAGACAACAAAAAGAGTTTCTATAAATACATCAGCAACAAAAGGGGAGCTAAAGAGAATCTCCCTCCTTTATTGGATGCGAGGGGAACATAATGACAAAGGATGAGGAAAAGGCTGAGGTACTTAATGCCTTCTTTGCCTCAGTCTTTAACAGCAAGGAATCTTGTTCTCTGGGCACCCAGCCCCCTGAGCTGGAAGACAGGGATGGGGAGCAGAATGAAGCCCCCATAATCAAAGGGGAAATGGTTAGTGACCTGCTACACCACCTAGACACACCCAAGTCTATGGGGCCGGATGGGATCCACCCAAGGGTACTGAAGGAGCTGGGGGCAGTGCTCACCAAGCCACTCTCCATCATTTACCAGCAACTGGAGGTTAGCAAATGTGACACCCATCTACAAGAAGGGCCAGAAGGAGGATCCGGGGAACTACAGGCCTGTCAGTCTGACCTCGGTGCCTGGGAAGGTTACGGAGCAGATCATCTTGAGTGCCATCACATGGCACGTACAGGACAAGCAGGTGATCAGGCCCAGTCAGCATGGGTTTATGAAAGGCAGGTCCTGCTTGACCAACCTGATATCCTTCTACGACATGGTGACCTGCTTAGTGGATGAGGGAAAGGCTGTGGATGTTGTGTACCTGGACTTCAGTAAAGCCTCTGACACCGTCTCCCACAGCATCCTCCTGGAGAAACTGGCTACCCATGGCTTGGATGGGAGTACTCTTTGCTGGGTAAAAAAACTGGCTGGATGGTCGGGCCCAAAGAGTTGTGGTGAATGGAGTTAAATCCAGTTGGCAGCCAGTCACAAGTGGTGTTCCCCAGGGCTCAGTATTGGGGCAAGTTCTGTTTAACATCTTTATCAATCATCTGGATGAGGGGATCGAGTGCACCCTCAGTAAGTTTGCAGACGACACCAAGTTGGGCAGGAGTGTTGATCTGCTTGAGGGTAGGCAGGCGCTACAGAGGGATCTGGACAGGCTGGATCGATGGGCTGAGGCTAATTGTATGAGGTTCAACAAGGCCAAGTGCTGGGTCCTGCACTTGGGACACAACAACCCCAGGCAACGCTACAGGCTTGGGGAGGAGTGGCTGGAAAGCTGCCTGGCGGAAAAGGACCTGGGGGTGTTGGTCGACAGCCAGCTGAATATGAGCCAGCAGTGTGCCCAGGTGGCCAAGAAGGCCAACGGCATCCTGGCCTGTATCAGAAACAGTGTGGCCAGCAGGACTAGGGAAGTGATTGTCCCCCGTACTCGGCACTAGTGAGGCCGCACCTCGAGTACTGTGTTCAGTTTTGGGCCCCTCACTACAAGAAAGACATTGAGGTGCTGGAATGTGTCCAGAGAAGGGCAACGAATCTGGTGAAGGGTCTAGAGCACAAGTCCAATGAGGATCAGCTGAGGGAACTGGGGTTGTTTAGCCTGGAGAAAAGGAGGCTGAGGGGAGACCTTATCGCTCTCTACCTGAAAGGCGGTTGTAGAGAGATGGGGGTCGGTCTCTTCTCCCAAGTAACAAGCAATAGGACGAGAGGAAATGGCCTCAGGCTGTGCCAGGGGAAGTTTAGATTAGATATTAGGAAAAATTTCTTCACTGAAAGGGTCGTCAAGCACTGGAACAGGCTGCCCAGGGAAGTGGTTGAGTCACGATCCCTGGAGGTACTTAAAAGACATGTAGATGTGGTGCTTAGGGACACGGTTTAGTGCTGGACTTGGCAGTGCTAGTTTAACAGTTGGACTCAATGATCTTAAAGGTCTTTTCCAGTCTAAACCATTCTATGATTTTAATAGATAAGGGAAAAGCCGCACACACAAGCAAAGCAAAACAAGGAATTCATTCACAACTTCCCATCGGCAGGCATATGTTCAGCCATCTCCAGGAAAGAAGGGCTCCATCACATGTAACGGTTACTTGGGAAGAAAAACGCCCTCGCTCTGAATGTCCCCCTCCTTCCTTCTTCTTCCCCCAGCTTTATATGCTGAGCATGACGTCATATGGTATGGAATATCCCTTTGGTCAGTTGAGGTCAGCTGTCCCGGCTGTGACCCCTCTCAACTTCTTGCACACCCCCAGCCTACTCACTGGTGGGATGGTGTGAGAAGCAGAAAAGGCCTTGACTCTGTGTAAGCACCGCTCAGCAATAACAAAAACATCTCTGTATTATTAACACTGTTTTCAGCACAAATCCAAAACTTAGCCCCATACTACCTACTATGAAGAAAATTAACTCTATTCCAGTCAAAACCAGCACACTGTTTTTTGTTTTTATGTGCCTGTTAGTTCATTGACTTGTTTCATAAGCTATTTTTCTTATTTGGCCTGGAGTAGCTTGATCCTGTCTTGTTTTTTCAAGTCCAGAATTATATTTTTCAGAGTACTGTATTTTCACATACCACCCAGAGGTATTGCTTTAAATAATTTTAAGGCACCAGCAGACAAATAAATGCATGTGCAGGTGATACAAGTTCACACTAGTCCCTTTATTTCCCCTACTAGCCAGTCCTTTTGATCTCTGTAATTTTTTTCTATACCTTACAAAAGGTATAGATATCAATCCATGCATATGATTTTTTTTTGAGCAGTGAGTCAAATTTGGGGCCTTGTGGATTGTTTCAGTTAGTAAGAGAAATGAATGTTGGAGTTGTACACATCTTGTAGGAATAGAAAGTACTGATTCACTGAGTATAGGAAGAATCAAATAGGAGGAGGCAGGTTTTCTGTTTGTCTGTGTGCTCAAAGGACAAAGCCAGTTCTTAGGATCTTTCTTCAGTTCTTGTTTTGGCAGTATCCTTTCCTTTCCATCGCTCCTTTATCAAGCAGGAACATTTACACTGAGTATATCCATACAATTTACTTTTCCCAGCCTCCACTCCTCCCTTTCATTGTACATGCCTTTGTTACGAGCAGTATTGTGGCTTGGGAGTTGTTGCTGTTATAGCTCACGTGCTGTGGAAAGGAGTTTAATTGTTCTTTATCAGCAAAATAATATGCCTCTTAAAACTACTAGCATTAACAAGACTTAACAGTCAGTATGTACAAACACTATCTTTATAAAATGAGCAGTAGTATCCACAAAGGACATAACATAAGCTCCACATCTCATGAAAATATCCTCTCAATATTTAAAAAAAAAAAATCAATTTACATGTATGCTAATCAAACTCTCTTTGTATGGATTTTTATGATGATTGAGATATATTTTCTCAGGACTCCTTTTTATTATATTTTTCTTACATAAGTGCTCTTCTCTATGAAAGAGCATACTTTAATAATAGAGCAACAAGTAGTCATCTTCCTTGCCTGGCTCATCCTGACTGATGTTTATATTTGCCTCAAACTTTGAACTCAGACAATCGATGTACTATGGATCAAGAACCTGACAAAGCAAGACATTTGTATTAGAATATTTACCTGAAACTTTACAAATCTGTTATCTTATAGTCAAATGATTTCATACTTAGGTTTTTTTTTATTTATTTAACTGTAGGCCGTGAGGTTTAGGTCGGGAGCTTTAAAATGATCCCAGAGAGCTTTACTAACATTGTACATATGAGTGGGTCTCTGTTTTTCAGCAGACATTAAGAGCATAGGTTGCAGGACAATACTATTTGAAAACAAGTATTTTATATATAATGCTATGTAGTACTAATGAATTTAAACTAAAAATACTGTTATTTTTATTAGAAAAAATACTTCTTTTAAATCATGAAATAATTTGTGAATTTCAGGTGTTCATAGTGGACTTTTCCCTTTTCATGAATATATATGTATGTCTTATAAAAATTCTAATACTTTGTTTTAATTAAGTTTCTTTAGAGGTAAGCTATACTGTTCTCATGAATGTACTTCTGTATTTTCTCATGAATACACTTTTGATGCCTGATAGGACCTAATTAGACTGATATGTCCAACTGGAATATTTACTAGCATGTTTGGAAACCTTCCACTTTTAACCTTCAGTGACCTTTTTATCTGTATAGGACTTGTCAAGAGCTTGAAATATACAGACACTAATAAGCTATACTTCTTATTACTTTTATTTGCAAGGCTTCCCACACACCTCACAAGCCAGGTCTCAGAAATGTAGCATTTGTTTCTATCCCAACTGCCCTTATAGGGAACAGTATTGAATTTCTCAGTGATGATTTAACTGTGGGTAGAAGATAGGCATTTTTTTATATCACTCTTAACTAGTCCATAATATTTTAGCAAGTTATTCCTTATTTGCTTCTCCTTCATGAGTCTGTCTTCTAATCCCTTTACTTTTATCTTCCCCCTTTACTTATGCTGTCTTTCTGCTTGCCCTTCAGTTGTTTTCATACTGCCTATTCATCTCCTACTGTTTCTTAGTAACTTATGAGGGAGAGATGCAGAATCTTTCCCTAAGTAAGAAATCCTGAGGGCTAGTTCTTGCATTGGCTAGACTGGTGCTTCTGTTCTTTGCCATCCTACTGGCATATGCACTTCAGAAATGTAGTTTTCTGCAACATATAGTCAATTCTGATAAGCAAAGGGCACTTACAGGGTAGAAGGTAGTGGTAGGTCAATTTTTGTTCAATCTGTGGACTAAAGTCTTGCAGTAAACTGGGTTTTAAGTATCTTTCTGAGGTGAAAACACTCAATAGAAACTAGGCTGAGAACACTAACTCACTTTACACTTACTGCTGAAACTGAATAAAACAATGTGGTCAGGCCTACACCCACTACCAACTACAAGAAACGTTGTTACCTCTTTGTTTTCCATAGTCTAGTTTAAAAGTGGTCTTCCTTAGGCTTCTATTTGAAAACTAATATTTAGAAATGGATATATCAACATTTATTGTGTGCATGTGGCGTATTTTAAGGAGAACATGCTAGGAAAACGTAATTGCTTTGTCTTAAAGTGGGTTCTTTAAAGCCTTATATGTTACATTTCCAATTGACGGAATTTAAGAAAACATAACGTATATCTTATTTATGACTGTATACTGTTGTGTGTTGTTGTGGTTTAACCCCAGATGGTAACTGAATACCATGCAGCTGCGTGTTAAAAGGAGTTCTTTTAACAGTTTCAATATCTGAGAGAAAATTATTATGTTGGATCATCTGGGAAAATGCTTAAGGAGGTAATTCCTGAACCAATTCTGATCTCAGTGATAGTTTAGGTGCTCAGTGTGGAACTGCTGGTTTTTTCGGCATATCTTTCTTTCTCTTTCTTAAAGTTTATATAAGGAGAGTGAACTTCAATGAACAGAAAAATTATTCTTTAGATACGCATCTGGATTTGGAAATCTCAGGAGTTGTGTTAACATTGGGAAGTTTACTTAAAATGAATTTTATTGGGTATTAATGAAGAAATGAAACTGACCTTTCTATGTAAAATTATTTCATGTAGTTTTAGTTAATAACTAACTACATAATCCTTCATTTTACAGGTGAACTATGGGGAAGTCTGTAATGCAAGAAGAAAAGGACTCAAATTCACCATCTCTTGTGGCTGTAATCCAGAGTTTTCCTTTGTACCATATGGTAGTACCATTGCTGTTTATAAAATTTTCACAGAAGAACTGATAACTATGCTTAGAAGGCATTATAATACTGTCAACTGCTGTGAATTTCAACCTAATTTTCAGGTAAGTAAATGTCCTGGTTTTGGCTGGGATAGAGTTAATTTTCTTCCTAGTATCACAGAATCACAGACTGGTAGGGGTTGGAAGGGACCTCTGGAGATCATCTAGTCCAATCCCCCTGCCAGAGCAGGGTCACCTAGAGCAGGCTGCACAGGACTGTGTCCAGACGGGTTTTGAATATCTCCAGAGAAGGAGACTCCACAACCTCCCTGGGCAGCCTGTTCCAGTGCTCTGTCACCCTCACAGGAAAGAAGTTTCTCCCTCATGTTCAGATGGAACTTCCTGTGTTCCAGTTTGTGACCGTTGCCCCTTGTCCTGTCGTTGGGCACCACTGAGAAGAGTCTGGCCCCATCCTCTTGACACCCGCCCTTGAGATATTTATAAGCATTGATGAGGTCCCCTCTCAGTCTTCTCTTCCTCAGGCTAAACAGCCCCAGCTCCCTCAGCCTTTCCCCATAGGACAGATGCTCCAGTCCCCTAGTCATCTTCATAGCCCTCCGCTGGACTCTTTCCAGTAGTTCCTCGTCCTTCTTAGACTGGGGAGCCCAGAAATGGACGCAGTACTCCAGATGGGGCCTCACTAGGGCAGAGTAGAGAGGGAGGATAACCTCCCTCGACCTGCTGGCCACACTCTTAATGCACCCGAGGATGCTGTTGGCCTTCCTGGCCACAAGGGCACATTGCTGGCTCATGGTGAACTTGTCATCTACCAGGACTCCCAGGTCCTTCTCCGCAGAGCTGCTTTCCAGGAGGTCAACCCCTAACCTGTACCGGTGCATGGGGTTGTTCCTCCCCAGGTGCAGGACCCTGCACTTGCCCGTGTTGAACCTCATGAGGTTCCTCTCCGCCCAACACTCCAGCCTGTCCAGGTCTCGCTGAATGGCAGCACAGCCTTCTGGGGTATCAGCCAGTCCTCCCAGTTTCGTGTCATCAGCAGACTTGCTGAGGGTACACTCTGTCCCTTCATCCAGGTCATTGATGAATAAATTGAACAAGACTGGGCCCAGAACTGACCCCTGGGGGACACCACTAGCCACAGGCCTCCAACTAGACTCTGCGCCGCTGATCACCACCCTCTGAGCTCTGCCATTCAGCCAGTTCTCAATCCACCTCACCGTCCACTTGTCTAGCCCACACTTCCTGAGCTTACCTATGAGGATATTGTGGGAGACAGTGTCAAAAGCCTTGCTGAAGTCAAGGCAGACAACATCCACCGCTCTCCTCTCATCCACCCAGCCAGTCATGCCATCATAGAAGGCTATCAGATTGGTCAAGCATGATTTCCCCTTGGTGAAGCCATGCTGACTACTCCTGATCACCTTCTTTGCTTCTACATGCTTGGAGATGACCTCCAGAATGAGCTGCTCCATCACCTTTCCAGGGATGGAGGTGAGGCTGACTGGCCTGTAGTTTCCCGGGTCCTCCTTCTTGCCCTTCTTGAAGACTGGGGTGACATTGGCTTTCCTCCAGGCCTCAGGCACCTCTCCCGTTCTCCATGACTTTTCAAAGGTGATGGAGAGTGGCTTGGCAATGACCTCTGCCAGCTCCCTCAGCACGCGTGGGTGCATCCCATCAGGGCCCATGGATTTGTGGGTGTCCAGTTTGCCCAACTGATCTCTAACCCGATCCTCCTCGAACAAAGGACGGTCATCCTTTCTCCAGGCTTCCTCTCTTACCTCCAGGGTCTGGGATTCCTGGGGGCCAGCCTTAGCAGTGAAGACTGAAGCAAAGAAGGCATTCAGTAACTCTGCCTTCTCTGTATCCTTTGTAACCAGGGCGCCCACCTCATTAAGCAGAGGGCCCATGTTTTCCCTAGTCTTCTGTTTACTACTGATGTATTTGAAGAAGCCCTTGATGTCCCTTGCCAGATTAAATTCCAGGTGGACCTTAGCCTTCCTCGTTGCATCCCTGCATACCCTGACAGCGTTCCTGCATTTCTCCCAAGTGGCCTGTCCCTTTTTCCACATTCCATGGACTTCCTTCTTCCATTTGAGTTGAGCCAGTAGTTCCTTGCTCATCCATGCAGGTCTCCTGCCTCCCTTACCCGATTTCTTACTCCTGGGGATGCACCGCTCTTGAGCTTGGAGGAACAGATGCTTGAATAATGCCCAGCTTTCTTGGACCCCCCCCTACCTTCTAGAGCCCTAACCCATGGGATTCCTCCAAGCAGGTCCTTGAAGAGGGCAAAGTTAGCTCTCCTGAAGTCCAGGGTTACAATTCTGCTTAGTGTCCTGCTTCCTCCATGCAGGATCCTGAACTCCACCATCTCGTGGTCACTGCAGCCGAAGCTATCCCCAACCTTCACATCCCTAACTAGACCTTCCTTGTTAGTTAGTATGAGGTCCAGCAGCACCCCTCTCCTTGTCGGCTCCTCCACCACCTGCGTCAGAAAATTGTCATCAATGTTCTGCAGGAACCTCCTGGACTGTGCGTGCCTAGCTGTGTTGTCCCTCCAACAGATATCGGGGTGGTTGAAGTCCCCCATGAGAACCAGGGCCTGTGATCGTGAGGCTACTTTCAGCTGCCTGTAGAAGGCCTCATCGACTTCCTCTTCCTGGTCAGGTGGCCTGTAGTATACACCCACAACAGTGTCCCCCATGTTAGCCTGTCCCTTAATCCTTACCCATAAGCTCTCGACCCGTTCTTCGTCCTCCCCTAGGCAGAGCTTGATACACTCCAGTTGCTCCCTCACATAGAGAGCCACTCCACCACCTCGCCTTGCTGGCCTGTCCTTCCTGAAAAGTACATACCCATCCAGGACAGCATTCCAGTCATGCGAGCTGTCCCACCATGTCTCTGTAATTGCTGCGAGATCGTGGCCCTGTGAGCGCACACAGATCTCTAGTTCTTCCTGTTTATTCCCCATGCTGCGTGCGTTGGTGTACAGGCATTTCAGAGAGGAAGTTGAGTTTGCAGGTCTCCTTGGAGGGGTGCAGGAGGATCCATCATAGCCATACACACCTGTCGTGGTTTAGCCCCAGCCGGAGGCTGAGCCACGCGGTCGCTCGCTCACCCCCCCTCCCGGTGGGACGGGGAGAGAATTGGGATGAAGAAAAGCAAAAACTCGTGGGTTAACAACAACAACAGTTTAACCAAGCAACAAAGGGAAAGAGAACAAACAAGCGAGAAACCCCAACAATGACAACAACAGCGAGTACTTAGCGGTGCTTCCCGGACAGGTCGCTCCCGCCGGCAGCCCGACGCCCAGCCCGCTCCGAGCAGCGATCCCCGCCCCGCCAGTCACCCCCTCTAAATAGTGAGCGTGACGGTCACATGGTATAGAATAGACCCCGGCCAGCTTCTGGTGAAAATTAACCCTATCCCAGCCGCAACCAGGACATTATCCACCCCTTATTCTATACCATATATGTCACGCTCAGATCCTACACTTTCCAATTAATCACCACCACTTTTCCTGATATATATATATAGATATACACACAGACATCATTCCCTTAGTCTATGGACCATCCCTTTGAAGTGTCCATTGAGTTCATTTAGTCCATGACTTCAGGTTCCATCTGTCAGAATAGTCTCTTGGGGCAGGAGAGATGATGTGGAGTTTGCTCAGTCGGTGAAACAGGGCTGGGTCTCGGCGTGGTGCGGCAGGTGACACTGGACGCTGTGGGAGGATGGTCTGTAGTGTTGGATTGTTGCATCTGGAACTTGCAGTCACGGTATCTGGCTCGGCTGCTGCATCATGTCCACGGTCTGTGGGTTGAAGATGTCCATCTCTTGAGGAAGTTGATGGGCGCCAGTTGCTAAAGCCAGTTCTGCTTCCATTACTGCTGCACTTTGCTCAGTTTTATCAATAGTTCATTCATTGACTATTCTCACCCAAAATCAAATCCCCTCGAGGTACACATCGGACTTCCCCATCCTTTCGCATCACCCACCAAGTGCACCCAGGTCCTTGAGCAAAAGCAATCCCACGGATGGGTTTGCCTTTGCCCGAGGCAGGAGTAACCCAGACTGTCTTCCCTAACATATTCTTCATGTGCACTACAGGAACTTTATCCCCTTCTACAGTATGTAAAGGCTTTGATTGGGCAGGACCAGCTCGATTGGTAGACCCTCTAGTGTTAACTAACCAGGTGGCTTTTGCTAAATGTGTATCCCAATGTTTGAAGGTCCCACCACCCATTGCCCTCAGTGTAGTTTTCAGTAGTCCATTGTATCGTTCAATTTTCCCAGAGGCTGGTGCATGATAGGGGATGTGATACACCCACTCAATGCCATGCTCTTTGGCCCAGGTGTCTATAAGGTTGTTTTGGAAATGAGTCCCATTGTCTGACTCAATCCTTTCTGGGGTGCCATGTCGCCATAAGACTTGCTTTTCAAGGCCCAGGATAGTGTTCCGGGCAGTGGCGTGGGACACAGGATATGTTTCCAGCCACCCGGTGGTTGCTTCCACCATTGTGAGGACATGGTGCTTGCCTTGGCGGGTCTGTGGGAGTGTGATATAATCAATCTGCCAGGCCTCCCCATATTTATATTTCAGCCATCGTCCTCCAAACCAAAGAGGCTTTGACCGCTTGGCTTGCTTGATTGCAGCACATGTTTCACACTCATGGATAACTTGTGCGATAGTGTCAATGGTCAAGTCCACCCCTCGGTCACGAGCCCATCTGTATGTTGCATCTCTTCCCTGATGGCCTGAGGTGTCATGGGCCCACCAAGCTAGGAATAATTCACCTTTATGTTGCCAGTCCAGATCCACCTGCGCCACTTCAATCCTAGCAGCCTGATCCACCTGCTGGTTGTTTTGATGTTCCTCAGTGGCCCGACTCTTAGGTACGTGGGCATCTACATGACGTACTTTTATAACCAGCTTCTCTAGCCGGGCAGCAATATCTTGCCACAATTTGGCAGCCCAGATGGGTTTGCCTCTGCGCTGCCAGTTGCTCTGCTTCCATTGCTGTAACCACCCCCACAGAGCATTCGCCACCATCCAGGAGTCGGTATAGAGATAGAGCACTGGCCACTTCTCTCGCTCGGCAATATCTAAAGCCAGCTGGATGGCTTTCACCTCTGCAAACTGACTCGATTCACCTTGTCCTTCAGTGGCTTCTGCAACTCGTCGTGTAGGACTCCACACAGCAGCTTTCCACCTTCGATGTTTTCCCACAATACGACAGGACCCATCAGTGAACAGGGCATATTCCTTCTCATTTTCTGGTAGTTCATTATATGGTGGGGCCTCTTCAGCACGTGTCACCTCTTCCTCTGTCGACATTCCAAAGTCTTTCCCTTCTGGCCAGTCCATGATCACTTCCAAGATTCCTGGGCGACTGGGGTTTCCTATTCGAGCTCGTTGTGTGATCAGTGCGACCCACTTGCTCCATGTGGCATCAGTTGCATGATGTGTAGAGGGGACTCTCCCTTTGAACATCCAGCCCAGCACCGGCAGTCGGGGTGCCAGGAGGAGCTGTGCTTCAGTACCAACCACCTCCGAAGCAGCTCGAACCCCTTCATATGCTGCCAAGATCTCTTTTTCAGTTGGAGTGTAGCGGGCCTCAGATCCTCTGTATCCCCGGCTCCAAAACCCCAGGGGTCGACCTCGAGTCTCCCCTGGTGCTTTCTGCCAGAGGCTCCAGGTAGGGCCGTTCTCCCCGGCTGCGGTGTAGAGCACATTTTTAACATCTTGCCCTGCCCGGACTGGCCCAAGGGCTACTGCATGAATTATCTCCTGTTTAATTTGTTCGAAGGCTTGTCGTTGCTCAGGGCCCCATGTGAAATCATTCTTCTTTCGGGTCACGTGATAGAGAGGGCTTACAATAAAACTGTAATTTGGAATATGCATTCTCCAAAAACCCACAACGCCTAAGAAAGCTTGGGTCTCCTTGTCCATTGCTTCTTTTTGACTACTGGGGCAATTACTGTAGTTGGTGGTGTTGTTTGGGTCCCTATCTCAACCATGGTGTCCTCAGGTGCAGTTTGGGTCCCTGCCTCAACTGGAGTCCTCTGGGAATGCTGAACTGCGGCTCGATAGGCACAAGCCAGGCCCCAGTACAACGCTAGAAGCTGGTGGTTCTCATTAGGATAGGCAAGGCACCCTTCTATCAGGTGGCGTGTCAGTTTGCTAGGGTTGCTCACTTGTTCAGGTGTAAAGTCCCAGGCTATGGGAGGTGTTAACCGCCCTAGGAACCTGCCCAAGTCCTTCCACACACCCTGCCACCCTGGGACCGGCTGCCTCAGGTCACGCTTCAATATAGCCTCACCCAAAAGTTGTCTTCTCTTCCACCAGGACGAGACCAGATTCCACAAACCCCATAACATGCCAACAATATTAGTAAGTAATACCAAGCAGTTCACACAAGGGTGAGTAAGGACCTCAGGAGCCTGTGTAATAAGCCTGTCCACATTAACCCTGGGTAGGGAGAGGGAGATGATGTATTCCCTCATCCTCTCCACCAGATAGCTCCCCCAGCACAGTGAGACCGTCAGTGCCAGAACAAACCACATTCGCATTAACATGTTGCCAAAAGTCAAGAGATAAACAACGCAGCCAGCAAACTTTTTTTGACCCGTGCAGGAGCTTGTCGCTTAGTAATTACTACAGTTAGAGCACACTTAATACAAAAGTGCTGTTGTCGTGCCCCACGTTGGGCGCCAAAAAGGACTGTCGTGGTTTAGCCCCAGCCGGAGGCTGAGCCACGCGGTCGCTCGCTCACCCCCCCTCCCGGTGGGACGGGGAGAGAATTGGGATGAAGAAAAGCAAAAACTCGTGGGTTAACAACAACAACAGTTTAACCAAGCAACAAAGGGAAAGAGAACAAACAAGCGAGAAACCCCAACAATGACAACAACAGCGAGTACTTAGCGGTGCTTCCCGGACAGGTCGCTCCCGCCGGCAGCCCGATGCCCAGCCCGCTCCGAGCAGCGATCCCCGCCCCGCCAGTCACCCCCTCTAAATAGTGAGCGTGACGGTCACATGGTATAGAATAGACCCCGGCCAGCTTCTGGTGAAAATTAACCCTATCCCAGCCGCAACCAGGACAACACCCTTAGGGTGGTCGGCCTTCTGGTTCTCTTCTTGGGAGGCAGCTGAGGAACATTTGTCTCTGCTCAGGTTGGCCTGGCTTACTCCCCAGTTGGATGCAATGGCATGAGCATCTCCACTTTGGACCTCTCCCCCCTGGGAGGTATAGTGCTGTGTTTTGGATTTAGTATGAGAATAATGTTGATAACACACTGATGTTTTTAGTTTTTGCTAAGTAGTGTTTATACTAAGTCAAGGACTTTTCGGCTTCCCATGCTGTGCCAGTGAGGAGGTGCACAAGAAGCTGGGAGGGGGCATAGCCAGGACAGCTGACCCAGACTGGCCAAAAGGATATTCCCTACCATATAGCGTCATGCTCAGTTTGCCAGGAGGCAGGAATTGCTGCTCAGGGACAGGCTATCGATCACCGAGTGGTGAGCAATTTTTGCATTGTGCATCACTTGTGTTTTTGTATATTCCTTTATCAGTAATATTATTATTGTTATTATTATTATTTCCTCTTCCTTTGCTATCCTATTAAACTGTCTTTATCTCAACCCATGTTTTGGTTTTTTTTTCGATTCTCTCCCCCATCCCACTTGGGGGAGGGGAGGAAGTGAGCGAGTGGCTGCGTGGTGCTTAGTTGCCGGCTGGGGCTAAACCACGACAATAAAGTACAAACAATATTCCAGTCAACCTGCAATATTTATGCAGATTGCCAAACCGTTTGCACAAACAGTGATAACTTTTCAGGGATGTGCTTTAATCAAAGTTCTTGACATAACAGGGAGTTCTGTGGCCTGTGTGTCAAGTGAGAAGTGTTTGGTCAAGTTCTTGTGATGGCCCTTTCTATATTTGGTTCCTTCCACTATTCATTCTTCTCATGCAGGTAACTTTTCAAAATATCTATAGTAATTTTTTGCCTTATGTTGTCATGAATAAATCATATGCATTTAGGCTTTTGCCTGTTTTCTGTAAGACTGAAGAGAAGGCATTCGTCTTTCTCTGAGACACCTAAGACTAATCACAGTAAGTAAGAATGGGAAGTACATTTAGGTGAAGTGCATTATGAGATATTTTACAACAAATTGTTCTTATGGCTTGTGGTGTGGCAAGAGCAGAGTGGATATTAGTATGGATTTTAAGGCTGTTACATAGTTGCCCTCAGGTGTTGAGGACTGTACTTAGTGTTCCAGCTCCTCCTTTCTCATCTTTTGTTTCTGAAATATCAGGATGAAATATTTGAGGCAGAAAGGGCAATATTTTCATGACCTCTCATACAATGCATCATATAATTTAATCTGGTAGCTCTTGCTTTGAGTCCAGTAACTTTGACTGAAACAATGTTTCCCTGCCACTGAGATGGACTTCACTGAAAGTTTTGGATACATTACAGATGAGGCAATAGAGCCTAAGCTAATAAGCTTTACTAGACCTGGAAAGCAGATCTGGGATGAATAGGCAGTGAGATATTGGATCCAATGAAGAGTGGAATACTCATAGCTAAGGCACATCTTTTCTGGACTGTTCTTGACTAGCTTAAAAAGGCCTTTGTGCTTTTAAGAATAGTTTCCAAACAAAAGTGCTAGTGTGTTTATATTAAGTCATCTTTGGTGTTCTTTTTGGTAAGCTGAAGAGATGAGGCTTATTAAATCTCACTGTAAATCATGTTTTCCAGCCCTGAAAATGCATATCTATAGTGTCTCTAGCTTGGCTTTTAAGATCCTTAGAAAAGGACCACTCGTGTGTGTGTGCATGCACACAAGAACAACATCAGCCACTATAGCTATAGGTTTATGTTGGCAACAACTTCACTTGTTTATCCATTGTGATTCCTGATTCTCTTTCAGAATCACCCTTTTACAGAGTTCAGTTCTACATTCTCAAAGTGCGACTGGATTTTTTTTCTTTTCTTTAAATGTCCTTGCTTTTGGTTGTATTAAATTGTTAACTCTGATGGAATTACATTACTATAGTCGGTGTGTCAACACCAAAGGTAGTGGTAGTGGTTTTTTGTCTGTTTATGTTCACATATATATGCTTTGTTGCAAAATCTGACTGGTGCTTATATTCCTATATCTTCACTCTACAGTAACTGAATCTTTTAATCACCTTTTCCTTTGTCTTGTTTAGGATTAAAGAAAAGTCAATTAGTTCATTAGTATTAGTATCAGTATCATTCCACTTATTTTTATTCTGTTTTTCTGAATGGCATATTAGCTCACTTTCAGCTTTGTAGTATTTCAATACATATTAAAACATAATTAACTTTAACAGGCCAGAAGTTTTCTTAGACAATTCTCCTAAGTCTCTCTGATATAAGTTATTCATCTACTGGTGAAATGTGTAGCAGATGGCTTTCTAACATCTTTCTTATTAGTACATTTGAAATTAGTACACTATCATCTTATGAAACAAGGTCTACATCTGTTCTGTATAGTTTCTACCATTTCCACCTAGTAATAAGTCTCTGTCATTGTTAGAGTTTTCTTCCTATTAATAGTCTTTTAAACTTTTTTTTTTCTCTCTAACCCTACTGAATGATTTTCCTACCCACCCCCAAATCTGATCTTTAGTTTTTCTCCAGGCCTCAGGCACCTCTCCCGTTCTCCATGACTTTTCAAAGATGATGGAGAGTGGCTTGGCAATGACATCTGCCAGCTCTCTCAGCACACATGGGTGCATCCCATCGGGGCCCATGGATTTGTGAGTGTCCTGTTTGCCTAACTGATCTCTAACCCAATCCTCCTCGACCAAAGGAGGGCCATCCTTTCTCCAGGCTTCCTCTCTTACCTCCAGGGTCTGGGATTCCTGGGGGCCAGCCTTGGCAGTAAAGACCGAAGCAAAGAAGGCATTCAGTAACTCTGCCTTCTCTGCATCCTTCGTCACCAGGGCACCCACCTCATTCAGCAGTGGGCCCACATTTTCCCTAGTCTTCTGTTTGTTACTGGTGTATTTGAAAAAGCCCTTTATTGCTCCTTCTGGCCTTCTGGTTCTCTTCTTGGGAGGCAGCTAAGGAAGATTTGTCTCTACTCAGGTTGGCCTGGCTTACTCCCTAGTTGGGTGCACTGGCATGAGCATTGTCACTTTGGACCCCCTCCCCCAGAGTCCTTCAGTTTAAAGCCCGCCTCACCAAGTTGGCCAGCCTGCTGCCAAAGATTCCCCTGCCCTTCTTAGACAGGTGGATCCCATCCCTCCCCAATAGGTTGTAGTCGCCAAAGAACGTCCCATTGTCCTAAAAGCCAAAACCCTCACGTCGGCATCAGCCACGAAGCCAGGAGTTGATGTGTATTATATGCCTATTTCTGGCTGCCCCCTTTCCTCCCACTGGTAAAATGGAAGAGAATATAACTTGGGTACCAACATTTTTCACTTGCTCCCCCAGGGCTTTAAAGTTGTCTTTGATTTTGCCTAGGTTCCGGCTTGCAGCGTCATTCGTGCCCACATGGAAGAGTAGCAGCGGATAGTAGTCCGTGCTCCTGACAAGTCGCAGCACCCTCTCTGCAACATCTCGGACCTTGGCTCCCGGGAGGCAGCACACCTCTCGTGCCTCCCTGTCCAGGTCAGCAGATGTCCCTGCTTATTGCAGGTGGGTTGGACTAGATGACCTTTAAAAGGTCCCTTCCAACCCAAACTATTCTATGATTCTATGATTATCAAGTTTCAAAGATTGGAGCCAGATAGTCAGATGGGAAGTGTTTCTTACTGGCAATTATAAATGCATTTATGATGTCATGAACTCTGCATGGATAATATTCCACTATCTGAAGCTACATCTGTAGCTAATTAGCTAAAATAAGTATTTAAAGCATACTAGGAAGCTACGTGAATACTTGGAATAAATAATTGAGGCAAAAAACCTACTGTGGTTGCTTTAAGCAATAATGATAATAATCCTATCATTTAGAACATTATGTCACACAAAATTAGATTCTACTATTATGATTTATGCTCCTATTCAACTGATGATAAATAAAAGATGCATCTGCACAAATTAATACCTACTCATGAAACAGACTTCCAACTAACTATGCTCATAAACAGAATTTTCACGTATGGAATATGTCTACTGACCTAACTGAAGTAAGCAATGTCATGATTTTAGCACAGATTTGCCAGTTTTTATGCATGTGAGCATGTGTCCAAGTTTCTGCTGGGATGGAGTTAATTTTCTTCCCAGTAGCTACTGTGTTTTGGATTTAGTATGGGATTTGGTATGTGAAGAATGTTGATAATACACTGATGGTATAAGTTGTTGCTAAGAGATCAAGGACTTTTTTCAGCTTCCCAGGTTTTGCTAATGTGCAGGTGCAAAAACTTGGGAGGGGTATAGCCAGTACAGTTGACCCAAACTGACCAAGAGTATTCCATACCATAGACATCATGCCCAGTATATAAGTGGGGGGTCGACTGGTGGGCTGGGAGCTGTTCATTCATGCTTTCATTCATTCTTTCGTTCGGCTGTTTGTTCCCTCTCTCTCTGGAACTTGCGGTTCCAAGATTGCTGCTGGGGAAATTGCTGTTCCGAGATTGCTCTCGGTTTCTCTCCATGATGGCTGTTCGGGACGGGCTGTATCGGTCATCGGGTTGTCAGGCAGGGAGAAATTGTGCATTGTTTGTTTTGTATATTCCATTATCATTATATTTTATTATTATCACTATTAATATATATTATATTATTTTTTTTTTTCTTTGCTGTCCTAGTAAACTGTCTTTATCTCAATCCACAAGTTTTCCTTTCTCTCCTGTTCTCCTCCCCACCCCACGGGGGGGGCAGGAGTGAGTGAGCGGCTGCGTGGTATTTGATTACCGGCTGGGGTTAAACCACGACAGTCCTTTTTGGCAGCGTCGTGACCTGAGACCTGCTCAGTTGAGAGAGCATCAGACTGAGGGTCCAGGGTAACAACAGATTTGACTAGAGCATGTTAAAACAAACTTGTTATAAGCATAGCATTCATTATGTTGCTGACCACAATGTTTTATTTGTTCTCAGAGTTGTTCTTAGAGTTGTGCTGAATACCACCCTACTTGCCGTGTGCACTGTTTGCCAGTGTTTATATGCGGTTTATCAACTCTGGGGGTTGGATTAGAGGTATCACTCTGCTGTGCTGTGAGACACTGGCTTGTGGTATGATAAAATCATAGGTAATGGGACCGCTTTCGTATTTGTATTCAATGGCAGTGGGCAGTATGCAGAGCGGAGGGGCAGCGACGGCTTCAGCTCCGTATTTCGGGAGCCATCTGGTGGAAACTATCAGTAATGACACTTTTTTCCTCTCCTCGGAGGGCCACCGGGGGAAATTCCTTCCTTTACTTTCCCTTTCTCCTCCTGGGTAATTACAGGATCTCTTGAGAATTTCGAATACCTTTGGCATGCTCCTATTACTACGAATCTCGGTAGCAATGAATGTGTGTCAGGTCTTGCTTAAGATTAAACATCAGTGAAGATGTGGGTGCTGGGCACCTACCCCAACCCCAGCAATGGGCACTGCGGCTGCCCCAGCCCCTGCTATAGGCACTGTGGCTACTCAAACCCCAGTGATAGGCACTGCAGATGAACCAAATACCCAACTCGAGCCAGTATCAGTTGCAGCTATACAAAAGAAGAAAGGCACAAAAAAAAATCAGTTCACTTAGTGAAAGATGATGATGAATCTGGGACATCACAAGAACAGGGAGAGGCAGAAGCAGAGATAATCACCCGATCCCTATACCTGAGCGAGCTGTGAGATATCTGAAAAAATTTCAGCCGTTATCAAGTCGAGCACATTGTCACCTGGCTGCTGCAATGCTGGGACAATGGGGCCAGTAGCCTGGAACTAGAGGGCAGGGAAGTCAGGCAGCTGGGGTCCCTGTCTAGGGAAGCGGCCACTGACAGGGCAATTGGAAGAGAGGCAGAAGCCCACAGTCTCTGGAGGCGACTCCTGTCAACCATGAAGGAAAGGTATCCCTTCAAGGAAGATGTTACATGTCGCCCAGGCAAGTGGACCACCATGGAGAGAGATATCCAGTACCTGAGGGAATTAGCTGTGCTGGAGGTGATTTATGATGATCTGAACAATGAGCAGTTATCCAAAGATCCAGATGAAGTCAAGTGCACGTGACCCATGTGATGGAAGTTTGTATGGAGCGCAACATCACTGTATGCCAACTCATTAGCGGTAATGACCTGGAAAGACGGAGAGGAAGAAACGATGCATGAATTGGCTGGTCAACTTTGGCAGAGAGAGTTTCTCTTCCACCCTATGGGACTGCATCCTGGCTGTGCGGAAACTGTCAGATATGTTAACCAAGAAACTATCTGAGAAACTGTCCCGGGAGTTCCAGCGATTCAAAGAGGATATGTTCTGCTCCCCACTCATATGAACTGGTATCTCAGCTATTAGGAGTAAGCATTTCTCTGCTCAAGAGAGAGAATATAGAGGGTACACACCATGGATCACCCTTTGTTTTTACCTGTGTGACCACGGAGATGACATGAGGAAGTGGGATAGAAAACCTACATCGACTCTAGAGGCACAGGTGTGTGAACTGAAAGGAAAAACAATCACAAAAGGGAGTTCTTCCAGAAAAATTGCTGCTCCAGTTTCCAGCGGGCAGTTCCCCAGACAGAGTAGAAGGGCTGACCTTACTTCTGATCCTCTTGAAGGGACTTCTGACTCATATTTACAAGAAGTGAATAACAAATACTATGACCAGGACTAGAGGGCCCTTGCCTACAATCAGGTGGAGGAGAGGGACAACCAAGTTTACTGGACTGTATGAATTCAATGCCCTGGCATGTCAGACCCACAAGAGTATAAGGCTCTAGTGGATACTGGTGCAATATGTACCCTAACGCCACCAAGCTATAACGGGGCAGAACCCATCTGTATTTCTGGAGTGGCAGGGGGGTCCCAACAGTTAACTGTATAGGAAACTGAAGTGAGCCTAACTGGGAACAAGTGGCAAAGGCACCCCACTGTGACTGGCCCAGATGCTCAGTGCATCCTTGGCATAGACTACCTCAGGAGAAGGTATTTCAAGGACCCAAAAGAGTACCCGTGCGCTTTTGGTATAGCTGCTGTGGAGACAGAGGACATTAAGCAGCTGTCCACCTTGCCCGGTCTCTCAGAGGACCCCTTTGTTGTGGGGTTGCTGAGGGTCAAAGAGCAACAGGTACCAATTGCTACCACAACGGTGCACCGGCATCAATATCGCACGAACTGAGACACCCTGATCCTCATCCACAAACTGATTCATCAACTGGAGAGCCAAGAAGTCATCAGTAAGACTCATTCACCTTTTAATAGTCCTATATAGCCAGTAAGGAAATCTAATGGGGAATGGAGATTCACGGTGGACTATCGTGGCCTGAATGAAGTCACGCCACCACTGAGTGCTGCTGTGCCGGACATGCTAGAAATTCATTATGAACTAGAGTCAAAGGCAGGCAAGTGGTATGCTACAAATGATACTGCTAATGCGTTTTTCTCAATCCCTTTGGCAGCAGAGTGCAGGCCACAGTTTGCTTTCACCTGGAGGGGCATCCAGTACACCTGGAATCGACTGCCCCAGGGGTGGAAACACAGCCCCATCCTTTGCCATGGACTGATCCAGACTGCCCTGGAAAAGGATGAAGCTCCAGAACACCTGCAATATATTGATGACATCATTGTGTGGGGCAACACAGCAGAAGTTTTTGAGAAAGGGGAGAAAATAATCCAAATCCTTCTGAGAGTTGGCTTTGCAATAAAATGAGGTAAAGGTCAAAGGACCTGCACAGGAGATCCAGTTCCTAGGAATAAAATGGCAAGATGGACGTCGTTAGATCCCAAATAGTAGCTATGTCCCCACCAACTAACAATAAGGAAACCCAAGCTTTTTTAGGCCTTGTGGGTTTCTGGAGAATGCATATTCCAAATTACAGTCTGATTGTAAGACCTCTCTATCAAGTGACCCGGAAGAAGAACGATTTTAAATGGGGCCCTGAGCAACGACAAGCCTTTGAACAAATTAAACAGGAGATAGTTCATGCAGTAGCCCTTGGGCCATTCTGGGCAGGGCAAGACGTAAAAAATGTGCTCTACACCGCAGCCAGGGAGAATGGTCTTACCTGGAGCCTCTGGCAAAGAGCACCAGGGGAGACTCGAGGTCGACCCCTGGGGTTTTGGAGCTGGGGATACAGAGGATCCAAGGCCCCCTATACTCCAACTGAAAAAGAGATCTTGGCAGCATATGAAGGGGTTCGAGCTGCTTCGGAGGTGGTTGGTACTGAAGCACAGCTCCTCCTGGCACCCCGACTGCTGGTGCTGGGCTGGATGTTCAAAGGGAGGGTCCCCTCTACACATCATGCCACCGATGCCACATGGAGTAAGTGGGTTGCACTGATCACACAACGGGCTCAAATAGGAAACCCCAGTCGCCCAGGAATCTTGGAAGGCAAAGATTTTGGAATGTCACCAGAGAAGGACATGACGCATGCTGAAGAGGCCCCACCATATAGTAACCTGCCAGAAAATGAGAAGCGATATGCCCTGTTCACTGATGGGTCCTGTCGTATTGTAGGAAAACATGGAAGATGGAAAGCTGCCGTGTAGAGGTCTACACGATGAGTCACAGAAGCCACTAAAGGAGAAGGTGAATCAAGTCAGTTTGCAGAGGTGAAAGCCATCCAGCTGGCTTTAGATATTGCTGAGCGAGAAAAGTGGCCAAAGATCTACCTCTATACCGAGTCACGGATGGTGGCAAATGCCCTGTGGGGGTGGTTACAGCAGTGGAAGCAGAGCAACTGGCAGCGCAGAGGCACACCCATCTGGGCTGCCAAATTGTGGCAAGATATTGCTGCCCAGCTAGAGAAGCTGCTTATAAAAGTACGCCATGTAGATGCCCACGTACCTAAGAGTGGGGCCACTGAGGAACATCAAAACAACCAGCAGGTGGGTCAGGCTGCTAAGAAATGGCACAGGTAGATCTAGACTGTCATCGTAAGGGTGAATTATTCCTAGCTCGGTGGGCCCGTGACACCTCAGGCCACCAAGGAAGAGATGCAACATACAGATGGGCTTGTGACCGAGGGGTGGACTTGACCGTGGACGCTATCGCACAGGTTATCCATGAGTGTGAACAATATTGATAACAATAATATATATAATGATAATGGAATATATAAAACGAACTATGCACAATTTCTCACCACCCGATGGCCGATACAGCCCGTCCCGAGCAGCAGTCAGGGAACAGGAATATTCCCCAGCAGCTCTCTCAGAACAGCAAGTTCCGGAGAAAGCAAGCAAGGGAATGAATAGCCAAACGAATGGACGAAAAGGCCCAAACGAACGAAAAGAGGAAAAACGGGACAAACAAAAAAAAAGGGAAAAAGGGAAAAAGAGCACTGGCCCACCAGCTGACCCACACTTATACTGGGCATGACGTCTATGGTGTGGAATACTCTCTTTGGCCAGTTTGGATCAACTATTCTGGCTATACCCCTCCCAAGTTATTTTACCTGCACTTTAGCAAAACCTGGGAAGCGGGAAGATGTCCTTGATCTCTTAGCAGCAACCAACAACATCAGTGTACTATCACCATTCTTCACATACTAAATCCAAAACACAGAAGCTGCTGGAAAGAAAATTACCTCCATCCCGGCCGAAACCAGGACAATATGAAACAAAAAGCAGAATGTAATTTAAAAACACCGAGTAAAATAAACATTAAGAAGCATTTGCTGTAGTTGCAACAAATATTATAGTTACTTTGAAACTTCATCACGTACCATCCCTTCCAAGCTTCATCCTACTTAGAACTACGGAACAAATTACAGTATTTCCTTTTAGGAAACTGTCCTGGTTTAGCCCTAACCAGAGGCTGAGCCACGTGGTCGCTTGCTCACCCCCCCACTCTCCCGGCAGGATGGGGAGAGAACCGGGACAAAAAAAGGCAAAACTCCTGGGTTAACAACAACAACAGTTTAACCGGACAACAAAGGGAAAGAGAACAAACAAACAAGAAACCGAAACAATAACAACAACAGAGTGTACTTAGCGGTGCTTCCCTTACAGGTCGCTCCCCGCCTGGAGCCCCACTGGCCCAGCCTGCTCCTGAGCAGCGATCCCCCCTCCGCTCCCCCTGACAGTCACATAGTACAGAATAGACCCCAGCCACCTTCTGATGAAAATTAACCCTATCCCAGCCGGATCCAGGACATTATCCACCCCTTACTCTATACCATATATGTCATGCTCAGATCCTACACTTTCCAATTAATCACCACCATGTCGCCATAAGACTTGCTTCTCAAGGCCCAGGATAGTGTTCTGGGCGGTGGCATGAGGCACGGGATATGTTTCCAGCCATCTGATGGTTGCTTCCACCATTATAAGCACATGGTTCTTGCCTTGGTGGGCCTGTGGGAGTGTGATATAATCAATCTGCCAGGCCTCCCCATATTTATATTTCAGCCATTGTCCTCCATACCAGAGAGGCTTTGACCGCTTGGCTTGCTTGATTGCAGCGCATGTTTCACACTCATAAATAATGAGTGTGATAGTGTCTATGGTCAAGTCCACCCCTCGGTCACAAGCCCATCTGTATGTTGCATCTCTTCCCTGATGGCTTGAGGTGTCATGGGCCCACCAAGCTAGGAAGAATTCACCTTGATGTTGCCAGTCCAGACCCACCTGCGCTACTTCAATCTTAGCAGCCTGATCCACCTGCTGGTTGTTTTGATGTTCCTCAGTGGCCCCACTCTTAGGTACATGGGCATCTACATGGCGTACTTTTACAACCATCTTCTCTAGCTGGGCAGCAATATCTTGCCACAATATGGCAGCCCAAATAGGTTTGCCTCTGCGCTGCCAGTTGCTCTGCTTCCATTGTTGTGACCACCCCCACAGGGCATTCGCCACCATCCATGAGTCAGTATAGAGGTAGAGCTTTGGCCACTTTTCTCGCTCAGCAATATCTAGAGCCAGCTGGATGGCTTTCACCTCTGCAAACTGACTTGATTCACTTTGTCCTTCAGTGGCTTCTGCAACTCGTCGTGTAGGATTCCACACAGCAGCTTTCCACCTTCGATGCTTTCCCACAATACGACAGGACCCATCAGTGAACAGGGCATATTCCTTCTCATTTTCTGGTAGTTCATTATATGGTGGGGCCTCTTCAGCATGTGTCACCTCTTCCTCTGGTGACATTCTGAAATCTTTGCCTTCTGGCCAGTCCGTGATCCCTTCCAAGATTCCTGGGCGACTGGGGTTTCCTATTCGAGCCCGCTGTGTGATCAGTGCGACCCACTTACCCCATGTGATATCGGTGGCATGATGTGTAGAGGGGACTCTCCCTTTGAACATCCAGCCCAGCACCGGCAGTCGGGGTGCCAGGAGGAGCTGTGCTTCAGTGCCGATCACTTCCGAAGCAGCTCGAACCCCTTCATATGCTGCCAAAATCTCTTTTTCAGTTGGAGTGTAGTGGGCCTCAGATCCTCTGTATCCCTGGCTCCAAAACCCTAGGGGTCGACCTCGAGTCTCCCCTGGTGCTGTCTGCCAGAGGCTCCAGGTAGGGCCGTTCTCCCCGGCTGCGGTGTAGAGCACATTTTTTACGTCTTGCCCTGCCCGGACTGGTCCAAGGGCTACTGCATGAGCTATCTCCTGTTTAATTTGTTCAAAGGCTTGTCATTGCTCAGGGCCCCATTTGAAATTCTTCTTTCAGGTCATGTGATAGGGAGGGCTTACAATGAAACTCTAATTTGGAATATGCATTCTCCAGAAACCCATAACGCCTAAGAAAGCTTGGGGGTTTTTTTTTGTTAGTTGGTGGAGACATAGCTGCTCTTTTGTTGATCACATCCATTGGGATCTGATGACGTCCATCTTGCCATTTTATTCCTAGGAACTGGATCTGCTGTGCAGGTCCTTTGACCTTATCTCATTTTATGGCAAAACCAGCTCTCAGAAGGATTTGGATTATTTTCTCCCCTTTCTCAGAAACTTCTGCTGCTGTGTTGCCCCACATGATGATGTCATCAATGTATTGCAGGTGTTCTGGAGCTCCACCCTTTTCCAGTGCAGTCTGGATCAGTCCATGGCAAAGGGTGGGGCTGTGTTTCCACCCCTGGGGCAGTCGATTCCAGGTGTACTGGATGCCCCTCCAAGTGAAAGCAAACTGTGGCCTGCACTCTGCTGCCAAAGGGATTGAGAAGAACACATTGGCAATATCAGTGGTGGGATACCACTTGGCTGCCTTTGATTCCAGTTTGTATTGAAGTTCTAGCATGTACGGCACAGCAGCACTCAGTGGTGGCGTGACTTCATTCAGATAGTCTCCATTCTCCATTCGATTTCCTTACTGGCCATATAGGACTACTAAAGGGTGAGTGAGTCTTACTGATGAATCCTTTGCTCTCCAGTTGATGAATCAGCTCATGGAGGGGAGCCAGGGAGTCTCAGTTGGTGCAATATTGCTGCCGGTGCACAGTCCTGGTAGCAATTGGCACCTGCTGTTCTTCAGCTCTCAGCAATCCCACAACGCAGGGATCTTCTGAGAGGCCAGCCAGGGTAGATAGCTGTTTGGTCTTCTCTGCATTCACCGTGGCTACACCAAAAGCCCATCGGTATCCCTTTGGGTCCTTGAAGTACCCTCTCCTGAGGTAGGCTATTGCAAGGATACAAGGGGCCTCTGGGCTGGTCACAATGGGGTGCTTTTCCCACTTGTCCCCTGTTAAGCTCTACCAAAGCCTTATACTTCTGTGGGTCTGATGTGCCAGGCCATCGAACCCACACAGTCCAGTATGCACGGTCATCCCTTTCCTCCTCCTGGCCGAAGGCAGGGACCCTCTATTCCTGTTCCTCGTCAGAGTATTCTCTGTCTGAGCCTTGCAGTGCCAGACCAGAAGGCCCCTCCTCAGGATCAAGGGAGGTGATTTCAGTTCTTCTGTGTTTGGGAAATCGCTGATTGCCTTCCTGTGTCTCTACAGCAACTCTGCTGACAGACTTCCTGGGTGGCCCCTTCTTAAGAGCTGTCTTCCCTCTCAGTTCACGTACACAGGCTTCCAGCTACACAGGCTGGCGGCTGTAATCTTTCCGTATGTCTCGAAGTTCTGCTGAGGTCAGGGACCGGGTAGTTTCCACTTCCTGTCGGAATTCTCTCACTCCTTCCTCCAATATCTTTGTCAAAGGACTGGCTTTGCGATCAAACCTTTCCTCTTCTTCCTCTTCCCTTACTAATCGAGGATATGGACCCATTGTTTTCCTTGTCCATTGTTTCTTTTTAACTACTGGGGCAATTACTGTAGTTGGTGGTGGTGTTTGGGTCCCTGTCTCAACCATTGTGTCCTCAGGTGGAGTTTGGGTCCCTGCCTCAACCAGAGTCCTCTGGGAATGCTGAAATGTGGCTCAATAGGCACAAGCCAGGCCCCAGTACAACGCTAGAAGCTGCTGGTTTGCATTGGGATAGGCAAGGCACCCTTCTATCAATCAGGTGGTGTGTCAGTTTGCTAGGGTTGCTGGCCTGTTCAGGTGTAAAGTCCCAGGCTATGGCAGGTGATAGCTGCCCTAGGAACCCGCCCAAGTCGTTCCACACACCCTGCCACCCTGGGACCGGCCGCCTCAGGTCACGCTTCAATATAGCCTCACCCAAAAGTTGTCTTCTCTTCCACCAGGATGAGACCAGATTCCACAAACCCCCTAATATGCCAACAATATGAATAAGTAGTACTAGGCAGCTCGCATAAGGGTGAGTAAGGACCTCAGGAGCCTGCGTAATAAACCTATCCATATCAATCCTGGGTAGGGAGAGGGAGATGATGTATTCCCTCATCCTCTCCACCATATAGCTCCCCCAGGACAGTGAGGCCGTCAATGCCAGGACAAAGCACATACGCGTTGTTTGCCTTAACATCTTGCCAAAAGTAAAGAGATAAACAGTGCAGCCAACAAACTTTTTGACCCGTACAGGAGCTTGTCACTTAATAGCTACTACAGCTTGAGCACGCCTAATACAAAAGTGCTGTTGTTGTGCCCCACGTTGGGCGCCAACAAGAACTGTCGTGGTTTAGCCCCAGCCGGAGGCTGAGCCATGTGGTCCCTCGCTCACCCCCCACTCCCGGCATGACGGGGAGAGAATCGGGACAAAGAAAGGCAATACTTGTGGATTAACAACAACAACAGTTTAACCGGACAACAAAGGGAAAGAGAACAAACAAACAAGAAACCCCAACAATAACAACAACAGAGTGTACTTAGCGGTGCTTCCTGTACAGGTCGCTCCCCTCCCGGAGCCCAAAGCCCGCTCCCGAGCAGCAATTCCCCCCACCCGCCCTCCGGTCATCCCCCTCTATATAGTGAGCGTGACGGTCACATGGTATAGAATAGACCCCCGCCACCTTCTGGCGAAAATTAACCCTATCCCAGCCGCAACCAGGACAGAAACATTGTGTTATGTTTTCTGCAATACTAAATAAAAACTTCACTATCCACAGGAAGAGGCTTCCAAGACAAACTTTTCTGAGCTGAAATTAATATCTAGTATCTTTTCACTTAGTAGTAGCCTGTATCTTTAAATATGCTAAAGCTACGTATTCCAAAGAGAGACAGATTCTGCTTTCTTAAACTACACTCCTCGATCTAAAATTAGCCTTACAAGATGACCAGTGCTTCTGACAGCACTATTTTGTAGAATCCACTTTCAACAAAAATGTAGCTAAGCAGATAGATAACTGAAAAGCTGTAGTGGCTGAGTGCTCCTATTCTGCTTCGTCTTGAGTGGCAAAAATCTTGCTGTGAGAAGCTTAAACTGTTACAGGCAGACCCCAAACAGCTTGTCCATAGGCATGCTTCAAAAGCAGCAAGTCATTGAAGTTCTTTTAAGTAATGTGAAATATAATTATCCAAGAATTCACCAAGAATAAGCATTTTGACATGTACAAGATAGATACCTAGTTAAAAATTTTTGAGCTCAAGATTGAATTTCAGTGAAGCAATAAATGCCCTTAAGGAAATGTTTTAAAATGTAGTTATAAATGCAATCTACTGAAGACTATAGATGATTTCTTTTTAAAGTAAAAAAGAAAACATTTAGGAGAGGAAGTGTTTGGTACACAGTTGTCCAAGTAAATTCTGCTCGTTGTGCTTCCACTCTCAACTCTGAACACTACATGAGTGCTGAGGACACAGAAAGAACTCAGTCATATTGTCAAAACGCACAACAGAAAGGTGCTTCCTGAATCACCAAAATTACATCATTTTCAATTTTAAACAGATTCTTTCTTTTTACAATGATACAGCCACAAAAGCTATATCATTGTATGGGTAAATCACGAACACAAATCCTTCCAGTTGATGGAGTTGTGTGAGCAACTGAACTGAGGTTAGCTTTACTGGATTTATCTTGAAATACAGCTGCAAAACTGATACTCTTTGATAATGATCAAATATTTTCACATTACAATCTTGATCAGAAATATTAATAAGCATATCTATTCAGTCAACACTTTCCACAAAAGCTCTTAAGAACCTAATAAAACCCCTGAATCTGATTCTTCTGTAATCTGCCAACAAGCTGAAGTTTTGGAAAGAGGGAGGACGAACTGATGCATGCACACAAGCATGACATAAATCCTGTTTTTTCACAAAGCAGAGTACAGTTGTATGCAAATTGAAACAGCTAGTGAATCATAGAATAATAGAATCATTTAGGTTGGAAAAGACCCTTAAGAACATTGAGTCCAACCATTAACCTAACACTACCAACTCCACCACTAAACCATGTCCCTAAGCACCACATCTACACGTCTTTTAAATACCTCCAGGGATGGCGACTCAACCACTTCCCTGAGCAGCCTGTTCCAATGTTTGACAACCCTTTCGGTGAAGAAATTTTTCCTAATATCCAATCTAAACCTCCCCTAGTGCAACTTGAGGCTGTTTCCAATCACCCTGTCAATGGCTGCTTCCCTAGACAGGGATCCCAGCTGCCTGGCTTCCCTGCCCTCTAGTTCCAGGCTACTGGCCCCGTTGTCCCAGCATCGGAGCAGCCAGGTGACAAGCTGCTCACCTTGATTACAGCTGAAATCTTTTCAGATATCTTGCAGCTCAGTCAGGGATAGGGGTCGGGTGATTATCTCTGAGTCTGCCTCTCCCTGTTCTTGTGATGTCCCTGGTTCATCCTCATCTTTCGGGACGCGAGCTGATTTCTTTGTGCTTCTCTTCTTTTGTATACGGGCAACTGATAACAGCACGGGTGGATCTGCAGTGCCTGTCACAGCAGCTACGGTGCTCATAGCTGGGGCTTGAACAGCTGCGGTGCCCATGGCGGGGACTGGGGCAGCAGCGATGCCCACGGCAGGGGTTGGAACGGCTGCGGGGGTGGAGGACCTGCAGCGCCCATGGCCCGTAGCAGCGATGGGGGCAACCGCGATGCCCGCGGCGGGGGGTGGAGCAGCCGCGGTGCCTGCAACAAGGAGCAGCCCCGGTACACATAGCGGAGGGTGGGGCGGCCGCGGCACCCGTGGCGGGGAACGGCGCGGCCGCGGGGGCTGTAGCAGGGAACTGGGGTGGCCCTGAGCCTATGCCTGAACCAGTTTCTGACCTTAAGCAAGATTTGACACAAATTTATTCCTAGTACTAGGAATAGCAAGCCCGTCCGAACATCCCAAAGGTATTCCAAGTTTTCAGAAACTCCCCTAACTAACCAGGAGGGCAACGAGAAATCAAAGGAAGGCATTTTTACCCAGGAGGGGAAAGGGAAAGCAAAGGAGGAAGTTTCCCCCTGTTGACCCCCCGGGAAGGAAAAAATAAAGGAATAATTACTGATAGTCCCCACCAGATTGCTCCCGAAGTACGAAGCTGTAACTGTTGGTGCCCCTTCGTTCTGCACATCGCCTCCCCCATCGTCTATGAATACAGGTAGTAAACTGGTCTAAACACGAATGATTTTACCATGCCATAAGCCAGCGCTAAACCACACACCGAAGCAATAAACTTAATCCAAAGGCCAGAGGTAACAAACCACGCATAAACTGTGACAAACAGCATACAGTAAGGTGATACATGATACAACTCTGAGAAGCACTCTGTAAACAATTCAACCAACATTGTGACCAGCGGCAATTAAAGTAATACAATGGATGCTTATAACAAATTGTTTTAACACACTCTGGTCAAGTCTGTTGTTATCTCAACCCTTTGAGCTTGATCGGGGGCTTTAAACCCTGGACCCTCAATCTGATGCTCTCTCAGCTGAGCTAGCCGGACCCCTCTCAAGCCCCACGTTGGGCGCCAAAAAGGACTGTCATGGTTTAACCCCAAATTGTAACCCAATACCACACAGCCGCTCGCTCACTCCCCATCTCCCCGGTGGGGTGGGGAGGAGAATTGGAGAGAAAGGAAAACTCGCGGGTTGAGATAAAAGCAGCTCACCAGGACAGCAAAGGAAAAATATAAAAATATATTAACAATGATAATATATATAAGTATAATAGAATATATAAAACAAACGATACACAATTCCTCACCACCCGACGACTGATACAGCCCGTCCCAAGCAGCAGTCAGGGAGCAGGGGTATTCCCCCTCCAGCTATCCCAGAACAGCAAGTTCCAGAGAGAGCAGGCGAGGGAACAAACAGCCAAATGAACGAACGAAAAACAAAAAGGAAAAACTGGGAAACAAAAAGCAACCCAAAGGGAAGCTTAAGGATTAAGGCAAGTTAAGGGTCTAAAAGCCTAGTGGCCCACTGACCGACCCTCGCTTATACTGGGCATGATGTCTATGGTATGGAATACTCTCTTTGGCCAATTTGGACCAACTATTCTGTCTCTACCCCTCCCAAGTTTTTGCCCCTGCATGTTAGCAAAACCTGGGAAACTGCAAAATGTCCTTGGTGGTTCAGCAGCAACCAGCAACATCAGTGTACTATCACCATTCTTCTCACACTAAATCCAAAACACAGGAGCTGCTGAAGGCAAAACTAGCTCTGTCCTGGCCTAAACCAGGACACAAACAAATCCTAAAAAGGAGCACTTCTTTTCTGAAACTAGAAGAATACAAAAGAATTACATTAGGAGAAAAATGAAGTTCAGTTGCTAGATGGAGAAATGTATTTGTTTATATACAGTTATTTCAAATTATTGACCTTACAACCAGAAAACAACCTTCTGTAAAGCTACTTCATAATTTGCTATAGTACTGGGCAAAGAGCCATCTCTGCAGTTTTCCATTATCTTCCTTGCTATTGCAGCACTATTTCTCCCATCCATGTTGTTTAAATTTATTTACAGGTATTGCTCTTTTTATTTGTAAGTGTATTATGCTTATGAGCCACGAACCATGGTCTTGCATCTCTGAGTACCTGCTTGGTCATTGAGACAGAAGGATAGTGTGGTGGGTTGAACTTGGCTGGCCACCAGGTGCCCGCCAAGCTGCTCTATCACTCTCCCTCCTCAACTGGACAGGGGGGAGAAAATATGATGAAAGGCTCGTGGGTCAAGACAGGGAGATCACTTAGCAATTACCATCACAGGCAAAACAGACTCGACTCGTGGAAATTAATTTAATTTATTGCCAGTTAACAAAGGAGTAGGATAATGAGAAATAAAACCAAATCTTAAAAACACCTTCCCTCCACCCCTCCCTTCTTCCTGGGCTCAACTTCACTCCCCAATTCTCTACCTCCTCCCCCTGAGCAGTACAGGGGGACAGGGAATGGGGGTTGCAGTCAGTTCATCGCATGTTGTCTCTGCTGCTCCTTCCTCCTCACACTCTTCCCCTGCTCCAGTGTGGGGTCCCTCCCATGGGAGACAGTGCTCCACAAACTTCTCCAATGTGAGTCTTTCCCATGGGCTGCAGTTCTTCACAAACTGCTCCAGCATGGGTCCTTTCCACGGGGTGCAGTCCTTCAGGAACAGACTGCTCCACTGTGGGTCCCCCGTAGGATCACAAGTCCTGCCAGGAAATCTGCTCCAGCATGGTCTCCTCTGCACTTGTTCACAGATCCTGCCAGGAGCCTGCTCCAGTGCAGGCTCTCCACAGGGTCACAGCCTGCTTCAGGGCACATCCACCCAGAGCACACAGTGGGGCTGGCGGTGAGGCAGAGTTGGGTTCAGCTCACGCAGACAGAGCGGCAGCAAGGGCAGCCCCAGGGCCCCCACCTCAGGCCGGCCCAGCTTGGGCCAGATGAGGGCTCCCCAACAGGGTGGAGCCGTGGGCTGCCACTACCGCCCCGCAGGCCCGAGGCGGCCACTCCGTGACTTCTCCGCGCAGCCCCACCCCAGTCCTGGCTCTCTCCAGATCCCACTACTTCTGGGTGGACTCGGCCCAGCACAGTTGCACTGAATCACTAAGGCCAGCCTGATGGGTCGAAATGAACCCCAACATAGCAAGGCCACCCAACACCACTCCACCATCTTTTGCCTTGGGTGGCCGGGATTAGCTTGGTGGCCGATCTCCACCAATGATGAGCAACGTTGCTGGCATGTCTGCCACTGATGGGTGGAGCTGGGCAGGCATTGGGGTGCCAGTGAGTGTGGTCAGCTGGACAGGGTAGGGTGCAGGACGGCACCGGGGGCTGGGCTTGAGGTGCTGCGGCGGGGGCTGTTGGTGATGGTGACCTTGGCGGTGCAAGCTGCGTCCCCCACCCCGATGAGCCAGCTCTGGTGGGCGCTGCATGTTCTGCATCTCCTCGGGCCCGCCAAGGAGATGGTGGGCACCGACCAGTTTGGCAACAAATACTGCTGAGTGCCCAAGCACAAGACCTGCGCAAGTAGGTGTGAGGGGCTGCTGGGCTGCCCTGGTGGGGTGAGGGGTGGCTGGGGGCGACAGTTGATGACTGAAGCAAAATGTGCGTGCATGTGGGCCATGCGCGTATGCGTGCCCACACATGCCTGCCTCTTCCCCCTGCCCAGGAGCCCTGGTCGCTGCTGCAGAGCCCCCCCGAGCCGCCAGCGGAGAGTGCCGAGCCCCAGTGGAGCACGGTCCTGCGTGGTCAGTGACCCTGTTGCAGCTGTCTGTGTAGTCAGCAGGGCTGATTGATTGACTGCTGCTGCCCAGTTACAAAGAAGAAAGACTTCTAAGTGAAAGAAAGGGTGCAGCTGCTGAGGGGACCGAGGGTGGACCTGTTGTATGTGGCTTGCTTTGAGAAGCACGTTCAGTTTCTGATTAGACTGATGCTCTAATGCAAGAAAAAAATAAAGCCAGTCGTCAAAAGACTTTAGAGTGTAGCTATCAGACTGTAGTAGGTAGGCAGGCAGCAATAAGTAAATTGACTCTTCTTGATAATTCAGAGCAGTTCTGCATATGTTTTTGAATGAATTCTTGTATGTATATTCACTGCATTCCTGAGGAAAAATAGTTTTCTAGGTTTCTGCCTGTTTTCCAGGAGCCTGGGTGCTCTTATAGCATGTCCTCACATCATTCTCTACAGATGTTCTGTTTACGCTGTACAGCTACGTGTAGTTTATTGAAGGCAGCTTCCCTGAAGGTGTCTAAATGCACATGCTATGATATTTTACAGTCCTGTTTCCTCTCCCTGCACAGACTTGTTTATCTTGTTTATTCTTGTAGATGGGCATCACATTTGCTAACCTCCAGTCAACTGGGACCTCCCCAGTTAGCCAGAACTGCTGATAAATGATTGAAAGTGGCTTGGTGAGCACTTCTGCCAGCTCCCTTGGGTGGATCCCATCCAGCCCCATAGACTTGTGTGTGTCTGACTATATAGAGGAAGCATCATGAAAGACCAAACAAGTATACATTGGAAATAAGGTGAGAGTGGACAAAGACTTGGATCAAATTGGAGATTTTCCTTTTTAATGGATATAGTTAGAAAGAAAAGGAATTAGAGAGACTGAAAAGGTAGAAAAAGCACTTTTCAGTGGGAGCTTAAATGCTGGACAGGGATAGGTATTTATGGTTCAGTCCATTTATAACTGCTGTTTGAAGCAGTAAAACAATTCAGAGGGGGGAAGAGAACAGAAATGTATATGCATTTGAGATTTAGGAGAGTCATACCCTGCAGAGTTGGTTTTTTTTTTCTCCACCAAATATGGAATGAGTATTTTTTTCTCACGTTAATGCACTGTGTATTAACATCTATTGTTTCTCCAACATTTAGTTTGAATTATTGCCTAAATGCATGATGTGATATAATAATGTCAGTTTAATCTCTGCAACATTCAATTCATTGTTTTTGGGATGGTGCACCTGCTTCTTAGAAGGAAGTAGCTTTCAGCTTAATTTGAATTATATTTTAAGTATTGGTCCAGTTAACAAAAAAGGAGAAATTCCCCATCTATTCAGTCTTCATGTAGAAGAATGTTTTATCTCTGAAGCACATTATCATATCTAAAGTTGACAGCATAATCTGTTGATTTTTTTTTTGTCCCACTTCCCCAGGTGTCTCTTGGTACAGTTTTGATTAAAAAGAAGTAATTCTGTACTTTAAGTAACCTGTCTCAAATGATAAGATTTTTTTTTTCCTGTCATTTCCCTGGCACTGCAATGGCCAGGCAAGTTACGATATGTATGCAGTATTCACTAGATTTTCCACTTACTCAAGCTGTGAAGAGTATAGCAATCACTATGCTTAATTTTAGTAAAAATTCACAAGTAGCAATAGCATTTTACCCTTTAATGAATACCCTGCTCATCTGTAGCTGGCATGCTGCATGCACTCCTTTTTCTCAGGGTAGCTTCCCAAGGCATGTTCCGTGGCTTTCTGTGAATTTAGAAAATTTTGCATTCTCAGATCCAAGTTTGTAATTTACTGAACATTGGTTTATTGAGAGCCTTTTCAGAAGAGGTCCAAATTTATTTCTGAAGAGTTATTGACAGACTGGAACTTTTATCTTACATCACTGTAGTTAAAGTTGACACAGTAGGTTAAATCATAATATCACTATTTAATATTCTTAAAGTGTTAGCACTTTAAAATGACGATACTATCTAAAAATCTTATGTAAATGCCAAAATGTAAAGAGGGATCTGGAGTTGGCTCAAAAGAAAAGATGCTATTGAGTGCATCTGAAGACTGGCATAAGTGTGGACGAAGTAGTAAGTTACTGAAGATGAATGACTAAAACACAGTACTTAATTCTGTGTAGAGAAAAAGAACCTGCAACTTGTTATAAAATGGGAGAGAGAATGCAAAATGTATTTAAGATGCACAACAGAAACTGCCCGCTGGAATACTGGGATTATTTTTTTTTGAATGTAAGAAACATTAAAGACCTAAAAAATAGTATGTCTGTATCTGACAAGCAACAGTTATGGACTAAAGGGAAAGTAATCAGTAGTTTCCTCTGTATCAATATTGATACCTAAAAGATGTTTAACAGGTGCTAAAGAAAATAGAATGGAGAAAAAAGATTAGAAGACACTTTGTCCGATGGATGTATGGGTTATGATGTTAAATTAGTCTGATATTTCAGTTATGACTCTGTATCATACATGGGATTTCCTGATGTGAAATGTTAATGCAGCTACCCTTTCCACTGCCAGCTTCCAAAAAAGAAGGTGGATCTCCCATTGTGGTGGGTTGACCCTGGCTGGACACCAGGTGCCCACCAAGCCACTCTGTCATCACTCCCCTCCTCAACTGGACAGGGGAGAGAAAATATAATGAAAGGCTCATGAGTTAAGGACAGGGAGAGATCACTCAGCAATTACCGTCACTGGCAAAACAGACTCGACTTGGGGAAATTAATTTAATTTATTACCAATCAGATCAGAGTAGGATAATAAGAAATAAAACCAAATCTTAAAACACCTTCCCCCCATCCTTCCCTTCTTCCCGGGCTCAACTTCACTCCCCAATTCTCTACGTCCTCCCCCCTGAGCGACGCAGGGGAATGGGGGTTGCAGTCAGTTCATCACGCGTTGTCTCTGCCACTCCTTCCTCCTCACACTCTTCCCCTGCTCCAGCATGGGGTCTCTCCCACGGGAGACAGTCCTCCACGAACTTCTCCAACATGAGTCCTTTCCAAGGGCTGCAGTCCTTCAGGAAAAGACTGCTCCAGCGTGGGTCCCCTGTAGGGTCACAGGTCCTCCCAGAAAACCTGCTCCAGCGCAGGCTTCCCACGGGGTCACAGCCTCCTTCAGGTGCATCCACCTGCTCCGACGTGGGGTCCTCCACAGACTGCAGGTGGACGTCTACTCCACCGTGGACCTCCATGGGCTGCAGGGGGACAGCCTGCCTCACCATGGTCTTCACCAGGGGCTGCAGGGGAATCTCTGTTCCGGTGCCTGGAGTACCTCCTCCCCCTCCTTCTTCACTGACCTTGGTGGCTGCAGAGTTCTTGCTCTCACATATTCTCACTCACTCTTCTCTTCCTACTGCTGTTGCGCAGCAGGTTTTTTTTCTCCCTTCTCAAATACGTTATCACAGAGGTGCTACCACCATTGCTGATTGGCTCAACCTTGGCCAGCAGCGGGTCCGTCTTGGAGTCGGCTGGCATTGGCTCTATTGGACATGGGGGAAGCTTCTAGCATCTTCTCACAGAAGACACCCCAGTAGCCCCCCGCTACAAAAACCTTTCCACGCAAACCTAATACACCCATCCTTCCCTCTTTTGCTATTCCCAACATGTGGAAAGCCTTGGATGGAAGAATCCATACAAGAAAGTCCCACATTCCTGTTTTCCTTTTCAGTCCTCTCCTTTCTATACTTTTTCATCAGGGCAGTACTCTGAGGATGCTGTTTGTGATGCATATTACAAGAGCAATTAAATTTAGAGAGCATCTAACATCTCTTTGTGTATTGTTGGCTGCCAAATTCTGAGACTTGTGCACTCCAGGGAGGGAAGTTTGTGTAGAGGAGATGCTCTGTCATTTGACGTAACTGTGAAATAGTTTTGTGGAGGTGTGTTTTTTTCCATTAAGAGAAAATGCCAGAATAGCAGAAGGACGTTTCGGCTAATCTTTGGAGAAGTAAATGAAAGACAGACAGGTTTATGAAACAACCATTGAAACTTGTTCTACTTTTAGGAGGGACTCGGAATGCGGGTGTAAATATTAATGAGCACAGAAGGGTAGGATTTGATGGCTGATACCTAAAAATTAAGTTTAGTGCTTGTCTTCTTCCTCTTACATCAAAGCTGTGCAGAATTCTCATGTTGTACATACAGCCTATTTAGGATTTTTTTATTATTGTAAATCTTATTGTTGATCATCTCATTGATGGAAAATATTTGAAAATGAGACTTAATGTGTAGAATCACAGAAAAAGGGTAATATGTGCCTGATTGTGCATTAACTAGCATGGCCTCAATCCAGATGAGGCTTTCAAGGCTATCATAAATGATATTGGATATCACTGAGCAACATGATTATTCATATTTTTTTGCAAAGGGTGCAAACAGTTCTGGAATGCAAGCTTTTCCAGAAACATGCACACAAATTAGTATTATATTGAGAACTATTTTTGAGAGACTGGAGATTGACCGTGTTTTCTTTTAAAAGATAAACCTTGTGTATATTGGAGGTGATGCAATGTTATTATATATGACATATTATGCAAGCAATGCTTATAGAATTCTAGAAATGTTTCAGTTTTTGCCTGAGGAATAAAATAAGCATTTCCATTTGCTTTTTAATTTCACTAGGGCTTTACTTGGTTAATATGACAATTTTTCTCTACAGATCCAGCAGCTGATGGAAGCACTCTGATTCTGTTTCCTCCTCTCCCATAGGCAACAGAAAAGGAGAGACCATTGAAAGAAACAGGAGCAGAAGGGAGATGATACTCTCTTCCTGAGAGCATTCAAGTACAAGGATATCCCACTGGACAACTTGCTGCTGTTGCAGTGTTAAGCTGTTCTCTGTGTATCGCTCCTGTGTTTCCTTGTTAACTTGCCATAAACGATGGAGACCGTGTAGAAAGTTTGAGAGTTAATATGTTCCCAGAGAGGGCATATCTTTTATGCCATATGGTAAATTAACTGACAATCCTGCAAATAATATAGTTTCAACCACTGCATATTTTCTGTTTTGAAAACTATTATTTCCATTATAAGGCCTGGTTAAACTTCATGTCAATTTTCAAGAAGATAATTTTAGAGTTCTGTAAGTGAAATGATTACCTTACTTAGAGATTGTCATGTTACAAAATACCTTTGATGAGAAAGTAATTGATAGTTACAAAAACAAAGAGCAAAATCAAGCCCTTTTGTTTATTTTTACTATCCATTTCATTGTCACTTCACTTTTGGCTTTGTCCCCTTCTAATACTGTCAATGATTATGCTGTATTTTAAAAAAAAAATCAGCTTCACAAGGTGGTAGTGGTTCCAACCTTTCTAAGCAAAACTTTGTTAGTTCTCTTGCCATTTACAAACTTTTCCAGTTGCCTTAGGAAGAAGGTGAGAAAAAGGAAATCTTCATGAACTTCTGTGCATGGAGGGGGGGAGGCATTATTTAATTAAAAGCAAAGCTAAATCAACTGTTTAATATTATTGGCAGTTGAGCAGAAAAGCCAAGGAAAATATTGTGGTGAATCACAGAATCACAGAATGGTAGGGGTTGGAAGGGACCTCTGGAGATCATCTAGGCCAATCCCCCTGCCAGAGCAGGTTTACCTGGAGCAGGTTGCACAAGACTGCGTCCAGGCGGGTTTTGAATATCTCCAGAGAAGGAGACTCCACAACCTCCCTGGGCAGCCTGTTCCAGTGCTCTGTCACCCTCACAGGAAAGAAGTTTTTCCTCATATTCAGATGGAATGTCCTATATTCCAGTTTGTGCCCATTGCCCCTTGTCCTGTCACTGGGCACCACTGAGAAGAGTCTGGCCCCATCCTCTTGACACCCGCCCTTGAGATATTTATAAGCATTGATGAGGCCCCCTCTCAGTCTTCTCTTCCTCAGGCTAAACAGCCCCAGCTCCCTCAGCCTTTCCCCATAGGACAGATGCTCCAGTCCCTTAATCATCTTTGTAGCCCTCGGCTGGACTCTCTCCAGTAGTTCCTCATCTCTCTTGAACTGGGGAGACCAGAACTGGACGCAGTACTCCAGATGGGGCCTCACTATGGCAGAGTAGAGGGGGAGGATAACCTCCCTTGACCTGCTGGCCACTCTCTTCTTAATGCACCCCAGGATGCCATTGGCCTTCCTGGCCGCAAGGGCACATTGCTGGCTCATGGTGAATTTGTCATCTACCAGGACTCCCAGGTCCTTCTCCGCAGAGCTGCTTTCCAGGAGGTCAACCCCTAACCTGTACCGGTGCATGGGGTTATTCCTCCCCAGGTGCAGGACCCTGCACTTGCCCATGTTGAACCTCATGAGGTTCCTCTCCGCCCAACACTCCAGCCTGTCCAGGTCTCGCTGAATGGCAGCACAGCCTTCTGGTGTGTCAGCCAGTCCTCCCAGTTTCGTGTCATCAGCAGACTTGCTGAGGGTACACTCTGTCCCTTCATCCAGGTCATTGATGAATAAATTGAACAAGACTGGGCCCAGAACTGACCCCTGGGGGACACCACTAGCCACAGGCCTCCAGCTAGACTCTGTACTGCTGATCACCACCCTCTGAGCTCTGCCATTCAGCCAGTTCTCAATCCACCTCACCGTCCACTTGTCTAGCCCACGCTTCCTGAGCTTACCTATGAGGATATTGTGGGAGACAGTGTCAAAAGCCTTGCTGAAGTCCAGGCAGACAACATCCACCGCTCTCCCCTCATCCACCCAGCCAGTCATGCCATCATAGAAGGCTATCAGATTGGTCAAGCATGATTTCCCCTTGGTGAATCCATGCTGACTACTCCTGATCACCTTCTTTTCTTCTACATGCTTGAAGATGACCTCCAGAATGAGCTGCTCCATCACCTTTCCAGGGATGGAGGTGAGGCTGACTGGCCTGTAGTTTCCCGGGTCCTCCTTCTTGCCCTTCTTGAAGACTGGAGTGACATTGGCTTTCCTCCAGGCCTCAGGCACCTCTCCCGTTCTCCATGACTTTTCAAAGGTGATGGAGAGTGGCTTGGCAATGACCTCTGCCAGCTCCCTCAGCACACACGGGTGCATCCCATCGGGACCCATGGATTTGTGAGTGTCCTGTTTGCCCAATTGATCTCTAACCCGATCCTCCTCGAACAAAGGAAGGCCGTCCTGTGTCCAGGCTTCCTCTCTTACCTCCAGGGTCTGGGATTCCTGGGGGCCAGCCTTAGCAGTGAAGACTGAAGCAAAGAATGCATTCAGTAACTCTGCCTTCTCTGTATCCTTTGTCACCAGGGTGCCCACCTCATGAAGCTTTAGCCATGATCGTTAAGAGATGAGCAAGGCAAGGTTTGTAGATAGAATGTAATATTTTTGTTAAAACAACCAATATATTTTTTCCAAAAAAATAAACAGACTGACTTTTGAGCCCAGATACTTATCCTTAGTTCTGAGTCAGAAGTCGAGGTTTTCAGTGATAAATATGTGACTTTGGGGGCATCTGGAAGGAGGCCAATACAATCTGCAGGTGGTGTACTTTAATACTATAAAAATTACATTTTTTGTTTATTTGTAATACTTCTGACACCTTGCCAAAAAGTAAGTTTAGTGTCATCCTTGTTTTATCTGACTTGTGACGTTACTAATTGATGCATATTTTTAGATCTGCTGATGACTGACTTCCCCTCCTAATACAACTTTTCACATAATGTAAAATTTGAAAACTCTTTTGCTCAGGATTAAGGATCTTTTTGAGTGCCTATAGTTTACTATTCTTGTTAAACATACATATGTAATTGATATGCTAATGACTTTCAAGGTTATATTGGAAGGAAAAAAGAAATCACACTTGTTTAGTAACTGTTACTATAGTACCAGAAGATGGCACTGAAGAAATATGTAGCACATTTTAGATTTTGTAGGTCTTGTACTACAGTGAGTTTTCTTTTGTGCAGCTCTGTGTTGCCTGTTAACACAGTTTTCATTTTCTTGCCTAAATTTTGAAGTGCTTTGGTGTTTTCAGTTTTGGTAGGAAGCCTGGAAGTTGGCATGTCTGAGTCCACACAGAAATTGGAAAATTCTGCACTTCAGTGTGTTAGATGGAAATTTAGTCAGCTCCCTTTGGAAGGGCTTCAACGCTCTGCGCTTCAATAAAGCATCATGGCCTAGAACTTGAAAGATATGGATACAATGGAAGTAATTGTTTTTGAGAAATAGAGGTGAGGTTTTGAAATAATGTGAGACAAAACTAAACCTTAGAAACAAGTGCCCAATGATGGCGGATTAATACAGTTAGGATGGATTCTTGGTGCCTGTCCTTCACATATATTACAGTGAGCTCTATCAATATTTTGATATATATTTTGAGAAATAGAATCAGATTTTCTTGTTATGCCTCCCTTCCTTTCTGGCAGGCTCCACAGATAAATGTAACCAAATAATGCAATATTCAATAAGCTGTTATAATGAAAGCTATTATAAATACATTCAGTAATTACCATTCTTGCTATCTACCCCAGCAGTATTTGTAGCTATACTCCGGTGCTAAAACTTGTGACTGGAAACTACGTGTGTTACAGAACATCTGCTTCACTATATAAAATGACTGGCATTAGAGAAGAGATTGGTGTGTGCTTTTGTTAAAGCTAATAAATATATGACCACTGAAACTGAAATAAAGTCCTGGCATTGTTTGATCTGGGATGTTGTGACTCAGTGAAGCAAACCCAGAGATCTGTTGAAATAACATTTTGAGCAAAGGTTTTTTTTCTCATGCTGAGCAGGGAACTTGCATTCTAATAATAGGAAGTTTATGAGGGTCAGTTTAATGAGTATGGTCTAAAAGGGAGCCCAGTAGTTTTCTCTGAGCGACTCGCCCCTCTGAGCTGCTTATTTGCCAGAGCATAAGATTTTGCCTAACTAGTGTGAGTCCCCTCAGAAGCTGCTTGCCAGAGTTCTTTCCTTGGGCCTTTTTTTGAGACAAATCTGATTTTTGACATAGACTAGTTCTCTCACATGTTTTGGGTTTTTTTCTTTTTAATAAATAAATCATACTGAAGGTTAAGAAATCAGTCAGGGAAATTGTATAGATCAGTTAGTTTTGAGAATTTGGAAATATGATCAACTCTCAGGTCATTCCAGTTCACGTAAAACAGAATACAGTGCAGGTAACCAAGGAGGGGGAGGTTGACCAAAGAAATCCTGTAGTGATGTATTAAGAGTGATAAAACTTCAGTACATTAAAAGTCTTCTGCAAGGGAATTATTCTGTAGATGCTCATTTTTAGGTTTCTTTCTTCATTCTGAGTATTAACTGAAAGTTTGGTGTATACAAAAAGAAGATGCCCCACTGAATTCTTGTGTAAACTGAATGAGCGTCTTGTGTTTTGGAAGATGATATTTTTATTGAAACATCCAAAACAGCATCATTCTTTTCAGTGTTAGTAAAGTACAGTTCAGTAAGCCCCACCACCACATGTATTTATCCCTGGAGAGGAGAAAACAAGTAGAAAGACAGCCATTTCTTAACTACACGAATAGATGAATTGTCTTTATCAGTGAATTTTGCTTTGTGAATGGTATTTTTATATATGGAAAAGGAGATGAGAAGGATATGTAATAAACAGACTATTTAGTTTGCTTGCAAATTTGAAAAGTAGTATTGTTTTACATATTTCACGTGAGTATCTACAGAAGAGAAAATCAAATATTCTTCTAAAACAAACTACTTGAGTTGCTATAATATACCTAATAGGCTGTGTGTGTTTTCTAAGCTACTGTAAGAAACAGTAATTGAATGAGAAATTGTATTTTACTTTTCTATATTCAGAGAAAAGCAAACTGTTCAAAACTGTACTAAGTTTTTATCTTAGTCATTTACGTATATATTTTCTTTTTTCCATCAACATTTAATGTAAGTCAAGATTTAGAAGAAACAGAAACTGTCTCTGTGAACTGAACTTGCTCTCCTTGAATATTGGACCATTATGACACTATAGGAAATTCTTTTAAGTTTTATTGTAGCTAATTTCTGGGATTTTATTACTGCAAAATATTGCAAAATGAATACCATGTTCAAATAACTGATTTGAAAAATATTTGGAATAAATTGAAGGCCTTTCTGTTTTATTCTACTACTAAATGGAATATAAAATGTAATTTAATTTCTTATGTAAAAGGAAAAAACAGGTCATTTTTTCATGGGTTATTATTTAACCTTTTCAATGGTGTAGAGAGATAATGAAAGGAAAAATGACTTGTCTCAAGCTGGTAGGTACTATATCTGAGCTAGCTCTATTTTAGTGCAACTCGAATTCTAACATGAGAAAATTGTAGAAATTTACAATTCAAAGTGCATTTCATCAGGGAGAAATCCACAGATTGTTTTGACACTCAGTTAGAAATTCAGCATGAAGATGGATGTCTCATGAAATTTGCAGCTGCTAATTGAATTTGTATTTCCATAAAGGCCATCAACAATAGCAGCCTGCAGGGGAAGTGGGGGAAAAAATGACAAAAATTGTGAGGCTAGCATTTTTTCCTCAGCCTTATAGTAGCAAATGACTTGTAATAAGGTCCTACACTGACCAGGATTAAAGAAAAATATAGGCAGCCAGAAGGGAATGATTTCTCAGTTTAATTGATTTGATATTTAAATATATGTTTAGTCATCTGTGCAGTATGTAAAATGCAACAAAAATCAAAAGTGTCCTTAAAACTGAAAAATAAGACTCTTACTGGTAATTACAGAGGGTTTCTCATACAGGTAATTTGATTTTATAATAAATATCTAGGATAGAAAATGAATGATATCAAAATGTGCAAAATTAGATTGTCTTTATTAGGAGTAAAAATGTCATCTCATCTCTGGCATGCATGTTCTCCCTCTCATTCATACACACACACAGATAGGAGAGGATGTGTAAGATATGAATATATTTTTTTTAATAACAACTCTCATTACGTTGATCACTGTCGTGGTTTAACCCCAAATTGTTAGCCAATACCACGCAGCCGCTCGCTCACTCCCCATCTCCCCGGTGGGGTGGGGAGGAGAATTGGAGAGAAAGGAAAACTCGTGGGTTGAGATAAAAACAGTTCACCAGGACAGCAAAGGAAAAATATAAAAATATATTAACAATGATAATAATGATAATATATACAAGGATAATAGAATATGTAAAACAAACGATACACAATTTCTCACCACCCGACGACCGATACAGCCCGTCCCGAGCAGCAGTCAGGGAGCAGGGGTATCCCCCCTCCAGCTATCCCAGAACAGCAAGTTCCAGAGAGAGCAGGCGAGGGAACAAACAGCCAAACGAACGAAAAACAAAAAGGGAAAAAAAGGGAAACAAAAAGCAACCCGAAGGGAAGCTTAAGGATTACAGCAAGTTAAGGGTCTAAAAGCCTCAAAAGCCTCAAAGATCTAAAGACCTAGTGGCCCACCGACTGACCCTCGCTTATATCAGGCATGATGTCTATGGTATGGAATACTCTCTTTGGCCAGTTTGGATCAACTATCCTGTCTCTACCCCGCCCAGGTTTTTGCACCTGCACATTAGCAGAACCTGGAAAACAGCAAAATGTCCTTGGTCGTTCAGCAGCAACCAGCAACATCAGTGTGCTATCACCGTTCTTCTCACACTAAAGCCAAAACACAGGAGCTGCTGAAAACAAAACTAGCTCCATCCTGGCCTAAACCAGGACAATCACTTAAAAAGCAAACATGCATTCACAAAAAAAAGTCCATGTTGTCAAAACAATTAGTAAGAAAAGCCATTGAGACAAATGGTATAATGTAATTGAACAGATTTATTTTTTGTTTAGAAAGTTTTGTATATTACTGTCCATTTATGTTTCCATGGAAGGAACCGGAGGGGGGAGAAAGTTAAATATTTTTGAAATATCTTCTTTTTTGGCAGAAACAGTATCATTATTATCATCCTTGAGAGACTGTAACTCTCTTAACACCTCTTTTTCAAAATACCTGCACATTTTAAGACTACGGGAAGGTTTAATGTTTAGGTCTTTTCTTTCATCTCAGTGTGTCACGGATGGAGTGATGTACTTCACTCAGAAGCAACACTATAATTTATTGATATAAAACAGTGAGTTAATAAAGTTCAGTGGTAAATGTGACAGTGTTTAACAAGATTCGATGGCAAGGTACACTGGATTATTTACTGCACAGAGGACAGGGTCAGACAAAACTGTCAGGGAGACCCTCCCATTGAGTCATGAGGCTCAGAAAGGACCCCCTTGCTTTCTAAACTCCTTCTCAGAGAGGAGTCTAGGTGCAGCTGGATCCAATCCTAGTCCCAGACTTGGTCAACAGTTTATGTCTAAAGGATTATATGTGCACAATCAATCCTTTATATCACTTAGCTAAGATTTCAAAGTTTAGCATGCTATTAGTCACTTATCGAGGATCTGTTGCGGCAAGGAATCTCTCAACCTTGAGGAGTAACCTTGAGAGGTGTCCCTACTCAAGGGGAGACCCTGGCGTGCAAGCGAGCTCAATGAGCCCTGGGCTGTCCACTATTTATAGAGTAAGATGATTGACCTATAGTCATATTTGAATACCAACTACAGGTGTGAGTTTCTTACTATTGTGTTGTTATCTGTCTCCTCCAGAAGTCCAACATAAACTGGATACAGGCATCACATCCCCCACTGGTGCTTATGGTTTAAGCAGGGGGCAGAGGGGGGGAGAACACTGCCACACTCCACCCCATGACTACAGTCAATTCATCTTACCTTCACAGAGTGGTGGTACGGTCACCTCTTGCCTCTGTGCCATAAATAGTATATTGATAATTTATATGCTTACAGATCCATGGCAAGTAGACAGTGAAGCGCTGCTATTTGTTATGCGTTAATTTGTATGTTTTGGGTGGTTGAAGTTGGGTCATTTGTTTTATCATGTACCAAACCTTTATATACAATATAATTACAAGCAATAGACATATTAAAGTTAGAGTTAGTAAAATCACAACTGGGTGAAGCATATGATTAAACACTCCCATTGATGTTGGTGACCATCCAAGAAGAGTTTCCCACCAATGGTGTTCTCCATCCTTCTTCACTCTTTCCAAGACATGGTGTATCTCCTCTATGTCATGATGAACGTTGATTAGAGGGTTTTGTCCATTGTTTCGGATGCGTTCCAGCAGTTGACACAGGTCATCATGTTGTAGTAGCTTCTTCACCAATGTAAGATTCATTCCAATGGGGGTAGGCAATAAATCTTGACTCAATGTATAATTAGATTGTAACAATTGATAAGACGTAACAGGAGTTGAATAATTAAAGCTGCATCCCATAGTTTTAGCAAAGTTACAAATATTTGAGTGATTGCTTGTATCTACAGTAATGTTATCTACAAATATAAAATCACAAAGGGTTCTCATACAGACACATCCTTTTCCAATATATACAAGTACAGTTTCAGGGGTTTCTTGGGGATGTATTTCAAAATGACAAACATTTTGTTCAGTGTCAAGACAAATGTCTTGGGCTTTGATGGTGTTACTCTCACAAATAAATCCCCATTGTTCCCATACAATGCATGCGTTATCAACAGTTTGCCATTTGTTTCCATTTTGTTGGGCCCATACGCTATGTTCTAATGGATGGAGTATAGCTCCATTGTGATTTAATCCTAACGCAATGATTGGGAATATGGTATATACCGAAGCATGGTTAAGACAAAAGCTGTGCCCTTATTGTTGATGGGGTCATAAGTGAAATTGACTAAATACCACCAGGATTGGAATTCTTTCTCAAATTCAGTTGCATTATCCCAAATTACCTTTCAAATTTCAGTGGGTAAGGTGCCCTCTTCACCTTCTCTTATAATTGCTGCTACCATAGATTGCATCCACAGTTGAGCTTGGATACAACTAAGAGCTAGAGAAACATTATTTTGGGCTGCACCAAGGACATCCACAATCAATTGGTGGTCCCTTTCATTAATTCTTTCCCACTGAGGCAATATATCAGATGAGAGCCATTGGTTAGTTCCTAATGCTAATAGAGAAGACCACAATGGGTGTTCTAATTTGTTTAAATCACTTGCTGTTGTGCTCAGTTTATTTACGAGTACTTCAGCATCTATACTATTTAAGACTCCTAATCCTGTCCCTATGATACCGGTCACATCTCTCCTTGTTCATCTTGGAGAGGTGAGGGTTCAGCCACGTAACCATGCTAGCCATTCTGTATAAGATGTACTTAGGAATGGTGAACAGGTCGATTTGATTGTAGAGATATTAATTTGCATCAATAGTTCCACTCATTTAAGAGACCATGATGGATTAAAAAACACTCATCGTTGGCCTGTATTTTTGATCATATATGGCCCAATTTCAGAGATTTGTGGGGATAGTTTTCTTATCCTTTACAATCGGGGCAGATGTTGGTGTACTAGGCTCAGTCTATTTTAAATTTAAATGATAATCCCATGCTATGGTGAGCCCAGAGGCAGACTACAAAAACAGGTTGTACCAAGGTAAAATTGTACCAACAGTCCCATTTTTCAGAGGCGAAAAGTTTTGTATCTTTTGCTATTGGGTTTGATGTGATGTTGTACACAGAAATCTGAGATGCCTTCTCATGGATAGACCCATTGATCATCTGGCATCCTATTTTAATTTCTTTCCCTGCCATTCCTCGAAGTCGGGGAACTTTATTATCAGCTTCATCTTTATCCCAGCCCCATTCGTTTTCTGAGTATACTTCAGTTCCATGCATGACCACGGTGGAAAGATTTAAATTTCCCTTACTAGAGTGTATTCCCATACTCCTGGTATACTTAACACGAGCTTGAGACCATAGCCACTCTAGGGTTCTTTGGCCACAGGTTAGGAGGAGCAGCATTGTTAGGGTCTGGAATAGTAACACAAACACAGCATTTCTGTTTGCTATCCTGCGGGGTGCTGTAAGAGAAAATAGAGACTTGTTTTGGTGGGGAGAGTCCGAACAGGTTACCCCATTAAAAAGAAGGACTGGGGATCTATTTGCTTCCCAATTCAAGGCTTCCCATTGACAGAGCCACTGTGTGGCACCAGCCCACACAGCGTAAGAGTCTACACATATACTTTTTGCTCCATTCTGTGCTGCCAAAACAACTGCTCTTATTTCTCCTACTTGTGCACTGCCTTCACCTTCCTCTATTACTTGCTTGCCGGTGGTAATATCTAATGCAACAGCCTTATATTGCCATTTACCATTTACCCTTCTTGCTGAAGCATCTGTAAACCAAATGTTTTCTGTTGGTGTACCCTCAGTGGGGGGGGTGCATCCAGAATGGGTGAAGGTTTAAAAGGTTGTTGTAAAGCTAAAGGGTCTGTGTTTATGGGCATCTGCAATTTGGAAACCTTAGTGAGTCCTTCAGTTAATTGCATATGTTCTGCAACTCCTGTTAGGTAGGCATACCATTTTCTGATAGTGGGTTTTTGTGCAACTCCTTCTAGGGGAGCAGTCCCCTTTAGGATTGCTTCTAGTATATTAAATGGTCCTCTAGTTTGCACAGGTTGTCCCTGATGTATTTTCTCAACTTGTTTAACTGCTCGGACTAAAGATAAAATTCCCTTTTCCAATTCAGAGTATTGTTGTTCTGTTTCTTTAAATGCGGTTGAGCTAAACAATAAAGGTCTTTTTGGCCCATCAGGGCCAGTTTGGAGCAGGTTACAGGAAGTAGCATGTTCAGCAAAACCCCATTCGGCTATAATAGGGTCGCAAGGGTGTACTGGTCCCAGTGACTGATATGCTTTTAATTCTTCAGTTAGAGTTTTTATCGCCTCTTTATGTTCCAATTTCCACTCCCAAGGTTTGCCTTTCCATAAGAGTGCATATAATGGATGGGAAATGATAGAAAATCCAGGTACATGCTTCCTCCAATATCCTAAAGTTCCCATTAATTGTTGTAACTCCTTCCTTGATTGGGGCATTTGCAGCTCTTCGATTTTCCTGAAGGTATCTGGGGGAATGTCCTGGTTTAACTCCAAATTGTAACCCAATACCATGCAGCCGCTCGCTCACTCCCCACCTCCCCAGTGGGGTGGGGAGGAGAATTGGAGAGAAAGGAAAACTCGTGGGTTGAGATAAAAACAGTTCACCAGGACAGCAAAGGAAAAATATAAGAATATATTGATAATGATAATAATAATATATATAAGGATAATAGAATATATAAAACAAACGATACACAATTTCTCACCACCCGATGACTGATACAGCCCGTCCTGAGCAGCAGTCAGGGAGCAGGGGTATCCCCCCCAGCTATCCTAGAACAGCAAGTTCCAGGGAAAGCAGGTGAGGGAACAGACAGCCAAATGAGTGAAAAACAAAAAGGAAAAATAGGGAAACAAAAAGCAACCCGAAGGGAAGCTTAAGGATTCAAGCAAGTTAAGGGTCTAAAAACCTCAAAAGCCTAGTGGCCCACCGACTGACCCTTGCTTATATTGACGTGCGGAAAGCAGACTCCACAACTTGTAAAGTTGTAAAGTAGGTATGTTTATTCAGCGCTGAGCGGCACGGGGGGTCGCCCCGCCACAATCGTGCCCACTACCACCGTGACCGTTTGCCTGGAATATATGCAGCAAAGTGTTACATATTCATCATACGCCTATACATATTCATAACCTTTCCCCGAAAAGGCGGTCTTTATTAAAATGAGTTCACTGCCTTTAACTCCTCCCAGTTGCGCACGCGCAGTGCCTTCTGGTGGTCGTGGGCCGGGGTCTCGGGCATGAAGGCCGTATGTCTTCCTCGCTATGCACTTTCACACTTTCACCCTTGCCGCGACTTTAGCAAGGTCGGTGGTGGTCAGTCACGACTGTCCTGCTTTCTCAGCAGGTTCCTTCTTTGAACACAGATTGTTCCCTTATCTCCCAGCAAGGTCGGCGTGACCCGCTCTGTCGCTTCAACACGTTCTTTCTTGTTTAAACATCTTACATCTTACATGATGAGCTTAGACTAAGCAATGTCTCTACTATTAACCCTTGAGTGTTAGTTCCCCCTATATCAATCCCCCCTTTTCTAAAAAGTTAGTAAATTCATTTACTTCATATTAATACCTTTCATATTATTCCATTTCTCTCTAGATTCTTTATAAGATTTTTGCCTACTTCGATTTGCTGATGAGCATATATCAAATGCCTCATCTGCTTTATCACTCGCCGGTTTAAAACATATAACACTATAGATAAAACAATACTAATCAAGCTCAGAATTAGGAGAACAACAATAGGGTGACATAACTTATTAAGGATGCCTGTAGCAGTGGGTGACCATCCGAAAAGTGTATCCCACCATTTACTACTCCCATCTACTCTTTTTAAAACTTCTTTTATTTCACCTACATCATGATAGATTGTTATCAAAGTTTCCTGCCCGTTGCTTTTAATCTCCTCTAGTGTCCGTATTAGACCGTGATGCTGTAATAATTTCTTAGTTAGATTTAAGTCTATCCCGATGGATGTAGGCACTAATTCGTGGATTAATGTATAGTTAGATTTAAAAATCTGATGGGATATGACTGGAGTGGAATAATTAAAGTCACATCCAATGATTTTCGTAAAATTGCAAATACAAAAATTTGAGTGATTCCTAATGTCTACTTCTGTGTTCTCTACAGATATAAAACTACAAGCAGTTCTCAAACATACACAACCTTTGCCAGTGTATATTAATAAGGTTTTAAGGTCATCATTAGGATGAACTTCAAAATGGCAGACTTTCTGGTCAGTGTCAAGACAAACATCTTGTGCACTGATGGCGTTACTCTCACAAATGAACCCTTGTTGTTCTCGTACAATGCAGGATTCCAGGTCTACTGTTTGCCATTTATTTTCTACCTTTCGAGCCCACGTTCTATGCTCAGAAGGATAGAGTATAGTCCCGTTGTGATTTAATCCTAACGCTACAACGGGATGAATTATGTATATTGACGCATTGCGAATAGTTAATACAAACGTTGTAACTGTGTTTGTAGTGGGGTCATAGGTAAAGTTTACCAAATTCCACCAGGACTGGAGTCTTCTCTCAAAGTCAGTAGCCTTGTCCCAGATTATTTTCCAGATTTCAGTGGGAAAGATCCCCTCTTCACCTTCCCTTATGATTGAAGCAGTCACTAATTGCATCCACAACTGAGCCTGGATACAGCTGAGAGCTAAAGAAACGTTACTTTGGAGCCCGCCAAGTGCATCTATAATTAATCCGTGATCTCTTATGTTTGTTTTTTTCCCAATCTTGTAACACTTTTGACACTTGCCACTGATGAGTTCCCAAAGCCAATAGGGAAGATCGTAACGGCCATTGTAACTTTGTCAACTCAGCAGTGGAGGTAGCCAATTTATTCATTATTATCTCTGAGTCTATGCTATTCAGAACCCCCAGCCCTGTTCCTAAAACACCAGTCAGGTCTCTTGATATTCGTCTTTGAAGAGTTGCTGTTGCTAACCAGGTGGTCCACCCCTCGTAAGAGGTTCGTAAAAAAGGAGAACAGGCTGGTTGAATTTCTGAAACATTGTTTTGCATCAGCAACTCAACTTGTTTAAGAGACCATTCCGGGTTAAACAGCATCTGCTGTTGGCCTGTGTTTCTTATTATATACGGACCAATCTCATAAATTTTGGGTTCGAGCTTGAGTGCTGGCGTAGGTTGTGTGGGAAATGTATCTTTTCTATGGTGTGTGACTGTTGCAACGGGCCTAGCTACAGCATTTATTTTAAATTTGAATGAAAGTCCAATAGTATCATAGGCCCAGAGACAAACCACCTCAATGGTCCGTACTAATGTAAAGTTATGCCAGCAATCTGATTCTCGGGAAGTACAGGCCTTTGAGCTCTCATTTGTAGGAGTATTTGAGATAGTAATTTGGGATGCCTTTTTATGGGTGGTCCCATTAACCATTCGGCATCCTACTTTGATTTCTTCTCCTACAGTTCCTTGAAGTTGATAAATTCCCTTTATATCCTTACTCCATTCTTCTTTTAAATATACTTGACTTCCATGCATAACCACGGTGGCTAGATTTAAATTCTTTCGAGTAAACTGTTCCCCCATGGATCCAGTATATCCAATATAAGCTTGAGACCAAGGCTGCCGCTCATTATTATTTTGGCTAGAAGTGCCCTCCCAAACCTGAATTATAATTACGACCGAGAGAAGAATAATTTTCCTGGTTGGACTTGCGCGACCTTCCATGGAGATTTATGAGTCTTTTTCACTCTGGTGTGATGGATCCAGGCGCTCTGCTCCTTGATCTTGATCACTGTGAAGGAGGTGAGGAGTACCTGGAATGGTCCTTCCCACTGCGGCTCCAAAGTCTTTTCTGTAAGAGACTTTATATACACATAGTCTCCAGGTTGTATGTTATGTACAGGCCTATCCAAGCCCCTACTTCGAGTCCCAATCACATGTTTCTCAGTTTTACTGAGTTGCTTGCCTAATGTCACCATGTAGGAGGTCATGATTTCATCCCCAGTTTGTGTGGACATCCCTTTCTGTATTCCATAGGGTTGTCCATACAAAATTTCAAAAGGGCTCAGTCCTTCTCTTGCTCTTGGCCTAGTTCATATGCGCAAGAGAGCCAAAGGAAGAGACTGAGGCCAGGCTAAGTTCGTCTCCTGTCCCAATTTCACAATCTGCTGTTTGATTAAGTGGTTCATTTTTTCCACTTGGCCACTCGACTGAGGGCGATATGGGGTATGAAGCTGCCAATCTATACCCAAATGGCGGCTAATTTGTTGTACTACTTTTGAGATGAAATGTGGTCCTCTATCAGAAGATATGGTTGCTGGGACCCCAAAACGTGGTATTATCTCTTGTATTAATATTCTGGTTACCTCCCGAGCCTTGGCTGTCCTGGTAGGGTATGCTTCTGGCCGACCTGAAAAGGTATCAGTTAACACCAATAAATATCGATACCCCCCTTTTCTTGGGAGTTCTGAAAAATCAATCTGCCATTGTTGCCCAGGCCCGTTGCCTTTCCCAATTTGGCCCATTTCTAGTTTGGGGGTATTCTTTGGATTAGTCTGAAGGCAGAGATTGCACTGCTGAGTCACTTGTCTCACAGTGGTGTATAAATTCCTGGCTACAATCTCTCTTATTAGGTGTTTATATAGGGCCTCTGCTCCCCAGTGTCTCTTCCTATGTTCTTCCCTTATCAGAGACCATACTAGATAAGAGGGAATGATTAGTTTCCCTTGTGGGGTGAGAGCCCACCCCTCTTTATTATATGATCCTTCTAGATCTGTGATAAGCTTCTGATCTTCCTTTGTATATTCTGGCTTACCTTCTAGGGAGATTCGCCGGTCAGGGATCAAAGCCCCTTCTGTTAGTACCTTTGCTTTGGCTATCTGTTTTGCCTCTCTGTCCGCCAGCTCATTTCCTCTTTCCAACTCCGAGCTTACTTTCTGGTGTGCCTTAATGTGCATGATCTCCACTTTCTCCGGGAGTTGGAATGCCTCCAACAGTTTCAGGATCTCCTCTGCATGCTTGATGTTTTTTCCCTGTGAGTTCAATAATCCTCTCTCCTTCCAGATTGCTCCATGCACACCTATGACTCCAAAAGCATATTTCGAGTCTGTATAGATATTCACAGCTTTGCCTTGGGCCAATTCCAAGGCGCGGGTCAGAGCAATTATTTCTGCCTTCTGTGCTGAGGTGTTCATGGGCAAAGGCCCTGACTCTATTACTTCCTGACTGGTGGTAATGGCATACCCGGCATACCTTTCACCACTTAGGACATAACTGCTTCCATCCGTGAACCAGTTTTCCGTGTTTTCCATAGGACTGTCTCTCAGGACCGAACGGCTTGAATATGTTGCTTCAGTGGTCTCCAGACAGTCATGATGCACTGGTTCTCCTGTGTTCCCACTGAGGAAAGAGGCTGGATTGACAATGTTAGTGATCTCAAGAATCTTTGTGGGGAAAGCCAGTGTCCACCTTTCGCTTCTAATACTGCAGCTACTGTATGAGACACCAACACAGTCATTTTCTGGCCCAGGGTGAATTTTCGGGCTTCCTGGATGTTTAGTACTACGGCTGTGACCGCTCGCAAGCATCCAGGCCAACCCTTTGCAGTTGCATCCAATTGTTTGGAAAAGTAGGCAACTGCTCATCGATACGGGCCCAGATCTTGTGCTAATATTCCTAGGGCAATCCCCTGCTTCTTGTGGGAAAAAAGGAAACACGGCTTACTCAATTCTGGGAGTCCTAAGGCTGGGGCCGACATCAGGGCCTTCTTTAGCAACTCAAAGGCCTGTATGGTCTCTTTGTTCCATTTCAGGTATTTCTGTTCAGAGGTTGTTAGTGCGTACAGAGGTTTAACAAGCAGTCCATAGTTATAAATCCATAGTCGGTGTTTTGTAAAATGCTGAAATTCAGGTTTGAGTAAGAAATTCTTTATTCAGCGGCGCCGGGTGCACGGGGGATATCTCCGCCTAACGTGCACACCAGTGAATACAAAAAGCACTCTTTTATACATTTACTACATTAATATTCTACTATGGCTCATGCATATGTAATTCCGGGATACGCCTCCTTCCTGGGTTCCGCCTTTCTCCTTGCGCCTGCGCAGCAGTCCATAATGGTGGTCGTCTGGACTTATCCGAGGGTCGTTCCGATGAAGGCCGGTAGTCTTCCTCTCCCCTTTCACCTACTAAGCCTCAGTGAAGATTGTCCTTTGGATTACCTTTTGCTTGTTATTCTTCTGTTATCCGCTTTCTCAGCATCTGTTCCTCGGTATCCGTTCTTTATCTAAATGTCCTTTCCGTTGGTATCATGTTCTCTGATTTATCACTTAGCTAATCCCTCTGGAATGTATGGTCTCATTTATCTCAGTTAAACACGTCAAACAGAATGTATGGTTTACAAACATTTTCTTATTTATCTCAGTCCCCCCTTTTCTATTCACTATGTAAATTCTTTTACACTAACTTAATTGGAAAACATGCTGCCATACATCTAAACAAAAGACAAACTAGTATTCCTATAGCAACTATCACTATAAAGATTACAAAGATTTGTTTAAGCCACTGCACATTAGGTAGCCACGAAGTGACTTTGTCCCATACCTCTTTAAAACCCCAAGAGGTATCATCTTGGGTTATCCGATGTAAGATTTGGGTTTGAGCCCAAATTTGGTTTAAATCCGTAGCAATCCATCCACTTTGGTCTATATATGTACAACAGCTGGTATTTATAATGGTACATACTCCTCCTTGTGCAGCTAGCAACATATCGAGGGCCATTCTGTTTTGAACTACCATTTTAGACAAACTACTAATCTCTTCCTGTTGGGCTCTTATAATGTCCATGGTAGCATTTTCCAATTTTTCAATCACTGCCGAGATATTCACCAATGCTTTTTCAATTTCACTTACTCCCAGCCACGGCAAAAACCATCTCACAAAGCTATGGAATGCTGTAGGTCGTTCAATTAAAGGGTTATCTCGCTTTATCCATTGCAAAGGATTTCTTATAAATCCCCGAATTAATCGATTATGTAAAGTCATATTGGGAATAACTGCACCTAAAGTACATGTCCCCTTCCAATTCTCAGGTAAGGTTTTTCTTGCTGTATCGTTACAAATCCAATACCATCCTGTACCTTCTGGAACCGGCCATTTAGTAGCATTTCCTACTCCACTATTAACACTAATATCCATAGTTACATTACATGCAGTTTGATTTCCAACGAATACAGCATTAGTACACAGTACTTTCCCCATCCCTTTAGGTGGATTACATCTTTGCACACAATTAAAATAAGGCACTCGCGGAGTTGGGGCTATTATTTCAATTTTTTTCATAATCCATTTCCTTTTCCCATGAGGTGTTCGTCCACAAATTAGTCCAAGAAACGTTAGAGGGGATTGGTACTCCTATCAAAGACATTCCCCGTGCCCCATGTTCAGGCATCTGGGTACAAATCCAACAATCGGATTTATTGGCAAATTTACTAATTTGGTGTATTAATGTTACATGTGCGTTCTTTCCCCATTCCCCTTCAGCTAAGTTTACTATTACTAACATCAAGAACGGTATAATTTTATTCTGGTTGGACCCTCGTTCTGGACTCTCCATTTCATAGAAGACGGAGCTTTTTTCACTTGCGAATAATGTATCCACGCTTTCTTTTCCTGTATTTTAATTGCGGTATATGTAGTAAGTAGAACTTGGTATGGTCCTTTCCACTTTTGCTCCAGCGGGTCACCTAAAATGGTTTTAACGAACACATAATCACCTGGTTCAAAGTCATGTAATGGACCATCTAATCCACGAGCTCGAGTTTTACCTATTTGTTTAAACACCTCCTTTAACTGACGTTGCAAAGTACGTAAATAAATATACCAATATTCTTCTCCTACTTGACTAATATCCTCCCCTGAGAATGTATGTTGATAAGGCCGTCCATATAGAATCTCGAAAGGGCTTAAATTTTCCTTACTTCTCAGCTTGGCTCGAAGCCTTAGTAACGCAATAGGGAGAGCTTGATCCCACCTTTAAATTGGTTTCCTGACAAATTTTACTCAATTGTGTCTTTATTAAATGATTCATCTTTTCCACTTGCCCACTTGCTTGTGGGCAATAAGCTGTATGCAGTTTCCAATTATTTCTAAGAATTTACTAACTTGTTGAACTATTTGTGGTATAAAGTGTGGTCCTCTATCAGAGGAGATCACTTCTGGTACTCCAAATCTAGGAATAATTTCTCTCAATAGAATTTTTGTTACCTCCCGGGTTTTGTTCATTCTGCAAGGGAAAGCTTCAGGCCACCCAGAAAAGGTATCGGTTAACACTAATAGATACCTATACCCCCCCTTCTAGGGAGTTCCGAAAAGTCTATCTGCCAATTTTGACCTGGAACATTCCCTTTATCAATGCTTCCAAATTTTACATGATTTTCTACCTTTGGATTATTCTTTAAACATATTTCACATCTACCAACTATAGTTTTCACAGTTTAAAATAAATTTCTAGCTACTATTTGCTTGGTAAGGGAACTATACAAAGCTTCAGTTCCCGAATGAGTTTTGTCATGCTCTGTTTTTATCAGTTTTCATAATATTCTAAAGGGAACTATTATCCTGTTATCTTTCAACGTTGCCCATCCTGATGGGCCAATTTCAGCCTCTAAATCAGTAATTAGCTTCTGATCCTTTTCATCATATTTGATCATCTCAGGTAGCGGCAAAGATTTTTTAGGAATTAAACTTAATACCTCACCTTGTTCCGCAGCTCATCTTGCCTCGTGATCGGCCAATTTATTTCCCACTTCCCTGTCAGTGTTACCTTTCTGACGTCCTCTACAATGCATAATTGCCACTGCTGATGGAAGTTGTACAGCATCTAAAAGTCGCAAAATTATATCAGCATGCTTTATATCTTTCCCTTGAGCCGTCAAGAGTCCTTGTTCTTTCCGAATTGCTCCATGGGCATGGACTACACAAAAGGCGTATTTCGAATCTGTCCAGATATTCACTCATAGTCCCTTAGCAAGTTCCAACACTCTCACTAGAGCAATTATTTCAGCTCGTTGTGCAGAGGTGCCCTTAGGGAGTGACTTTGCTTCCACCACTTGGTCTATAGTGGTCACAGCATATCCTGTCATTCAAACTCCTTTTTTTTTTTTTTTTTTTATGAAACTGCTCCCATCGGTATACCAAGTATGATCAGCTTCTTCCAGCAGCTCTTCCTTTAGGTCAGGCCTACTCGCATACACAGTCTCAATGGTCTCTATACAATCATGCACAACGGTACCCATTTCCTGTTTATCACTTAAAAAGAAAGCAGGGTTGGTAACAGTAGATGTGACAATTTTTATATCATCCTGTTCCATCAGGACTGCTTGATATTTCAGGAACCGTGATGGTGAGAGCCAATGTCACTTGGGTCTGACCATTTTTCAACAGTTCATATAGAGGTTTAAATCACCAACCTGTCATTCCCAAAAAGGTTCGAAGCTCTTTTACCGTATTCGGTTCTGGGGTCCTGCAAATGGCTTCTTTTCGGTCACTCCCGAGCTGTCTCTGTCCCTTAGAAATCACAAATCCCAGGTATAATACTTCTTTCTTCAAGATCTGGGCTTTCTGTAAGGAGACTCGATAACCACTTAGTCCGAGAAAATTTAACAAACTCACAGTCCATTCTTTACATTCTTCTTTCTTTTCTGTGGCTACCAAAATATCACCCACATATTGCAAAAGAACTCCATTTCCTGAAGGCCTTTCCCAGGTCTCTAATTCTTTGGCTAATTGATTTCCAAAAATGGTGGGGCTATTCTTAAATCCTTGAGGTAACACTGTCCAGGTTAGTTGGGTTTTCCATCCTGTATCAGGATTTCCCCATTCAAAGGCAAATAAATTACATCTTTCAGGAGCTAAGGTGAGGCAAAAGAATGTATCCTTCAGATCTAATACAGTAAACCATTCATAGGTTTCCTTTAGATTGGTCAACAAAGTATATGGGTTTGCCACTACCGGGTATAAATCTTCAACTATCTGATTTATCGCCCGCATATCCCGCACTAATCGATAAGTTTTGCCATCAGGCTTTTTGACAGGCAGAATAGGAATGTTATATTCTGTAGAACATTCAATTAATAGCCCGAATTTTATAAATTCTTCTATAATGCTTTTCATTCCTTGCCTGTCTTCCAATCTCAAGGGATATTGCTTTACCCTAACAGGTCGTGCTCCCTCTTTGAGTTTAACAACTACCAATTCTGCATTTTTAGCTTTTCCAGGTATTCCTGAGTCCCATACCCCTGGGTATACCTAGTCCTTTATTTCTTGTATGATTTCTTCTGCCCTAACTTGGGGTTCAGAGAGAACCAGACTTAAAATTTCAATATGGTTCTCTTCTGGTATTTTAAATTCAATTTCTCCATTTTTAAATTTTATCTCAGCATTCAATTGTTCTAATAAATCCCTTCCCAGAAGTGGTCTAGGAGCTTCAGGCAAGTAGAGAAATTTATGAATCCCTACATTCTTCCCAATTTTGAATTTTAAAGGTTTCAAAAAGAAAGCTTTCTCGACCTGTCTGGTTGCTCCTAGAACATTAACATTTTGTCTACTTACGGGTAATAAAGTCTGGTTTAATACTGAAAATGTGGCACCTGTATCTACTAGAAATTCTACAGGTTTTTCTTCTTTCCCTAGCTGAACTTTAACCAAGGGTTCTGCTAAGGAAGATTCCCCTGGTCCCCGTCAATCATCTTCCATGTTAGCAACCGTCACCAGTGTGCTCAATTTCGGGCAATCCTTTTCCAATGCCCCATCCTCTTACAATAAGCACACTGATCTTTCGTGGAGGGGGTGATTACCTTTATGCGGGGTACTTACACCGCTTCTCACGGCTCCTCTCCCTCCCTTAAAGTTATTTCCTAATGAACTCTGAGAGGGTACTTGACCCCCTGTGGTGCGCAAAGCGGCCACTGTAGCACTGGCAATTGTCTTTCCCATTATTTTTTCTCTCTGGCTGTCTTTGTCCAAAGCTACAAGCCGAGCAGCACCTTTTTAACTTCCCTTTCTGCTTTTTTTTTTTTTTTTTCTTTCCTTTTTCTGTCGCCAGGATCATAGGATCCTGGGGTGCTAAATTAATTCGACATTCCTTTTGCCACTCAAGATGGTCTCGCAGAGTAAAGAACATATCTGTATAAACCCACTTCATCCCATTTTCCTTCCCGTCTCAAAAATAACATAAGTTGTAACAAAGTATTATAGTTCAACGTACCATTCATTGGCCACTTCTCCCCACCTTCCAACTTATACAAAGGCCACCATTGGTTACAATATTTTATCAACACTTTCTTACTTTCAGTCCCTTTTGATGAACCCACTATATCCTTCCAATGCATTATTATACATCCTAGAGGACTTCTTCTAGGAATCTCAACCGATTGTTGCCCCCCCATTACCAAATGTTATCCGACACTGAGCTCTATGTCCAGATAACCCAAATGGTACTTTAGTACCCCAAAACAAATAACCGGTTTTCTCTATACAAAACCCAAAAATAAAGAATATACTTACTCACTGTAATGGGTCCTTGTCTGCCTCCGCGATGATCCGATGAGTCGAGGAGTCCCTCCGAGAAATCCCGGGGGTACCCTAGGGAGTCCTATTCTCAACGGATCTCGCAGTCCAACAGAGAAGGAGTCCCATCTGGGGTGCCAGATTGTTTTATAAAATGCTGAAATTCAGGTTTGAGTAAGAAATTCTTTATTCAGCGGCGCCGGGTGCACGGGGGATATCTCCGCCTAACGTGCACACCAGTGAATACAAAAAGCACTCTTTTATACATTTACTACATTAATATTCTACTATGGCTCATGCATATGTAATTCCGGGATACGCCTCCTTCCTGGGTTCCGCCTTTCTCCTTGCGCCTGCGCAGTAGTCCATAATGGTGGTCATCTGGACTTATCCGAGGGTCGTTCCGATGAAGGCCGGTAGTCTTCCTCTCCCCTTTCACCTACTAAGCCTCAGTGAAGATTGTCCTTTGGATTACCTTTTGCTTGTTATTCTTCTGTTATCCGCTTTCTCAGCATCTGTTCCTCGGTATCCGTTCTTTATCTAAATGTCCTTTCCGTTGGTATCATGTTCTCTGATTTATCACTTAGCTAATCCCTCTGGAATGTATGGTCTCATTTATCTCAGTTAAACACGTCAAACAGAATGTATGGTTTACAAACATTTTCTTATTTATCTCATCGGCACCACCCAGTCATCCCCAGGAAAGTTTGTAACTCTTTCACTGTTTGCGGCCTCGGAGTTTGGCATATTGTCTCTTTCCGGGCCTGTCCCAAAGTCCTTTGTCCAGCACTGATTTCATAGCCCAGATAAATCACCTTACGCTACATTACTTGGGCCTTCTTCTTGGATACCCGGTATCCCTGGAGCCCCAAAAAATTTAGCAGACTCACCGTCCAGGTCATACAAGCCTCCTTTGTCTTGGTGGCAATCAGGATATCATCCACATATTGTAACAGTTTCCCTTCCTCAGATGGGGCTTCCCAGGACTCAAGATCTCTTGCGAGTTGATTACCAAATATAGTAGGGCTGTTTTTAAACCCTTGTGGTAACACCGCCCAAGTAAGCTGAGTTTTACGCCCGGTTTTAGGATTTTCCCATTCAAATGCAAATATTTTCTGGCTGGCTTTATGGAGAGGGAGGCAAAAGAAGGCATCCTTCAGGTCTAAAACAGTAAACCAGGTTAGTTCAGGTGTCAATACAGTCAGCAAGGTATATGGATTCGCCACCACCGGGTAGAGGTCTTCAGTTATCTTATTTACAGCCCGGAGGTCCTGGACCACCCGGTATGACCCGTCAGGTTTACGGACAGGTAATATGGGAGTGTTAAAATCAGATTCACATTCCCTTAGTAATCCCAGTTGTAAAAATTTTTCTATTACTGGCCGAATTCCCTCCCTGTCCTCCTTCTTCAGGGGATACTGTTTGATTCTTACCGGCTGTCGTCCTTCCTTGAGTTTGACCCCAACAGGTGGAGCATTTTTTGCTTTCCCAGGCGCATCGGTGGCCCATACCCCGGGGTATACCTGGTCCATAATTTCTTCGCTGATTTCTCCTTCTGTGGGAACACTAGCTAAGGATAAACTCATTATTTGGATATACTGTCGGTCATTTACCTCCAGAGTAATCTCTCCCTTTTCAAATTTAATTACTGCTCCCAATTGTTCCAATAAATCTCTCCCCAAAAGTGCTTTCGGGGAGTTGGGCAAGTACAGGAATCTGTGAATGCCCCATTGTTTTCCCAATTTATATCTCAGAGGTTTAAAAAAATATGCCTTTTCACTTTGGCCAGTTGCCCCTTCTACTATGACATAGTCATTTCCCAGGGGCATCAAGGCTTGATTTAAAACTGAATACGTTGCCCCTGTGTCAACCAGAAACTCTACCTCCTTTTGTTTTTTCCCTAGCTTCATTATAACCGGTGGATCCGCTAGGGTGGATTCCCCAGGTTCCCGTCAGTCTTCCTTTAACGGGGCCACTGTTCTTCCTTTCTGATTGTTTCGTCCCTTCTCCTTCTTTTTCTGCTTTTCCGGACAATCATTTTTCCAGTGACCAAATCTTTTGCATAAAGCACATTGATCCCTGCCTAGTCGAGGAGGTCCTTGTCTGGGTTTTCTTTCTCCCTCCTCCTTGACGACCGCCATCATCCTGTCTCCTCTGTCCCTGTCTGTAATCATCCTCTCTATTACTGAACACTCTCCATGCTTCATCCAGCAATACTTCTAGGTTCCTTCCCTCTGTAGGACGTAGCTTTTGGAGCTTACGCCTAATATCTCCTGTAGACTGACCTAAGAACAAAGAGACTAGTTGTTGTATTCCTACCTCTGACCCAGGATCCAGCGGTGTGTTACGGCGCATTACGTCCCTTAGTCGATCCAAGAATTCAGATGGTGACTCGGAAGGACCTTGTCTAATTGCATATAATGCTGACCAATTTATGGTTTTGGGAATGGCTCTCTCCATTCCTTTTGAAATCCACTCTTGGTATACCCGCAATTTCTCCATCTCCGCAGACCTGTTTGCATCCCATTTTGGATTTTGAAGGGGGAGGTATTCTTTAACATCTCCTCCCGTAGTTTTATAATGATCCTCAGCCAAATCCCCTGCAGTTTTTAAAATTAATTGTTTTTCCATCTCAGTCATACATTCTAATAATAACTGTATGTCACTCCAATCGGGGTTATGTTTTTTTACAACAAACTGAAAATGTTTGGTTACACTTACCGGATCACTCCTGTAATTCTTGGCAACCCTTTTCCATGCCTCTAAATCAAAGGTGGAAAAAGGTACCTTGATTAACACCGTCCCGCCATCCGGCCCTACTGCCTCTCGGAGAGGTGCCTGTAAGGCCGTTAGGGCAGACTGTTTTCTGGTACTGGAGGATACAGTGCTGTCCGGGGGGGTGGAGGTCTCATCCAAGTCCACATCCTGTTTCTGTGATCGAGGGGGAGGCTTAAGCAAATCAGTTAGATCTTGTTCTGATGCTCGGTGAATTTTATCTATTTTAGTACACCTTTGTCCGATACTACATGCCGAGCAACACCGCTTCAGTTTACCTTTAGGTTCTTTGTTATTTTCCCGCTCGAGGGCGAGTACCATAGGGTCCTGTGGCAGCACCATTCCACAGTCCCTTTGCCACTCCGGGTGATTTCGGAGGGTAAAAAACATATCTGCATATGACACTTCATCCCATTTTCCTTCTCTCCTTAAAAACAACATTAATTGCAAGATAGTGTTGTAATCAATTGACCCATTAAGTGGCCACTTAGTTCCATCTTCCAGCTTATAAATCAGCCACCATTGATTGCAATATTTAATGAGAGTCTTCTTATTCTCTGTACCCCCGGTTCCAACAATATCCCTCCAATGTGTCAATATACAACCAAGGGGGCTTTTCTTTAAAATATCCTGAGTGTTACCCACCTTATTCTGAATGTTACCCATTTCTTCTGATTCCTTATGCTTATTTTCTAGATCGATACAATACCCCTTTTTTCTTCAGCAGGACCCACGCGGAGTCACAGAACCACAAATCAGGACTCCCACTCGCTTCGCAGTGGTGCTGCGTCTCAAACACACCCCCACACCACACACAAATACTTTTAACATAAAATACCCAGGCATTTACAAATAAGACATACAATTATCACTCCAGTTAGTATCCCTCCAGCAGCTGCACAATTCTCTCGCTTCTTATACAATCATTAGCAGGCTCCCGATACTGGGATGCAACGATAACCTCGGATTCACTCGATCTACTCCCAAAATAGCTAGCGGCCGCTCTATCGGTCAGTGAATCCCCCTGTTACCATTTAGGGTACCCTCCTCCCATACGGGGACTATGCTGTACGCCAGACGTCTCTGCGCGATTTACCAGCAGCCCCGGCCAAGCGTACGACTTACTGGCCCCTTGTAAAACATACCGTTTATCCGCGGCTTCAGGAGGTTGTTGTCTGCTCCCGCGGTGAGCGGCTGGGAGTGGAGGCTCCTCCGAGGAAAGTGCTCGGGGCGCCCCTAGGGGCGTCCGCTCCGCAGTCGATCCCGCAGCCGAGCAGAGTCCTCCTGGCTGGCTCGCCAAACTGACGTGTGGAAAGCAGACTCCACAACTTGTAAAGTTGTAAAGTAGGTATGTTTATTCAGCGCTGAGCGGCACGGGGGGTCGCCCCGCCACAATCGTGCCCGCTCCCACCGTGACCGTTTGCCTGGAATATATGCAGCAAAGTGTTACATATTCATCATACGCCTATACATATTCATAACCTTTCCCCGAAAAGGCGGTCTTTATTAAAATGAGTTCACTGCCTTTAACTCCTCCCAGTTGCGCACGCGCAGTGCCTTCTGGTGGTCGTGGGCCGGGGTCTCGGGCATGAAGGCCGTATGTCTTCCTCGCTATGCACTTTCACACTTTCACCCTTGCCGTGACTTTAGCAAGGTCGGTGGTGGTCAGTCACGACTGTCCTGCTTTCTCAGCAGGTTCCTTCTTTGAACACAGATTGTTCCCTTATCTCCCAGCAAGGTCGGCGTGACCCGCTCTGTCGCTTCAACACGTTCTTTCTTGTTTAAACATCTTACATCTTACATGATGAGCTTAGAGCAATGTCTCTACTATTAACCCTTGAGTGTTAGTTCCCCCTATATCAATATCAGGCATGACGTCTATGGTATGGAATACTCTCTTTGGCCAGTTTGGATCAACTATCCTGTCTCTACCCCTCCCAAGTTTTTGCACGTTAGCAAAACCTGGAAAACAGCAAAATGTCCTTGGTGGTTCAGCAGCAACCAGCAACATCAGTGTACTATCACCGTTGTTCTCACACTAAAGCCAAAACACAGGAGCTGCTGAAAACAAAACTAGCTCCGTCCTGGCCTAAACCAGGACAGGGAATCACTGCACTGCCTGCTATCCACCAAGTGCCTAAGAATTTTACTTCTTTACTTGGTCCCTAACACTTTTTGGATGGAATCTCAGTTTCTACTTTATTTAGTGCTTGCCATACTGCTGCTGCCCCTTCCCCCACCTTCTCAAGGGAAGTCCCTCCAATTAGAATATCATCTATACATTGGTACAGTTTCACATCTTGGGGGAGTGAGACTGTCTGTAGAAGTTCAGCAAGTGCGGCATGAGCAATTGTGGGTGAATGTTTATACCCCTGTGGGAGTTTGTTAAAGGTATATTGTATTCCCTCCCAAGTGAAAGTAAACTTCTCTTTATCCTCTTCCTTCAAGGGAACCATAAAGAACATATCATCTTTTACATCTAGCACCGCCACCCATAGGTGTGCAGCTGCCTGCAAAGTAGCTGTTAAGTTTGCAGTGTTTGGTACAGCAGCTGTTAGCAGGGCTGTATTAGCATTCAGGTGCCGATAATCAACTGTTAATCGCCACCTCCCATCTGGTTTCCAAACTGGCCAGACAGGTGAGTTATATGGGGAGTGAGTTCTGCAGATAATTTGTCATTTCTCCAAACCAGCTATGACTTCAGAAATTCCATTCCGTGCCGCAGCAGAAATCGGATATTGCGGTATGTTAGTAATTTCTGAATCAGGGATTGCGGGGGCTGTGCGGAGTACATGCACTGTAGCCTCCCGATTTCCACTGGGGTTGATGTTTGAGCCAAAGGACCTCACACTGCCATTCGGCAGGCGCCAGGTTTGTCCGTTTAAAACATCAAAACCTAAAATATTTTCATGGTGATCTTTAATTGCAAAGCGAGTAGTCAACATGCGCTTCTCGCCCGGGAGCCATAAATTGACCTTGGCAGTTTGACACACAACACTTGCTCTATTCACACCGGTAATCTTAACTCTTTGCCATCCGGATCGCATGCCCAGCTTTTTGGCATCTTGTTGCATTAGTATTGAAATTTGTGCTCCTGTATCTATTAAAAACTTCACCAGTTGTCCTCCAGGACCAACTGGAATCAAAATGTATGGGCCATCATCACTTATCCACTGATAAGCCTCCACTTTCTGTGGACAGGCAGGCCCAATTGCCTTCCGGACATTACTTGTTTTTTTGCTTCATGGCCTGCAATTCCTCCCTAACAGGGAGGAAGGCATTGTCTCCCTTTCTGGGGACTGGCGTGGGAGGAGTTGAAATACACGCTCCTTCTTTTCACCATTATCTTGTTTCTGGAATGCGTCAATCAGACTCAAGATAATGCCAGTAGGCTGACCTTGAATCAAAGCTCTGGGAATGCCTAGGGCTAATGCATTCCTCCATAATTCATTCCTCCTTTCTCGAGATTCTGTTTGCAAGTTTGTAAATTTGTTTCCTTTTGATCTACTTTCTGTTCCCTGTTTCACAGGTCTGTCTTTGTGATCTCCTCCCTGGGGCTTCAGATTTTGTTTTTCAGCTGGTGCATCATCCCAGCCCATTTCACAGCTGTAGTTAACAATGCCGTGCGTTAATTCCGCCCATTTAGGGAGTGCTTTAGGAGCATTATTGCCCAGATTTTTATTATGTTCAGTATCTCTTTTAATCTCATCCTGGCTTGCAACTAGATAGGGTTTAAGAATTGCCAGGGCTCCTCTGATCAGTGGTTTTAACATTGTGAAATCTACTGTAGCAGAGACTGGGACATCATGGGGTCCTCATTCATGCATGACTTGTATGCAAGCGGCTTTTGTGACGGCTGTAGAGAGCTCACTTAGAGATTTAATGGGGATTATGGAGGGTTCACCTCACTCCATGGTGTCTATTCCTCCAGTCCCATAAGCTACTTGGATGGTAATAGAATGGTATGTGTTTGTCAGGTCGGGTCCTAAATTTAAGAAAACTCATGGACCCCAAAAGCCATTTGTTTCATCCTCACTCAACATTATTTGGTCGCCGCCACTTAGGCATGCTTGCCACAAGTATTCAGTTTCACCTGGTTTCCTGCTATATCTTTCTTGCAAATTTGTCAATTCCAATGGATCCCAGGGAATGGTTGGCATAGTATGTCGTGGATGACCACCCCGAGGTCCCACAGTTCTTTCTGTTTTGACAACAGGTCTAGCTTCATATTCAGGAAGACTTGTGGGGAACAAAGGATCATCTTCTTCTGGCTCGCTATCATCGGGATCACCCCAGATGTCTCCATTCCAGTCTTCAGGGGATACTATTAGTTTCCTAATCTGTACAATTTCAGGGGGGGTAGGGAGCCTGTAGAGCCTGTAGAAGCATCATTTCGACCTTCTCTCCCAACTTCTGTCTTTTCTCCTTTTCTTCCTGCAATGGTTTCTGCACCTGTTAAGTCTTTAAAGACAGTAACAATTCAGTTACAGAATGACAGATTCACAGAATGGTAGGGGTTGGAAGGGACTGCTGGAGATCATCTAGTCCAACGCCCCTGCTAGAGCAGGTTTACCTAGAGCAGGTTGCACAGGACTGCGTCCAGGCGGGTTTTGAATACATCCAGAGAAGGAGACTCCACAACCTCCCCGGGCAGCCTGTTCCAGTGCTCTGTCATCCTCACAGTAAAGTTTTCCCTAGTCTTCTGTTTGCTACCGATGTATTTGAAGAAGCCCTTCTTGCCCTTGACGTCCCTTGCCAGATTAAATTCCAGGTGGACCATAGCTTTCCTCGTTGTGTCCCTGCATACCTTGACAGCGTTCCAGTATTCCTCCCCAGTGGTCTGTCCCTTTTTCCACATTCCATAGACTTCCTTCTTCCATTTGAGTTGAGCCAGTAGTTCCTTGCTCATCCATGCAGGTCTCCTGCCTCCCTTACTCGATTTCTTACTCCTGGGGATGCACCGCTCTAGAGCTTGGAGGAAGTGATGCTTGAATAATGCCCAGCTTTCTTGGACCCCCCCCTACCTTCTAGAGCCCTAACCCATGGGATTCCTCCAAGCAGGTCCTTGAAGAGGGCAAAGTTAGCTCTCCTGAAGTCCAGGGTTGTAAGCCTGCTTAGTGTCCTGCTTCCTCCATGCAGGATCCTGAACTCCACCATCTCGTGGTCACTGCAGCCAAGGCTGTCCCCAACCTTCACATCCCCAACCAGACCTTCCTTGTTAGTTAGTATGAGGTCCAGCAGCACCCCTCTCCTCGTTGGCTCCTCCACCACCTGCCTCAGAAAGTTATCATCAATGTTTTGAAGGAACCTCCTGGACTGTGCGTGCCTAGCTGTGTTGTCCCTCCAACAGATATCGGGGTGGTTGAAGTCCCCCATGAGAACCAGGGCCTGTGATCGTGAGGCTACTTTCAGCTGCCTGTAGAAGGCCTCATTGACTTCCTCTTCCTGATCAGGTAGCCTGTAGTATACACCCACAACAGTGTCCCCCATTGTCCTGGTTTAGGCCAGGATGGAGCTAGTTTTGCCTTCAGCAGCTCCTGTGTTTTGGATTTAGTGTGAGAAGAATGGTGATAGCACACTGATGTTGTTGGTTGCTGCTAAACAATCAAGGACATTTTGCAGTTTCCCAGGTTTTGCTAACGTGCAGGGGCAAAAACTTGGGAGGGGTAGAGACAGGATAGTTGATCCAAACTGGCCAAAGAGAGTATTCCATACCATAGATGTCATGCCCGGTATAAGTGAGGGTCGGTCAGTGGGCCACTAGGCTTTTAGACCCTTAATCCTTAAGCTTCCCTTTGGGTTGTTTTTTGTTTCCCTGATTTCTCCTTTTTGTTTTTTCGTTCGTTCGTTCATTCGGCTGTTTGTTCCCTCGCCTGCTCTCTCTGGAACTTCCTGTTCTGGGATAGCTGGGGGAGGAATACCCCTGCTCCCTGCCTGCTGCTCGGGATGGGCTGTATCGGTCGTCGGGTGGTGAGAAATTGTGTATCGTTGGTTTTATATATTCTATTATACTTATATATATTATCATTATTAATATATTTTCATATTTTTCCTTTGCTGTCCTGGTGAACTGCTTTTATCTCAACCCGCGAGTTTTCCTTTCTCTCCGATTCTCTTCCCCACCCCACTGGGGAGTGGGGGAGTGAGCGAGCAGCTGCATGGTATTGGGTTACAATTTGGGGTTAAACCACGACGTCAACTCAGGAGGGAATTAGGATGGGACTGCTTCCTTTAAATCTCACCCATTTTCTGTGGGGAGTAGAGCAGAGAAATTTGTCCCTGACTCTACCACCCAAGTTATGGACAATGCCTAAATTATCCCTGGAACTCTCAGGGAAACCCCACTACAACCAGTGATGAATTTGTGTTTGACTATAATTTCAACTGCAACTTGGAGTGGTGCATTCAACTCCCAAACGTCTATAATTGGACCTCTCTCAAGAACAGGACACATTACCAGTGGGCCTGGTCCATAAAGCAAAATTAAACAAAATTAAATACAAGGGTTATCAACTGTACCCATGGCCCTGGGGATCCCCCGGAGACATGGTACCTCATGGAACTCAGAATTCTCATTTGAGATATGTGCACATGTTGGGGGTATCCCACTATGGGATTTAAAAACTCTGATCCACGTTGTAATGGGACAGCAAAGGATGATGGTGTATGTTTACCCCATATGTAACCCTTAAAAGACACTAATTTGTCTTAGGTCTAAAATGACGCTACAAAATAGATTAGCCTTAGATATGTTGTTACTAAAGGAGCGTGGAGTTTGTGGTGTGTTAAATCATACTGAAGAAGAATGCTGTGTTACAATTCATAATGCCACTACCTTGATTGAAGAAGTTCACACTAAAATGGAGGAAATTGCTGAACAAACTGGAGAACTATTCTACACCATGCAGCCGAAGGTGGCGAATGAAGTTCATTGGGACTCACCGGATGGGGAAAGTGGCTGCTGAATATCGGACTAATACTGTTATGTGGATTTTCTTTTTTGATGATTGGCTTAACAATAGTGCGATGTATGATTAACCGTTTACTCTCTTCAGCTTCCTCTTTCCTTTCCTTTCTTCTCTCTCTCTCTTCTCACTATGTATGGATCACTACCCTAGAAGACGATGAACTCAACAGGAACGAGATTCAACCGACTGTAACTGTTTGAGCTATGGGGTGGTGTAAGAGACTGAGGGGCTGAAAGAGTTAATGTCTCAAACATTCAGCAAAGAAGGACCTTGAAGAAACTGAGAAGTTGAAAGACTTATTGTCTGGACAAACGAGGACCTGGTGTGAAGGAATACCACACTAAGGAGATAAGGTGCAGCTGGAAGGGAGGATCTTGTGGAGGCAGGATAGTGCTTTTCTGGGCCTTATCTTGAGTAATTGCTTAAAAAACAGATAAGCCTGAGACAGCATCACCCCTGCATCCCTGCATCTCTGACAGGACGGGGGGGGGGGGTGGCAGCACCAAAATCACTAGCCTCAAACCCCCCAGCCCCTCAAACCCCCCAACTCATTTTGAGAAGGTTCGAGGACAACGGACTACGCGTGCGAAGTAATTAGCATATGCAGTGGGACTAGTCAATAAATAGTGCAACTCAGAGGGGCTGGGTGCGTGCGCCCACCATCCGACGGAACCGGACCAGAGACATCACTGGAACCTAGGGTGGTGATCTTTCCTTTACCTCTGTCTTTCCTTGGTCTCTATCTTTTAATTTAGCCCAAGAGTATCCCGCTCAAAGTGAGTCGTCCAGGACGGCCCTCTCAAGACATGGTATACTCCTTTAGACATAAACCATTGACAAAGTCTGGGACTAGGACTGGACTCAGCCGCACCTAGACTCCTCTCTGAGAAGGAGTTTAGAAAGCAAGGGGGTCCTTTCTGAACCTCATGACTCAACGGGAGGGCCTCCCTGACCACTGACCAGAGACCCCTGTTGGCTGGACCAATGCTGGACCCTGGACTGATGATTGATTTCTCTCTCTCTCTCTCCCCTTCTCTCTTCTTTTTTACTGAAAAGCGGGATTAGCAATTAGTGAACTTTCTGTTATTCAATGATAACTTGTATGCCCAGTTATTGAATGAATAAATTGTGTGCCTGAATTGTGAACCTTAGCACCGTTTGTGGTCAATTCCAACAAAGTAGATCAGCGAACTTGAGTCACTCCTCCCTCTTCTCTGTCACTGTGTGTTTATGACCCATAGCTGGGACGCAGCATTGCTGCAGGCAGAAAGTTGGGACGTGACAACATGGTATAGAATAGACCCCAGCCAGCTTCTGGTGAAAATTAACCCTATCCCAGCCACAACCAGGACATTGTCCACCCCTTATTCTACACCATCTACATCATCCTCAGATCCTACACTTTGCAATTAATCACCACCGCTTCTCCTGTTTTTTTACATATATATACACACATACACAGACTTCATTCCCTTAGTCTATGGACCATCCCTTTGAAGTGTCCATTGAGTTAATTTAGTCCATGACTTTGGACTCCATCTGTCATAATAGTCTCTTGGGGCAGGAGAGATGACGCGGAGTTCGCTCGGTCAGTGAAACAGGGCTGGGTCTCAGTGCGGTGTGGCAGGTGACACTGGACACAGTGGGAAGATGGTGTGTAGTGTTGGATTGTTGCATGTTGCATCTGCAGCTTGCAGTCATGGTATCTGGCTGGGCTGGTGTATCATGTCCACAGTCTGTGGGTTGAAGATGTCGATCTCTTGAGGGAGTTGATGGGCGCCAGTTGCTAAAGCCAGTTCTGCTTCCATTACTGCTGCACTTTGCTCAGTTTTATCAATAGTTCATTCACTATTAATTGGAGTAATTTTTGCTATAATATCATTATCTGGCATATAGCAACTGTGATAGAGATGACATACAGTGACAGGGTTATACAGCAATTAACATCATACAGTTTAATTCATTGGCTATTCTCACCCAAAATCAAATCCCCTCGAGGCACACATCGGACTGCCCCATCCTTTCGCATCACCCACCAAGTGCACCCAGGTCCTTAAGCAAAAGCAATCCCACCGAAGTCAGTAAGTTTTCTATTGAGTTTAATGATGTCAAGCCACAGTCAGAAATAAAAAATGTAAAATATTTGTAATAAAAAAAAAAGGCACTGTTCAGATCATTGTCGTGGTTTAATCCCAGTTGGCAACCAAGCACCACACAGCCACTCGCTCACACCACCCTCCCAGTGGGATGGGGAGAGAATCAAAAAAACCTCTCATGGTTTGAGATAAAGACAGTTTAATATGATAGTAAAGGAAGAGAGAATAATAATAATAATTGATAACAGAATATACAAAACAAATGATGCACAATGCAACTGCTCACCACCTGCTGACTTATGCCCAGCCTGTCCCCGAGCAGCGATCCCTCCGTGGACAACTCCTCCCATTTTATATACTGAGCATGACATCATATGCTATGCTCCTTTCCAGCTGCTTCTGCACCTCCTCGCTGGCAGAGCATGGGAAGCTGAAAAGTCCTTGACTTAATATAAGCACTACTTAGCAACAACTAAAAACATCAGTGTGTTATCAACATTATTCTCATACTAAATCCAAAACATAGCACTATACTAGCTCCTAGGAAGAAACTTAACTCTATCCCAGCCAAAACCAGGACAATATCCACCCCTTATTCTATACCATCTATGTCATGCCCAGGTCCCACACTTTCCAAATAATCACCATCACTTTTCCTGTGAGAGAGATATATATACACACATACACGTCTGGCATATAGCAACCGTGATAGAGATGACATACAGTGACAGGGTTATACAGCAATTAACATCATAGAGTTTCATTCATTGGCTATTCTCACCCAAAATCAAATCCCCTCGAGGTACACATCGGACTTCCCCATCCTTTCCCATCACCCACCAAGTGCACCCAGGTCCTTGAGCAAAAACAATCCCGCGGATGGGTTTGCCTTTGCCTGAGGCAGGAGTGACCCAGACTGTCTTCCCTAACGTATTCTTCATGTGCACTACAGGAACTTTATCCCCTTCTACAGTATGTAAAGGTTTTGATTGGGCAGGGCCAGCTCGATTGGTGGATCCCCTAGTGTTAACTAACCAGGTGGCTTTTGCTAAATGTGTATCGCAATGTTTGAAGGCCCCACCACCCATTGCTCTCAGTGTAGTTTTTAACAGTCCATTGTATTTTTCAATTTTCCCAGAGGCTGGTGCATGATAGGGGAGGTGATACACCCACTCAATGCCATGCTCTTTAGCCCAGGTGCCTATGAGGTTGTTTCGGAAATGAGTCCCATTGTCTGACTCAATCCTTTCTGGGGTGCCATGTCACCATAAGACTTGCTTCTCAAGGCCCAGGATAGTGTTCTGGGCGGTGGCATGGGGCACAGGACATATTTCCAGCCATCCGGTGGTTGCTTCCACCATTGTAAGCACATGGCGCTTGCCTTGGCGGGTCTGTGGGAGTGTGATATAGTCAATCTGCCAGGCCTCCCCATATTTATATTTCAGCCATCGTCCTCCATACCAGAGAGGCTTTGACCACTTGGCTTGCTTGATTGCAGCACATGTTTCACACTCATGGATAACCTGTGCGATAGCATCCATGGTCAAGTCCACCCCTCGGTCACGAGCCCATCTATATGTTGCATCTCTTCCCTGATGGCCTGAGGTGTCATGGGCCCACCAAGGTAGGAATAATTCACCCTTATGTTGCCAGTCCAGACCCACCTGCGCCACTTCAATCCTAGCAGCCTGATCCACCTAATGGTTGTTTTGATGTTCTTCAGTGGCCTGACTCTTAGGTATGTGGGCATCTACGTGACATACTTTTACAACCAGCTTCTCTAGCCGGGCAGCAATATCTTGCCACAGTTCGGCAGCCCACATGGGTTTGCCTCTGCGCTGCCAGTTGCTCTGCTTCCATTGCTGAAACCACCCCACAGGGCATTTGCCACCATCCATGAGTCAGGATAGAGGCCACTTTCCTCGCTCGGCAATATCTAAAGGCGGCTGGATGGCTTTCACTTCTGCAAACTGACTCGATTCACCTTGTCCTTCAGTGCCTTCCGCGACTCCTCGTGTAGGACTCCACAAGGCACCTTTCCACCTTTGATGCTTTCCCACAATACGACAGGACCCATCAGTGAACAGGGCATATCGCTTTTCATCTTCTGGCAGTTAATTATACGGTGGGGCCTCTTCAGCACGCCTCACCTCCTCCTCTGTCGACATTCCAAAATCTTTGCCTTCTGGCCTATCCTTGATCCCTTCCAAGATTCCTGGGTGACTGGGGTTTCCTATTCGAGCTTGTTGTGTGATCAGCGCGGCCCACTTACTCCACGTGGCATCGGTGGCATGATGAGTGGAGGGGACTCTCCCTTTGAACATCCAGCCCAGCACCAGCAGTCGGGGTGCCAGGAGGAGCTGTGCTTCAGTGCCGATCACTTCCGAAGCAGCTCGAACCCCTTCATATGCTGCCAAGATCTCTTTTTCAGTTGGAGTATAGCGGGCCTCAGATCCTCTGTATCCCCGGCTCCAAAACCCCAGGGGTCGACCTCGAGTCTCCCCTGGTGCTTTCTGCCAGAGGCTCCAGGTAGGGCCGTTCTCCCCGGCTGCGGTGTAGAGCACATTTTTAACATCTTGCCCTGCCTGGACTGGCCCAAGGGCTACTGCATGAGCTATCTCCTGTTTAATTTGTTCAAAGGCTTGTTGTTGCTCAGGGCCCCATGTGAAATCGTTCTTCTTTCGGGTTATAAGATAGAGAGGGCTTACAATGAAACTGTAATTTGGAATATGCATTCTCCAGAAACCCACAATGCCTAAGAAAGCTTGGGTCTCCTTTTTGTTAGTTGGGGGAGACATTCCTGTTATCTTATTGATCACATCCATTGGGATCTGATGACGTCCATCTTGCCATTTTATTCCTAGGAACTGGATCTCCTGTGCAGGTCCTTTGACCTTACCTTGTTTTATGGCAAAGCCAGCTCTCAGAAGAATTTGAATTATTTTCTCCCCTTTCTCAAAAACCTCTTCTGCTGTGTTGCCCCACACAATGATGTCATCAATGTATTGCAGGTGTTCTGGAGCTCCACCCTTTTCCAGTGCAGTCTGGATCAGCCCATGGCAAAGGGTGGGGCTGTGGTTCCACCCCTGGGGCAGTTGATTCCAGGTGTACTGGATGCCCCTCCAGGTGAAAGCAAACTGTGGCCTGCACTCTGCTGCCAAAGGGATTGAGAAAAATGCATTGGCGATATCAATGGTGGCATACCACTTGGCTGCCTTTGACTCCAGTTCGTACTGAAGTTCTAGCACGTCTGGCACGGCAGCACTCAGTGGTGGCGTGACTTCATTCAGGCCATGATAGTCTACCGTTAATCTCCATTCTCCGTTAGACTTCCTTACTGGCCGTATAGGGCTATTAAAAGGTGAGTGAGTTTTACTTATTACTCCTTCGCTTTCCAGTCGACGAATCAGCTCATGGATGGGGGTCAGGGAGTCTCGGTTGGTGCGATATTGCCTCCGGTGCACCGTCCTGGTAGCAATTGGCACCTTCTGTTCTTCAGCTCTCAGCAATCCCACAACAAAGGGATCTTCCGAGAGGCCAGGCAGGGTAGATAGCTGTTTGGTCTTCTCTGCATTCACCGTGGCTACACCAAAAGCCCATCGGTATCCCTTTGGGTCCTTGAAGTACCCTCTCCTGAGGTAGGCTATTGCAAGGATACAAGGGGCCTCTGGGCCGGTCACAATGGGGAGCTTTTCCCACTTGTCCCCTGTTAAGCTCACCTCAGCCTCCAATACCGACAATCCTTGCCATCCCCCTGTCACTCCCGAGATCCAGATGGGTTGCATGCCCCTATGTTCTGATGGCACCAGAGTACACTGTGCATCAGTGTCTACCAAAGCCTTATACTTCTGTGGGTCTGATGTGCCAGGCCATCGAACCCACACAGTCCAGTATACACGGTCATCCCTTTCCTCCTCCTGGCCGAAAGCAGGGACCCTCTATTCCTGTTCCTCGTCAGAGTATTCTCTGTCTGATCCTTGCAGTGCCAGACCAGAAGGCCCCTCCTCAGGATCAAGGGAGGTGATTTCAGTTCTTCTGTGTTTGGGAAATCGCTGATTGCCTTCCTGTGTCTCTACAGCAACTCTGCTGACAGACTTCCTGGGTGGCCCCTTCTTAAGAGCTGTCTTCCCTCTCAGTTCGCGTACACGGGCTTCCAGCTTAAAGGTGGGTTCACCGTCCCACTTCCTCATGCCCTCCCCCTGGTCACGCAGGAAGAACCAGAGTGCTCCACACGGCGTGCGCCTGGGGCTCCCTTTCCCTCTGACCGAGGCAGGAGGGGACTGATTTCTTGGGGCACCCCTGATAGCCAAGGCACTGGCCCTTAGGGATGAGGAGGTACAGAGATTTTCTTCAAAGTTTTGGAGCCAAGACGACACTCTCTCCACAGTTGGCGTATCCATACCCAGGCAATACATCGCTGCCAGGCTGTTAGAATATGACGCTGGGGCACTCTGAATCACCTTCCTCCACATAGCCCGTGTGCACAGGACATCCTCTGGATCTTTGGAGACCTCATCATTGTCTAGATCCCTGTAGATGACTTCCAGTACCGCTAATTCTCTCAGGTACTGGATGCCTTCATCTGCAGTGGTCCACTTCCCTGGGGAGTTCACAAGATCTTCCTTGAATGGATATCTTGCCCTCACACTTGAGAGGAGCCGTCTCCAGAGACTGCAAATTGCTGCCTCTTTTCCAATTCCTCTCTCAATTCCCCGGTTCCTAGCAAAGGATCCCAGCTGTTGGGCTTCCTTGCCTTCCAATTGCTGACTGTCGGCCCCGCTATCCCAGCATCGGAGCAGCCAGGCAGCAATCCGCTCACCTGGCTGGCGGCTGTAATCTTTCCGCATGTCTCCAAGTTCTGCTGAGGTCAGGGACCGGGTAGTTTCTGCTTCCTGTCGGAATTCTCTCACTCTTTCCTCCGATGTCTTTGTTGAAGGACTGGCTTCTTGATCAAACCTTTCCTCTTCTTCCTCTTCCCTTACTAATCGATGATATGGACCCATTGTTTTCCTTGTCCATTGTTTCTTTTTTAACTACTGGGGCAATTACTGTAGCTGTTGTTGTTTGGGTCCCTATCTCAACCATGGTGTCCTCAGGTGCAGTTTGGGTCCCTGCCTCAACCAGAGTCCTCTGGGAATGCTGAAATGTGGCTCGATAGGCACAAGCCAGGCCCCAGTACAGTGCTAGAAGCTGCTGGTTCTCATTGGGATAGGCAAGGCACCCTTCTATCAGTTGGGTGGTGCATCAGTTTGCTAGGGTTGTGTCCTGGTTGCGGCTGGGATAGGGTTAATTTTCACCAGAAGCTGGCCGGGGTCTATTCTATACCATGTGACCGTCACGCTCACTATTTAGAGGGGGTGACTGGCGGGGCGGGGATCGCTGCTCGGAGCGGGCTGGGCGTCGGGCTGCGGGCGGGAGCGACCTGTCCGGAAAGCACCGCTAAGTACTCGCTGTTGTTGTCATTGTTGGGGTTTCTCGCTTGTTTTGTTCTCTTTCCCTTTGTTGTTTGGTTAAACTGTTGTTGTTGTTAACCCACGAGTTTTTGCTTTTCTTCGTCCCAATTCTCTCCCCGTCCCACCGGGAGGGGGGGTGAGCGAGCGACCGCGTGGCTTAGCCTCCGGCTGGGGCTAAACCACGACAGGTTGCTTGCCTGTTCAGGTGTAAAGTCCCAGGCTATGGGAGGTGATAACCCCCCTAGGAGCCTGCCCAAGTCCAAGTCCTTCCACACACCCTGTGCAGCCAATGAACTTTATTACCCATACAGGAGCTTGTCACTTAGTAACTACTGCAGCTCTAGCACACTTAATACCAAAGTGAGGTGGTTGTGCCCCACGTTGGGCCCCAAAAAGGACTGTTGTGGTGTAGCCCCAACCGGCAGCTGGGCACCATGCCGCAACTCGCTCACTCCCCCCCCTCCCAGTGGGATGGGGGAGAGAATCGGGAAAAAGAAAGGCAAAACTTGTGGGTTAACAACAGCAGCAATTTAACCGGACAACAAAGGAAAAGCAAACAAACAAGCAAGAAATCCCAGCAATACCAACAACAGAGTGTACGTAGCAGTGCTTCCCATCACAAGTCCTTCCTGCCAGGAGCCTGATGCCCAGCCTGCTCCCCAGCAGTGATCTCGCCCCTGGCACTGTCCCCCTCTATATAGTGAGCATGACGGTCACATGGTATAGAATAGACCCCGGCCAGCTTCTGGTGAAAATTAACCCTATCCCAGCCAGAACCAGGACAACCAGAAATAGCATTAGCTCCTTGAGGGTGTATGTGCAGCTAGCTGTAATAATTCCATTTATAGTGAAAAAATGGAGATTGTAAATGAGTGTTTGCAAATGATTTATAATGGAAATATAATTTATCATTCAAACCTGACTGTAACACTGCTGTGTTGGGTCATATTGCTGAATTTATGTTCTCCACAGCTGTAACTTTCATTTAATTTCATTTACACCTTGCTGTCATTTGCCCATTTCTCTTCCCTGCATGATTGCCTTTTTGTTTATATTATGCATTATGTTTCTATTGTACACTTTCTATCTGCTTACTTCCCTTTATACATGCTAAATCCCTATTTTAAGCCATTTTTCATATATTTACAGAAAATATTCAGTATTTCTTTCCTGGTTTTACTCACATTTTGACAGTAATTCATAGAAAACAGTTTCTTGAATCTGAAAGACCAAAACAAACCAAAAGAACAGTTGGGAGAAAGCTTCCGCATGCCAGAGCACCGAGCATCTGTCAGCTATCCAAGGAAGTGGCATTTGTACTAGTATCATTTACACTTTTGTTGCAAAAAGAATTGTAATTTTGCATATTTCTAGTAAGTTTATTATAGATTCATTTACAAAACAGTGATTCTTTGTAAAGATGTAGTATCTGTTGGGCCTCCTGTTGCTATGATGAGGTATAAGGCACAAGGCTTTCCAGTGAGCAGGAAACAGGGGCTGGTGTCAGTGCATCCTGCTGCCTGCAGAAGAGAATGAGGGGACAAGAATGACAACGGGCATTTAGCAGAGGGTTTTTAAATCTCAGTATCCGCTGAAGGAACTTGCTTCTCAGACAAACTGCAGTAAAAGATATTTTTACTTGAGTTAACCACCAGTGTCTGAGATACAGCAAGCTTTCAAAAGATAAGGCTTGTGTGAATGTGTATAAAAGCCATGGGTTCTGATCCTTAGTGCAGTTACATGTTCAGCATTTTCAGATTATTAAATTTGTTTTTCTTAAAAAGAAACAGGACAGCACAGGATGCCCTTTTTCATATACTTATAGCATAGACATAGGTTCATACAAGTTGACTGCTCAGCAGCTCATAATTGTTCATAGCATTCTAATTTTATTAGAATAAACTAATTTTTGTTACAAGAGAAAAACACAGTTGTAGTATCCCTTCTGACTAGTTTGAACGTCCTACAATGATAAAAGATTAAAAAAACCCCTAAATGATAAATTGGGTACAGATAAGAGTGAGAAATTGACCTTCAGAAATAAGAATGAGTATGTTTAAATTCATTTTGTCCTTAAAAATAGAAAATGTGAAATGCAAGCAGAGGACAGTTTTCACATACTTATCATATAATGGGTAAGATCTGAAATGAGTGTCAAAGCAGATTCCTTCCCTAGAGAGCTTACAGGCTGAAGTCACAAGGGTACTTTCAGTATGTTCAATATTACCTCCCATTGCTTTTACTGTAAATAATACTGCTAAAAAGATAATGTGTAATTTTTAGAGGAGTATCCAGAATAAAAAATTTAGAAGGTGTAGTTTTGCTTTGTAATGACCTAAATTAAGGATTTGCAGTTGAAGCCTCTGCCACTGTCCTGGTTTAGGCCAGGATGGAGCTAGTTTTGTTTTCAGCAGCTCCTGTGTTTTGGCTTTAGTGTGAGAAGAATGGTGATAGCTCACTGATGTTGCTGGTTGCTGCTGAACGACCAAGGACATTTTGCTGTTTTCCAGGTTCTGCTAACGTGCAGATGCAAAACTTGGGAGGGGTAGAGACAGGATAGTTGATCCAAACTGGCCAAAGAGAGTATTCCATACCATAGACGTCATGCCCGATATAAGTGAGGGTCAGTCGGTGGGCCACTAGTTTTTTCTAGGTCTTTTGGGCTTTTGAGGCTTTTAGACCCTTAACTGGCTTGAATCCTTAAGCTTCCCTTTGGGTTGCTTTTTGTTTCCCTATTTTTACCTTTTTGGTTTTTGTTCGTTTGGCTGTCTGTTCCCTCGCCTGCTCTCTCTGGAACTTGCTGTTCTGGGATAGCTGGAGGGGGGATACCCCTGCTCCCTGACTGCTGCTTGGGACGGGCTGTATCGGTCGTCGGGTGGTGAGAAATTGTGTATCGTTTGTTTTATATATTCTATTACCCTTGTATATACTATCATTATTATCATTATTAATATATTTTTATATTTTTCCTTTGCTGTCCTGGTGAGCTGTTTTTATCTCAACCCACGAGTTTTCCTTTCTCTCCAATTCTCCTCCCCACCCCACCGGGGAGATGGGGAGTGAGCGAGCGGCTGCGTGGTATTGGGTTACAATTTGGGGTTAAACCACGACAGCCACTTATCTTGCTCTGCCTGCACGTTGGTTTATCAGATAGCCTCCGTCACTGAGGCGAGCAGCTCCGGTGCTGGCATGACCCGCAGCAGAGCGCCCTAGTGCGGTGCACGAGGGGGTTTCCCGAACCAGGGGAACCTCGGGGGAGCCCAGGGACCCACCAGGAGCCGGCAGCTCGCGCGACAGCGGCTGACGAGACCTGGGCGGGGCCAGGAGCAAAGGTGGCCAAGCCTCCCCCACCCCCCACCAAAAGAAGCCCTAAGGGAGTGCCAGCGATCAGGGTGTGGAGCGTCAGCAAGGGTGTGGCGTGTCAGTCTGAGCAGGAAGGGCGTGTCAGTTTGAGCAGGAAGGGCGCGCAGGAAGGGCGCTGAAGCTCCGCCAGCTCGACTAGGGAGCAATGGTGTCCACCTGGCAGAAAGCCATGGCTGCTCTAAGCCTTGCACCTACCAAGACTGACGCAGCTACCCAGACCGAGCTGCGGTGGGAGCATGCTCCCACCCAGGTGTCAGGCTGCAGGGTTTGCCCTACTCTTATGCCAGTATCGGATGGCAGCGGCGAGCACACCTGTGGGAGGTGTGCCCACGTAGAGGAACTCCTCCACCTGGTGACAGAGCTCCGGGAGGAGGTGAGCAGGTTGAGGAGTATCAGGGAGTGTGCGAGAGAGAGAGAGACTATTGGAATTGCAACCTACCTTCCCTGAGACAGGTGCAACAGGCAGCCAGGCAGCCAGGGTGCGTGTCACAGAGGACTCCCTATCCCGATCCTCTCCCCACATGGCTGAACACAGTGACTTAAGGACAGGGGACAATGGCGACTAGTTCATCCCCAGCATGGCAAGCATATCTCCTCAGCGCCTACCCCACCTCCCCAGGTGCCCTTGCACAATAGGTATGAGGCTCTGCAAGTGGAGCCGAACAAGGACAAGGATGATGGTTCAGCTAGCTCGGAGGTGCTGCTTAGGATAAGTCGGCCTACATCCTGCATCAAAACCACCCCCATAAAAGGAAAAAGGAGATGGGTTGTTGTCATAGGAGACTGCCTTCTGAAAGGAACAGAAGGCTCGATATGCAGACTGGACCCACTCCTTAGGGAAGTCTGCTGCCTCCCTGGGGCCCAAGTCAAAGATGTGAAGAGAAAGCTTCCTACCCTAGTAGGGCCCTCAGACTACTATCCCCTGTTGATCTTCCAGGTAGGCAGCGACGAGGTGGCAATAAGAAGTCCCGGGACAATCAAGAGAGACTTCAGGGCCTTGGGACGACTGGTTAAGGGATCAGGAGCACAAGTAGTGTTCTCCTCTATCCCTCCAGTTCTGGGGAATGATGAGGGAAGAAACAGGAAGAGCCAGCAGATCAACACCTGGCTCTGAGCCTGGTGTCACTGGCAGGACTTTGGGTTCTTTGACCATGGGTTGGTTTACAAGACACCAGGCCTGCTGGCGACAGACGGGGCACACCTGTCCCAAAGGGGGAAAAGGATCCTTGCACAGGAGTTAGCAGGGCTCATTGAAAGAGCTCTAAACTAGATTTGAAGGGGGAAGGGGATAAAACCAGGCTCGCTAGAGATAAGCCTGGGGGTGGCACACCTGGGGGTGGTATGAGGGGACAGCGTGTGAGCGAGGTCCTTTGGCCTGCCCTCTCAGGCAAAGTAGGAGATAGAGATCCATGCAGCAGCAAGGATGCAAGGGTCATTGATCTGTTAGTAACCACGGAAATGACTGAGATATTGGTCACATAGGAATTAGGGCTTCTCCCCCCAGGAAGGTGGCAGGATCATTAGCCCAGCTGAAGTGCATCTACACGAATGCACGCAGCATGGGCAACAAACAGGAGGAGCTGGAAGCCATTGTGCAAGGGGAAAACTATGATATAGTTGCCACCACAGAAACATGGTGGGATGACTCGCACAACTGGAGTGCTGCAATGGATGGCTACAAACTCTTTAGAAGGGATACGCAAGGAAGGAGAGGCGGTGGGGTAGCCCTGTACGTTAGGGAGAGTCTTGACTGCCTAGAGCTCGACGATGGTGACAAGACGGTTGAGTGTCAGGAGGGTTGAGGAGGGTCAGCAGAACTGCCACCTTGGACTTCCGGAGGGCAGACTTTGGCCTGTTTAGGAGTCTGGTTGGCAGAGTCCCTTGGGAGGCAGTCCTGAAGGGCAAAGGAGACCAGGAAGGCTGGACATTCTTCAAAAGGGAAATCTTAAAGGCGCAGGAGCAGGCTGTCCCCATGAGACAAAAGACAAGCTGGCGGGGAAGAAGACTGGCCTGGCTGAACAGAGAGCTTTGGCTGGAACTCAGGAAAAAAAAGAGAGTCTACAACCTTTGGAGGAAGGGGCAGGCCACTCATGAGGACTACAAGGATGTTGTGAGATTATGTAGGGAGCAAATTAGAAGGGCCAAAGCCCAGCTAGAACTTAGTCTGGCTACTGCCATAAAAGACAACAAAAATTGTTTCTATAAATACATTAGCAAGAACAGGGGGGGTGAAGGAGAATCTCCCTCCTTTATTGGATGTGGGGGGAAACATAGTGACAAAGGATGAGGAAAAGGCTGAGGTGCTTAATGCCTTCTTTGCCTCAGTCTTTAACAGCCAGGGAAGTTGTTCTCTGGGCACCCAGCCCCCTGAGCAGGAAGACGGGGCAGGGGAGCAGAATGAAGCCCCCATAATCCAAGGGGAAATGGTCAGTGACCTGCTACACCACCTAGACACACACAAGTCTATGGGGCCGGATGGGATCCACCCAAGGGTACTGAAGGAGCTGGCAGCAGTGCTCACCAAGCCACTCTCCATCATTTATCAGCAGTCCTGGCTAACCGGGGAGGTCCCAGTTGACTGGAGGTTAGCAAATGTGACACCCATCTACAAGAAGGGCCAGAAGGAGGATCCGGGGAACTACAGGCCTGTCAGTCTGACCTCGGTGCCAGGGAAGATTACGGAGCAGATCATCTTGAGTGCCATCACGCAGCACGTACGGGACAACTGGGCGATCAGGCCCAGTCAGCATGGGTTTATGAAAGGCAGGTCCTGCTTGACCAACCTGATCTCCTTCTACGACATGGTGACCCGCTTAGTGGATGAGGGAAATGCTGTGGACATTGTGTACCTGGACTTTAGTAAAGCCTTTGACACCGTCTCCCACAGCATCCTCCTGGAGAAACTGGCTGCTCATGGCTTGGATGAGTGTACTCTGTGCTGGGTAAGAAACTGGCTGGATGGTCAGGCCCGAAGAATTGTGGTGAATGGAGTTAAATCCAGTTGGCGGCCAGTCACAAGTGGTGTTCCCCAGGGCTCAGTACTGGGGCCAGTTCTGTTCAATATCTTTATCAATGATCTGGACGAGGGGATCGAGTGCACCCTCAGTAAGTTTGCAGATGACACCCAGTTGGGTGGGAGTGTTGATCTGCTTGAGGGTAGGCAGGCGCTACAGAGGGATCTGGACAGGCTGGATCGATGGGCCGAGGCCAATTGTATGAGGTTCAACAAGGCCAAGTGCCGGGTCCTGCCCTTGGGTCACAACAACCCCAGGCAACCTACAGGCTTGGGGAGGAGTGGCTGGAAAGCTGCCCGGCAGAAAAGGACCTGGGGGTGTTGGTTGACAGCCAGCTGAATATGAGCCAGCAGTGTGCCCAGGTGGCCAAGAAGGCCAACGGCATCCTGGCTTGTATCTGAAACAGTGTGGCCAGCAGGAGTAGGGAGGTGATCGTCCCCCTGTACTCGGCCCTGGTGAGGCCGCACCTCGAGTACTGTGTTCAGTTTTTGGGCCCCTCACTATAAGAAAGTCATTGAGGCGCTGGAGCGTGTCCAGAGAAGGGCAACGAATCTGGTGAAGCGTCTAGAGCACAAGTCTTATGAGGATCAGCTGAGGGAACTGGGGTTGTTTAGCCTGGAGAAAAGGAGGCTGAGGGGAGACCTTATTGCTCTCTACAACTACCTGAAAGGACGTTGTAGCAAGGTCTGCGTCAGTCTCTTTTCCCAAGTAACAAGCAATAGGACAAGAGGAAACGGCCTCAAGTTGCGCCAGGGGAGGTTTAGATTGGATATTTGGAAAAATTTCTTCACTGAAAGGGTTGTCGGGCATTGGAACAGGCTGCCCAGGGAGGTGGTGGAGTCCCCATCCCTGGAGGTATTTATAAAGATATGTAGATGTGTTGCTTAGGGACATGGTTTAGTGGTGGACTTGGTAGTGTTAGGTTAATGGTTGGACTTGATGATCTTAAAGGTCTCTTCCAACCTAAATGATTCTATGATTGCTTACCAATGAGCCATGTTCAGAGCCTGGCCAGTCTTGCAATCATTCATATCAACAGAACAGACCCTCTAGATTTGCTGGACTATACCAGCAAATATACTGCATTTTCAGTATACCTCTTATTTTTTTGTTACGTCATACAAGTATTTTTCTACTTTATTAAAGGACAAATGAAATACTAGTTAATTTTTAAAATATATTAAAAAAGGAAGACCTAATCTATCACTGATTGTTGTATATTTTTTTTTTTTCTCTCTTACCCTTCTCTTTGGCCTCATTAACGGAAGTGTTGCATGTATTAGTTTTTTGATACCAGTTAATAGCTTTTCAACACTAGAGTCAGAGTTCCAGTAATAACTACCAGTTTGTCAGGGAGCATTTGCATGTATAGAAACTCTGAAACCATCCTCTTAATCATCAGCTGCTTGATAATCAAGCGTGAATAAAAACAACTTTGAAATGCTTCTGGACAAATTGTACTGTCCAGAGACTTTTACTAGGACAAATATTAGCACTATGTATAGCTCTTGACCATTTCTTTAAGAATGAGATACTCAAAATGGAATCATCGTAATAATCACTTGTTTGGTCTTTGTGAAAGTAAAATATTTCTCAATATATATGAGCCCTAGTGAATCAGTGTATACACACTGCTAATCTGTGAAATAATCATGTGGAGTAAGTGTACCAAGTATTTAATATAGTTATTCAGACTTCAGGTTCTGCCTTCCTCTTCTCTTCCTGCTGGGTTTAAAACACATATTTTTAATTTTTGTACAGGATTGGCTTCCTACTCCCAGTGTGGCATGGAGTGCTATGTTCTGTTTGCATATTGTAGACATACTTAAGTTTCTATGCATTTGTCTGCTTACCCAATTGTTACATTTACAATGCATTGAAATTGGGCATTGTTTTGCTCACTCTCTTTGGCTAGAGCTAAGGGTTTGGGGTTTTTTTTTTGGGAGTGGGGTGGGGTGTGTATTATTTGTTCTCTTATTTGACTGTAGAGAAGATACTGTAAAACATTTGGATCCAGAGAACTCTGTGGTTTCCTTGTCTTCTGTTATATTTAAGGATAGATTTAATCTTGCTGCTTGGAAGGAATTTGTCATATCTCAAAAAGAATATTCTTGTTTGTTTTATAATCCCTTCAGCCCTAAACGCTCTGACAAAATACTCTGTGTACTACGGAGAGAGATTGTATCTTTCTTACTGTTAATTAACTACCCCTCTTTGAGCATAGTATGATTTTTTTTTTCTTCAACAGAACAGGCTCTTAGAGATAACAATCGATACGTTTTGACCCTTGTCCATGACCTGGATTTCTAAGTTGCTGGCATAGCATCTGTAATGCTACCCATATCCTCAGGAACAGTGATGGCATCTGCATACTTGAGAACAATGACAGAAGCGATTATTTCTAAAGGCATTTGTCAGAGTTCTAGGCAAAATAGACATGGACCATGTAAACAATGAACAAACTCAATCCAGCAATAGCAGTATTTTAATCAAATGATTCCTGCCACGCCAGATCCAATGAACTAACACCTCAGATGTTAGTTTAGATCCATCTATAGAGCTGGTGTCACATCTCTGGATTGGCACGTAGATGTTAACCCAGACTCCACAAGATGAGTTTTATAGTTCTACACTGAAAAAGCATCTTTTGGCCTACTAAAAACTTACAGCCCAAAGACTGTATTTTGGGGCCATCTTCGGCTGAGTTCAGGATTGCCATCCAGAAAGATTTCAAAGCAATATTCAACAATGGAGAGAGTGTATCAGAACTACTCTGTGAAACCTAACACGCAGTTAGATTGTCATACTGGTGGTAAGCAAAGCTTTTCTCCTTCCACATGCAAATGTTTTAATTAGATGTTTTACTAAGCTTGTCTTCACATCTGTCTGTATACCAAAAAAATTATCTTCTACTAGCCTCTAAATGGTTGTGTTATGTTCCTGGTGCATTTATATATATATGTGTGTGTATGTATATCTATTTTTAAACTTTTCACAGAATCACAGAATCACAGAATGGTAGGGGTTGGAAGGGACCTCTGGAGATCATCTAGTCCAACCCCCGTGCTAGAGCAGGGTCACCTAGATCAGGCTGCACAGGACTGCATCCAGGTGGGTTTTGAATATCTCCAGAGAAGGAGACTCCACAACCTCCCTGGGCAGCCTGTTCCAGGGCTCTGTCACCCTCACAGTAAAGAAGTTTTTCCTCATGTTCAGATGGAACTTACTGTGTTCCAGTTTGTGCCCGTTCCCCCTTGTCCTGTCACTGGGCTCCACTGAAAAGAGTCTGGCCCCATCCTCTTGACACCCGCCCTTGAGATATTTGTAAGCACTGATGAGGTCCCCTCTCAGTCTTCTCTTCCTCAGGCTGAACAGCCCCAGCTCCCTCAGCCTTTCCCCATAGGACAGATGCTCCAGTCCCTTAATCATCTTTGTGGCGCTCCGCTGGCCTCTCTCCAGTAGTTCCTCGTCTTTCTTGAACTGGGGAGACCAGAACTGGACACAGTACTCCAGATGGGGCCTCACTAGGGCAGAGTAGAGGGGGAGGATAACCTCCCTCGACCTGCTGGCCACACTCTTCCTAATGTACCACAGAACGCTGTTGGCCTTCCTGGCTGCAAGGGCACATTGCTGGCTCATGGTGAATTTGTCATCTACCAGGACTCCCAGGTCCTTCTCCGCAGAGCTGCTTTCCAGGAGGTCAACCCCCAACCTGTACCGGTGCATGGGGTTGTTCCTCCCCAGGTGCAGGACCCTGCACTTGCCTGCATTGAACCTCATGAGGTTCCTCTCCGCCCAACTCTCCAGCCTGTCCAGGTCTCACTGAATGGCAGCACAGCCTTCTGGGGTATCAGCCAGTCCTCCCAGTTTCGTGTCATCAGCAAACTTGCTGAGGGTACACTCTGTCCCTTCATCCAGGTCATTGATGAATAAATTGAACAAGACTGGGCCCAGAACTGACCCCTGGGGGACACCACTAGCCACAGGCCTCCAACTAGACTCTGCGCCGCTGACAACAACCCTCTGAGCTCTGCCATTCAGCCAGTTCTCAATCCACCTCACCGTCCACTTGTCTAGCCCACACTTCCTGAGCTTACCTATGAGGATATTGTGGGAGACAGTGTCAAAAGCCTTGCTGAAGTCAAGGTAGACAACATCCACTGCTCTCCCCTCATCCACCCAGCCAGTCATGCCATCATAGAAGGCTATCAGATTGGTCAAGCATGATTTCCCCTTGGTGAATCCATGCTGACTACTCCTGATCACCTTCTTTCCTTCTACATGCTTGGAGATGACCTCCAGAATGAGTTGCTCCATCGCCTTTCTAGGGATGGAGGTGAGGCTGACTGGCCTGTAGTTTCCCGGGTCCTCCTTCTTGCCCTTCTTGAAGACTGGAGTGACATGGACTTTCCTCCAGTCCTCAGGCACCTGTCCCGTTCTCCATGACTTTTCAAAGGTGATGGAGAGTGGCTTGGCAATGACCTCTGCCAGCTCCCTCAGCACGCGTGGGTGCATCCCATCGGGACCCATGGATTTGTGGGTGTCCAGTTTGCCCAATTGATCTCTAACCCGATCCTCCTCGACCAAAGGAAGGCCATCCTTTCTCCAGGCTTCCTCTCTTACCTCCAGGGTCTGGGATTCCTGGGGGCCAGCCTTAGCAGTGAAGACTGAAGCAAAGGCGGCATTCAGTAACTCTGCCTTCTCTGCATCCTTCGTGACGAGGGCACCCACCTCATTCAGCAGAGGGCCCACATTTTCCCTAGTCTTCCGTTTGTTACCAATGTATTGGAAAAAGCCCTTCTTATTGCCCTTGATGTCCCTTGCCAGATTAAATTTGAGGCCGACCTTAGCCTTCCTCGTTGCATCCCTGCATACCCTAACAGCGTTCCTGTACTCCTCCCATGTGGCCTGTCCCTTTTTCCACATTCCACAGACTTCCTTCTTCCATTTGAGTTTTGCCAATAGTTCCTTGCTCATCCACGCAGGTCTCCTGCCTCCCTTACCCGATTTCTTACTCCTGGGGATGCACCGCTCTTGAGCTTGGAGGAACAGATGCTTGAATAATGCCCAGCTTTCTTGGGCCCCCCTACCTTCCAGAGCCCTAACCCATGGGATTCCTCCAAGCAGGTCCTTGAAGAGGGCAAAGTTAGCTCTCCTGAAGTCCAGGGTTGTAAGCCTGCTTAGTGTCCTGCTTCCTCCTCATAGGATCCTGAACTCCACCATCTCGTGGTCACTGCAGCCAAGGCTATCCCCAACCTTCACATCCCCAACCAGACCTTCTTTATTTGTTAGTATGAGGTCCAGCAGCACCCCTCTCCTCGTTGGCTCCTCCACCACCTGCGTCAGAAATTTGTCATCAGTGTTCTGCAGGAACCTCCTGGACTGTGCGTGCCTAGCTGTGTTGTCCCTCCAACAGATATCGGGGTGGTTGAAGTCCCCCATGAGAACCAGGGCCTGTGATCGTGAGGCTGCTTTCAGCTGCCTGTAGAAGGCCTCATTGACTTCCTCTTCCTGATCAGGTGGCCTGTAGTATACACCCACAACAGTGTCCCCCATGTTAGCCTGTCCCTTAATCCTTACCCATAAGCTCTCGACCCGTTCTTCGTCCTCCCCAGATTCCCCTGCCCCTCTTAGACAGGTGGATCCCATCCCTCCCCAATAGGTTGTAGTCGCCAAAGAACGTCCCATTGTCCTAAAAGCCAAAACCGTCGCGTCGGCACCATCCATGAAGCCAGGAGTTGATGTGTATTATGCGCCTATTTCTGGCCGCCCACTTTCCTCCCACTGGTAAAATGGAGGAAAAGATAACCTGGGCACCAATATTTTTCACTTGCTCCCCCAGGGCTTTAAAGTCTTCTTTGATTTTGCCCAGGTTCCAGCTTGCAGCGTCATTCGTGCCCACATGAAACAGTAGCAGCAGATAGTAGTCCGTGCTCCCGACAAGTCGCGGCACACTCTCGGAAACATCTCGGACCTTGGCTCCCGGGAGGCAGCACACCTCTCGTGCCTCCCTGTCAGGTCAGCATATGGGCACCTCAGTGCCCCTTAACAGGGAGTCCCCCACTACGAGTACTCGCCGTTTCTTTTTTTGGTGCGTGCTGTGTGCTGTTGGAGTAGTTTCTACTTGCCCGCCTTGCTCATGGGTGTCTACAGCTGTTAAAGCTTCATATCTATTTCTAGTTGTGATACTGGAGGGCGAGGACTGAAGCGGAGCCCTGCTTTTGTGGGTTACTACGGTCCAAGGTGTTTCATCCTCAGCGGTGTCTGGCGCAGGAGTGTGGCTATGGAACACCTATCTATCTCTGTTTCCGATCCTCTGATGCTGCGTAGCCTTTTAACTGTTTCCTGCAGCTCAGCTACCTGACGTAGCAGATCTTGGACCCGTGCACACCCTGTGCAGGAACTTACCTTTGCATCAGGAGGAGGGTGAGGGCACTCGCTGCAGCCTCCCACCTGAACGTACATTTCCTCCCTTACCAGTTCTGTCTGGCAGGACGCTTCCATCATCTCAGGGGCGTTCACCATAGGAGCACCCGTCTCAGCTCTGAGGCAGGTGCCCACCATTGCAGCAGAGACCGAGAGGGCTTCCCTGGGCTGTGGGGCAACTAGCAGGCTGCAGGGCCCTCCCTGCGCGAACTGCCTGCGCAAACTGACGCGCCACGCCCTGACTGACACGCCATGCCCTGTTCGCCGCACTCCTGGTCGCTGGCGCTCCTCAGGGTCGTTTAAATCTCCCGCGGTTGCTCCTGGCAATGCCCAAGCCACGAGAGCTGCCGGTGCCTGGCGGGTCTCTCTCTCCTCTCTGCTCTTGCTCGGGATTCCCTGGCTCCGGGAACCCCGTCCACCTCAATCTAGGGCGCAGCTACAGAACACACCGTTGCTGCCACTGCGCTCCTCGTCGACTGAGGTGATTCCATTCAGAGATGGATAAAGTGATGCTGGTACACACAGTGCATGGTTTGTGCTGAATAGTTTGCAAAGTTTGCACTGAATATTTTGCAGGCTTGCATAAGTTTCTCTCTGAGCGATTGTCCTGATTTCGGCTGGGATAGAGTTAATTTTCTCCCTAGTAGCTGATACAGTGCTGTGTTTTGGATTTAGTATGAGAATAATGTTGATAACACACTGATGTTTTTAGTTCTTGCTAAGTAGCGCTTATACTAAGTCAAGGACTTTTCAGCTTCCCATGCTCTGGCAGCGGGAATGTGCAGAAGAAGCTGGGAGGGAGCATAGCCAGGACAGCTGAACCAAACTGGCCAAATGGATATTCCATACCATATGATGTCATGCTCAGTATATAAAATGGGAGGAGTTGGCCAGGGAGGGATCGCTGCTCCGGGACGGGCTGGGCATCAGTCAGCAGATGGTGAGCAATTGCATCGTGCATCATTTGTTTTGTATATTCTCTTATCATTATTATTATTCTCTCTTCCTTTACTATCCTATTAAACTGTCTTTATCTCAATCCATGAGAGGTTTTTTTTGATTCTCTCCCCATCCCACTGGGAGGGGGGTGTGAGCGAGTGGCTGTGTGGTACTTGGTTGCTGACTGGGCTTAAACCATGACAGTCCTTTTTGGCACCCAACGTGGGGCTCGAAGGGTTGAGGTAATGACATATCTGACCAGAGCCTGTTAAAACAAATTTTTACAAGTATTCATTATATTAGATTAATAGTCAGTGGTCATAATATTGATTTATTTGCTCTCAGAGTTATTGCACTTGTTCTCAGTGTTGTGTTATGTAACACCTTACTTGCAATATATCTTCCCTGTTGTGCTGTTTATCATCTCTAGGAACAGGGTCAAGGTCATCATTTTGCTGTACTTTGTAATACTGGCTTACGATATGATAAAATGGTTGGTCATGAGACTAATCTGGTATTTGTACTCAGCATTGCCGTCATCTCTGTACTTTGTGAGCCATCTATGGGAAATTATTAACAATTACACTTCTTTTTCTCCTCAGAGAGCCAATGTAGGGGGTGTCCTGGTTTTGGCTGGGATGGAGCTAATTTTCTTCCCAGTAGCTACTGTGTTTTGCATTTAGAATCATAGAATCATAGAACAGTTTGGGTTGGAAGGGACCTTTAAAGGTCATGTAGTCCAACTCCCCTGCAATGAGCAGGGACATCTTCAACTAGATCAGGTTGCCCAGAGCCCCATCCAGCCTGACCTTGAATGTTTCCAGGGATGGGGATTCTACCACCTCTCTGGGCAACCTGTTCCAGTGCTTCACCACCCTCATTGTAAAAAATTTCTTCCTTACGTCTAGTCTGTATCTCCCCTCTTTTAGTTTAAAACCATTACCCCTTTTCCTATCACAGCAGGCCCTGCTGAAGAGTTTTTCCCCATCTTTCTCATAGGCCCCCTTTAAGTACTGAAAGGCTGCAATAAGGTCTCCCTGGAGCCTTCTCTTCTCCAGGCTGAACAATCCCAACTCTCTCAGCCTGTCCTCATAGGAGAGGTGCTCCATCCCTCTGATCATTTTTGTGGCCCTCCTCTGGACCCGCTCCAACAGATCCATGTCCTTCTTGTGCTGAGGACTCCAGAGATGGATGCAGTACTCCAGGTGGGGTCTCACCAGAGCAGAGTAGAGGGGCAGAATCGCCTCCCTCGACCTGCTGGCCACGCTTCTTTTGATGCAGCCCAGGATACGGTTGGCCTTCTGGGCTGCGAGCACACATTGCTGGTTCATCTCCAGCTTTTCATCCACCAGTACCCCCAAGTCCTTCTCGGCAGGGCTGCTCTCAATCCCTTCATCCACCAGCCTGTATCGATACTGGAGGTTGCTCTGACCCAGGTGCAGGACCTTGTATTTGTCCTTGTTGAGCCTCACGAGGTTCACCCGGGACTACTTCTCAAGCTTGTCCAGGTCCCTCTGGATGGTATCCAGTCCCTCAGGCGTGTCCACCGCACGTCTCAGCTTGGTATCATGTGCACACCTGGTGAGGGCGAACTCGATCCCGCAGTCCATGTCGTTGGTGAAGATATTAAAGAGTAATGGTTCCAGTACAGACCCCTGAGGGACACCACTCTTCACTGGTCTCCATCTGGACATTGAGCCATTGACCACTACCCTCTGGATGCAACCATTCAGCCAATTCCTCATCCACTGAACAGTCCACCCATCAAATCCATTATCTGTCCAATTTAGAGAGAAGGATGTTGCGGGGGACCGTGGAAAAGGCCTTACAGAAGTCCAGATAGATGACATCCATAGCTCTTCCCTTGTCCACTGATGTAGTCACTCTATCACAGAAGGCCACTAGGTTGGTCAGGCAGGACTTGCCCTTGGTGAAGCCATGCTGGCTGTCTCCAATCACCTCCCTGTCCTCCATGTGCCTTGACATAGCTTCTAGGAGGATCTGTTCCATGATCTTCCCAGGCACAGAGGTGAGGGTGACAGGTCAGTAGTTCCCAGGGTCCTCCTTCCTACCCTTTTTAAAAATGGGTGCAATGTTTCCCCTTTTCCAGTCCCCAGGGACTTCACCTGGCTGCCATGACTTTTCAAATATCCTGGAGAGTGGCTTGGCAACTTGTCGTGGTTTAACCCGAAATTGTAACCCAATACCACGCAGCCGCTCGCTCACTCCCCATCTCCCTGGTGGGGTGGGGAGGAGAATTGCAGAGAAAGGAAAACTCGCGGGTTTACATAAAAACAGTTCACCAGGACAGCAAAGGAAAAATATAAAAATCCTACACTTTCCAATTAATCACCACCGCTTTTCCTGTTTTATATATATACACACACAGACATCATTCCCTTAGTCTATGGACCATCCCTTTGAAGTGTCCATTGAGTTCATTTAGTCCATGACTTTAGGCTCCATCTGTCAGAATAGTCTCTTGGGGCAGGAGAGATGATGTGAAGTTTGATCAGTCGGCGAAACAGGGCTGGGTCTTGGTGCGGTGTGGCAGGTGACACTGGATGCAGTGGGAGGATGGTGTGTAGTGTTGGATTGTTGCATCTGGAGCTTGCAGTCACGGTATCTGGCTCGGCTGGTGCATCATGTCCACGGTCTGTGGGTTGAAGATGTCGATCTCTTGAGGAAGTTGATGGGCGCCAGTTGCTAAAGCCAGTTCTGCTTCCATTACTGCTGCACTTGGCTCAGGTTTATCAATAGTTCATTTTTTATTAATTTGGGTAATTCTTGCTATAATATCATTGATCTGGCATATGGCAACTGTGGTAGTGATGACATACAGTGACAAGGTTATATAGCAATTAACATCATACAGTTTCATTCATTGGCTATTCTCACCCAAAATCAAATCCCCACGAGGTACACATCGGACTTCCCCATCCTTTCGCATCACCCACCAAGTGCACCCAGGTCCCTGAGCAAAAGCAATTCCACGGATGGGTTTGCCTTTGTCTGAGGCAGGAGTAACCCAGACTGTCTTCCCTGACTGGGGAGGACGAGCTCGCTTGGTAGATCCTCTAGTGTTAACTAACCAGCTGTCTTTTGATAAATCTGTATGCCAATGTTTGAAGGTCCCACCACCCATTGCTCTCAGTGTAGTTTTCAGTAGTCCATTGTATCGTTCAATTTTCCCAGAGGCTGGTGCATGATAGGGGATGTGATACACCCATTCAATGCCATGCTCTTTGGCCCAGGTGTCTATGAGGTTGTTTCGGAAATGAGTCCCGTTGTCTGACTCAATCCTTTCTGGGGTGCCATGTCGCCATAAGACTTGCTTCTCAAGGCCCAGGATAGTGTTCCGGGCAGTGGCATGGGGCACGGGACATGTTTCCAGCCATCCGGTGGTTGCTTCCACCATTGTGAGCCCATGGCGCTTGCCTTGGCGGGTCTGTGGGAGTGTGATATAGTCAATCTGCCAGGCCTCCCCATATTTATATTTCAGCCATCGTCCTCCATACCAGAGAGGCTTTGACCGCTTGGCTTGCTTGATTGCAGCGCATGTTTCACACTCATGGATAACCTGTGCGATAGCGTCCATGGTCAAGTCCACCCCTCGATCACGAGCACATCTATATGTTGCATCTCTTCCTTGGTGGCCTGAGGTGTCATGGGCCCACCAAGCTAGGAAGAATTCACCTTTATGTTGCCAGTCCAGGTCCACCTGCACCACTTCAATCCTAGCAGCCTGATCCACCTGCTGGTTGTTTTGATGTTCCTCAGTGGCCCCACTCTTAGGTACGTGGGCATCTACGTGGCCTACTTTTATAACCAGCTTCTCTAGCCGGGCAGCAATATCTTGCACAGTTAGGCAGCCCAGATGGGTTTGCCTCTGCGCTGCCAGTTGCTCTGCTTCCATTGCTGTAACCACCCCCACAGGGCATTTGCCACTGTCCATGAGTCAGTATAGAGGTAGAACACTGGCCACTTTTCTCGCTCAGCAATATCTAAAGCCAGCTGGATGGCTTTCACCTCTGCAAACTGACTCGATTCACCTTGTCCTTCAATGGCTTCTGCGAATCATCATGTAGTACTCCACAAGGCACCTTTCCACCTTTGATGCTTTCCCACAATACGACAGGACCCATCAGTGAACAGGGCATATCGCTTCTCATTTTCTGGTAGTTCATTATATGGTGGGGCCACTTCAGCACGTCACCTCCTCCTCTGTCGACATTCCAAAATCTTTGCCTTCTGGCCAGTCCATGATCCCTTCCAAGATTCCTGGGTGACTGGGGTTTCCTATTCGAGCTCGTTGTGTGATCAGTGCGATCCACTTACCCCATGTGGCATCGGTGGCATGATGAGTGGAGGGGACTCTCCCTTTGAACATCCAGCCCAGCACCAGCAGTCGGGGTGCCAGGAGGAGCTGGGCTTCAGTACCAACTACCTCTGAAGCAGCTCGAACCCCTTCATATGCTGCCAAGATCTCTTTTTCAGTTGGAGTGTAGTGGGCCTCGGATCCTCTGTATCCCCGGCTCCAAAACCCCAGGGGTCGACCTCGAGTCTCCCCTGGTGCTCTCTGCCAGAGGCTCCAGGTAGGGCCGTTCTCCCCGGCTGCGGTGTAGAGCACATTTTTAACATCTTGCCTTCCCCGAACTGGTCCAAGGGCTACTGCATGAGCTATCTCCTGTTTAATTTGTTCAAAGGCTTGTCGTTGCTCAGGGCCCCATGTGAAATCGTTCTTCTTTCGGGTTATAAGACAGAGAGGGCTTACAATAGAACTGTAATTTGGAATATGCATTCTCCAGAAACCCACAATGCCTAAGAAAGCTTGGGTTTCCTTTTTGTTAGTTGGTGGAGACATTGCTGTTATCTTATTGATCACATCCATTGGGATCTGATGACGTCCATCTTGCCATTTTATTCCTAGGAACTGGATCTCCTGTGCAGGTCCTTTGACCTTACCTTGTTTTATGGCAAAGCCAGCTCTAAGAAGGATTTGGATTATTTTCTCCCCTTTCTCAAAAACCTCTTCTGCTGTGTTGCCCCACACAATGATGTCATCAATGTATTGCAGGTGTTCTGGAGCTCCACCCTTTTCCAGTGCAGTCTGGATCAGTCCATGGCAAAGGGTGGGGCTGTGTTTCCACCCCTGGGGCAGTCGATTCCAGGTGTACTGGATGCCCCTCCAGGTGAAAGCAAACTGTGGCCTGCACTCTGCTGCCAAAGGGATTGAGAAGAATGCATTGGCAATATCAGTGGTAGCATACCACTTGGCTGCCTTTGACTCCAGTTCATACTGAAGTTCTAGCATGTCTGGCACGGCAGCACTCAGTGGTGGCGTGACTTCATTCAGGCCACAACAGTCCCCCGTTAATCTCCATTCCCTGTTACATTTCCTTACTGGCTATATAGGACTATTAAAGGGTGAATGAGTCTTACTGATGACTCCTTGGCTCTCCAGTTGATGAATCAGCTCATGGAGGGGAGCCAGGGAGTCTCGGTTGGTGCGATATTGCCTCCGGTGCACCGTCCTGGTAGCAATTGGCACCTTCTGTTCTTCAGCTTGCAGCAATCCCACAACAAAGGGATCTTCCGAGAGGCCAGGCAGGGTAGATAGCTGTTTGGTCTTCTCTGCATTCACCGTGGCTACACCAAAAGCCCATCGGTATCCCTTTGGGTCCTTGAAGTACCCTCTCCTGAGGTAGGCTATTGCAAGGATACAAGGGGCCTCTGGGCCGGTCACAGTGGGGTGCTTTTCCCACTTGTCCCGTTAAGCTCACCTCAGCCTCCAATACCGACAATCCTTGCCATCCCCCTGTCACTCCTGAGATCCAGATGGGTTGTGTGCCCCTATGTTCTGATGGCACCAGAGTACACTGTGCATCAGTGTCTACCAAAGCCTTATACTTCTGTGGGTCTGATGTGCCAGGCCATCGAACCCACACAGTCCAGTATACACGGTCATCCCTTTCCTCCTCCTGGCCGAAGGCAGGGACCCTCTATTCCTGTTCCTCGTCAGAGTATTCTCTGTCTGACCCTTGCAGCGCCAGACCAGAAGGCCCCTCCTCAGGATCAAGGGAGGTGATTTCAGTTCTTCTGTGTTTGGGAAATCGCTGATTGCCTTCCTGTGTCTCTACAGCAACTCTGCTGACAGACTTCCTGGGTGGCCCCTTCTTAAGAGCTGTCTTCCCTCTCAGTTCGCGTACATGGGCTTCCAGCTTAAAGGTGGGTTCACCGTCCCACTTCCTCATGCCCTCCCCCTGGTCACGCAGGAAGAACCAGAGTGCTCCACATGGCGTGCGCCTGGGGCTCCCTTTCCCTCTGACCGAGGCAGGAGGGGACTGATTTCTTGGGGCACCCCTGATAGCCAAGGCACTGGCCCGTAGGGATGAGGAGGTACAGAGATTTTCCTCAGAGGTTTGGAGCCAAGACGACACTCTCTCCACAGTTGGCGTATCCATACCCAGGCAATACATCGCTGCCAGGCTGTTAGAATATGACGCTGGGGCACTCTGAATCACCTTCCTCCACATAGCCCGTGTGCACAGGACATCCTCTGGATCTTTGGAGACCTCATCATTGTCTAGATCCCTGTAGATGACTTCCAGTACCGCTAATCCTCTCAGGTACTGGATGCCTTCATCTGCAGTGGTCCACTTTCCTGGGGAGTTCACAAGATCTTCCTTGAATGGATATCTTGCCCTCACACTTGAGAGGAGCCGTCTCCAGAGACTGCAAATTGCTGCCTCTTTTCCAATTCCTCTCTCAATTCCCCAGTTCCTAGCAAGGGATCCCAGCTATTGGGCTTCCTTGCCTTCCAATTGCTGACTGTCGGCCCCGCTATCCCAGCATCGGAGCAGCCAGGCAGCAATCCGCTCACCTGGCTGGCGGCTGTAATCTTTCTGCATGTCTCCAAGTTCTGCTGAGGTCAGGGACCGGGTAGTTTCTGCTTCCTGTCGGAATTCTCTCACTCCTTCCTCCAATGTCTTTGTTGAGGGACCGCCTTCATGATCCGACCCTTCCTCTTCTTCCTCTTCCCTTACTAATCAAGGATATGGACCCGTTATTTTCCTTGTCTGACGTGCGGAAAGCAGACTCCACAACTTGTGAAGTTGTAAAGTAGGTATGTTTATTCAGCACTGAGCGGCACGGGGGGGTCGCACCACTACAATTGTGCACGCTCCCACTGCGGCAATTCGCCTGGTGTTTTTGCAGCAGTGTTACATATTCATCATATGCCTATACATATTCATAACCTTTCCCCAAAAAGGTGGTCTTTATTAAAAGGAGTTCGCTGCCTTTAACTCCTCCCAGTTGCGTACGCGCAGTGCCTCCTTGTGGTCGTGGGCCGGGGTCTCGGGGATGAAGGCCGTATGTCTTCCTCGCTATGCACTTTTCACCTTTGCCGCGAAACTTGATGAAACCCGTTCTTTTGACAAGGTGCCCGGAATTCATTCTCCCTCCTCTGATAAGCTCCTGTTTTTTAACCACGTGGTTTCTTTAGCAAGGTCGGTGGTCAGTCATGACTGTCCTGCTTTCTCCTGCTTTTAGGTTCCTTCTCTGAACACAGATTGTTCCCCTATCTCCCAGCAAGGTCGGCGCAACCGTTCTACCGCTTCAACACATATTTTCTTTTTTAAACATCTTACATCTTACATGATGAGCTTAGACTAAGCAATGTCTCTACTATTAACCCTTGAGTGTTAGTTCCCCCTATTACTGTAGCTGTTGTTGTTTGGGTCCCTATCTCAACCATGGTGTCCTCAGGTGGAGTTTGGGTCCCTGCCTCAACCAGAGTCCTCTGGGAATGCTGAACTGTGGCTCGATAGGCACAAGCCAGGCCCCAGTACAGTACTAGAAGCTGCTGGTTCTCATTGGGATAGGCAAGGCACCCTTCTATCAATCAGGTGGTGTGTCAGTTTGCTAGGGTTGCTTGCCTGTTCAGGAGTGAAGTCCCAGGCTATGGCAGGTGATAACCGCCCTAGGAACCTGCCCAAGTCCTTCCACACACCCTGCAACCCTGGGACCGGCCGCCTCAGGTCACGCTTCAATATAGCCTCACCCAAAAGTTGTCTTCTCTTCCACCAGGATGAGACCAGATTCCACAAACCCCATAATATGCCAACAATATTAATAAGTAGTACTAAGCAGTTCACACAAGGGTGAACAAGGACCTCAGGAGCCTGTGTAATAAACCTGTCCACATTAATCCTGGCTAGGGAGAGGGAGATGATGTATTCCCTCATCCTCTCCACCAGATAGCTCCCCCAGGACAGTGAGGCCGTCAATGCCAGGACAAAGCACATTCGCATTGTTCGCATTAACATCTTGCCAAACTAAAGAGAGAAACAGTGCAGCCAATGAACTTTTTGACCTGTACTAGGAGCTTGTCACTTAATAACTACTACAGCTATAGCATGCTTAATGCAAAAGTGCTATTGTTGCTATTGTTTAGCCCCAGCCAGAGGCTGAGCCACGCGGTTGCCCCCCCGCCCCGCTCCCAGCAGGACAGGGAGAGAACAGGGATAAAGAAAGGCAAAACTCGTGGGTTAACAGCAACAGTTTAACCGGACAACAAAGGGAAAGAAACACAAACAAGAAACCCCAACAATAACAACAACAGAGTGTACTTAGCGGTGCTTCCCATACAGGTCGCTCCAGGCCCGGAGCCCCACACCCAGCCTGCTCCTGAGCAGTGATCCCTGGCCCTCCCTTCGCCCCCCTCTAATATAGTGAGCGTGATGGTCACATGGAATAGAATTATCCCCGGCCAGATTCTGGCGAAAATTAACCCTACCCCAGCCGCAACCAGGACAGGCAGACTCAGAGATAATCACCTGACCCCTATCCCTGACTGAGCTGCAAGATATCCGAAAAGATTACAGCTGTAATCAAGGTGAGCAGCTTGTCACCTGGCTGCTCCGATGCTGGCATAACGGGGCCAGTAGCCTGGAATTAGAGGGCAGGGAAGCCAGGCAGCTGGGATCCTTGTCTAAGGAAGCGGCCATTGACAGGGCAATTGGAAGAGAGGCAGAAGCCCGCAGTCTGTGGAGGAGACTCCTGTCAGGTGTGAGGGACAGGTATTTCTTTAAGGAAGACATTATATGTCCCCCAAAGAAGTGGATCACTATGGAGGGAGGTATTCAGTTTCTGAGGGAATTAGCTGTGCGGGAATTGATTTATCATGACCTGGATGACCCGCAGACACCCATAGATCCAATGAGGTCTAATGTACCCGACCCATGTGGCGGAAGTTTGTACATAGTGCACCATCATCGTATGCCAACTCATTGGCAACAATGGGTTGGAAAGACGATGAGGCACCACCGGTGCGTGCAGTGGCTAACCAACTCCGACAGTATGAAGACAATATCTCTTCCTCCTTACGGGCCTGTATCTCGGCTGTGGAAAAACTGGCCAAAAGAATGTGCCGGGAGTTTCGGCAACTCAAAGAGGATAGGTCCTACTTGCCACCTGTACAGACCAGTATCTCAGCTGTTAGGAGAAAATTTTCCCCTGCTCAAGAGAGATGGTACACACGGCGAGGTACCCTGTGGTTTTACCTCCGTGACCATGGAGAGGACATGAGGAAGTGGGATGGAAAACCCACCTCAACCCTAGAGGCAAGGGTATGTGAGTAGAAAAAGAAAACAGCTACAAATAAGGGTTCTTCCAGGAAAAGTGCTGCTCCAGTCTCCAGTGGGCAGTTCCCCAGATGGGGTAGAAGGGCTTCTGATTCGTACTTACAAGAAATGAGAAACAGGGATGAGATTCGACCTCATGTGTCCCACACGAACCCATTGGTTGATAGCGGATATTATAATCAGAATGAGAGGGGCCCTGCCTCCAGCCAGGTGGAGGAGAGGGACAACCGAGTTCACTGGACTGTGTGGATTCGATGGCCTGGCACATCAGCCCCCCAGAAGTACAAGGCTCTAGTGGACACTGGTGCGCAGTGCACCCTAATGCCATCAAACTATAGAGGGGCAGAAGGCATTTCTATTTCTGGAGTGACGGGGGGGACACAAGAGTTAACTTTACTGGAGGCTGAAGTGAGCCTAACTGGGAAGAAGTGGCAAAGGCACCCCATTGTGACTGGCCCAGATGCTCCGTGCATCCTTGGCATAGACTACCTCAGGAGAGGTATTTCAAGGACACAAAAAGGGTACTGGTGGGCTTTTGGTATAGCTGCTGTGGAGACAGAGGACATATAAGCAGCTGTCCACCTTGCCCAGTCTTTCAGAGGATCCTTCCATTGTGGGGTTGCTGAGGGTCAAAGAACAACAGGTACCAATCGCTACCACAACAGTGCACCAGCAGCAATATCGCACCAACCGAGACTCCCTGACCCCCATCCATAAGCTGATTCGTCGACTGGAGAGCCAGGGAGTGATCAGCAAGACTCGCTCACCCTTTAACAGTCCTATACAGCTAGTAAGGAAATCAAATGGAGAATGGAGATTAACAGTGGATTATTGTGGCCTGAATGAAGTCACGCCACCACTGAGTGCTGCCGTGCCGGACATGCTAGAACTTCAGTACGAACTGGAGTCCAAGGCAGCCAAGTGGTATGCTACCATTGACATTGCTAATGCATTTTTCTCAATCCCTTTGGCAGCAGAGTGCAGGCCACAGTTTGCTTTCACCTGGAGGGGCATCCAGTACACCTGGAATCGACTGCCCCAGGGGTGGAAACACAGCCCCACCCTTTGCCATGGACTGATCCAGACTGCCCTGGAAAAGGGTGAAGCTCCAGAACACCTGCAATACATTGATGACATCATTGTGTGGGGCAACACAGCAGCAGAAGTTTTTGAGAAAGGGGAGAAAAATAATCCAAATCCTTCTGAGAGCTGGCTTTGCCATAAAATGAGGTAAGGTCAAGGGACCTGCACAGGAGATCCAGTTCCTAGGAATAAAAATGGCAAGATGGACGTCATCAGATCCCAATGGATGTGATCAATAAGATAACAGCAATGTCTCCACCAACTAACAAAAAGGAAACCCAAGCTTTCTTAGGCGTTGTGGGTTTCTGGAGAATGCATATTCCAAATTACAGTCTGATTGTGAGCCCTCTCTGTCTTATAACCCGAAAGAAGAACGATTTCACATGGGGCCCTGAGCAACAACAAGCCTTTGAACAAATTAAACAGGAGATAGTTCATGCAGTAGCCCTTGGACCAGTTCGGGCAGGACAAGATGTTAAAAATGTGCTCTGCACTGCAGCCAGGGAGAACGGCCCTACCTGGAGCCTCTGGCAGAAAGCACCAGGTGAGACTCGAGGTCGACCCCTAGGGTTTTGGAGCCGGGGATACAGAGGATCCAAGGCCCACTACACTCCAACTGAAAAAGAGATCTTGGCAGCATATGAAGGGGTTCGAGCTGCTTTGTAAGTGATTGGCACCGAAGCACAGCTCCTCCTGGCACCCCGACTGCTGGTGCTGGGCTGGATGTTCAAAGGGAGAGTCCCCTCCACTCATCATGCCACCAATGCCACGTGGAGTAAGTGGGTCGCACTCATCACACAACGGGCTCAAATAGGAAACCCCAGTCACCCAGGAATCTTGGAAGGGATCAAGGATAGGCCAGAAGGCAAAGATTTTGGAATGTCACCAGAGAAGGACATGACGCATGCTGAAGAGGCCCCACCATATAGTAACCTGCCAGAAAATGAGAAGCGATATGCCCTGTTCACTGATGGGTCCTGTCGTATTGTAGGAAAACATCGAAGATGGAAAGCTGCCGTGTAGAGGTCTACACGATGAGTCACAGAAGCCACTAAAGGAGAAGGTGAATCAAGTCAGTTTGCAGAGGTGAAAGCCATCCAGCTGGCTTTAGATATTGCTGAGCGAGAAAAGTGGCCAAAGCTCTACCTCTATACTGACTCATGGATGGTGGCAAATGCCCTGTGGGGGTGGTTACAGCAATGGAAGCAGAGCAACTGGCAGCGCAGAGGCAAACCCATCTGGGCTGCCAAATTGTGGCAAGATATTGCTGCCCGGGTAGAGAAGCTGGTTATAAAAGTACGTCATGTAGATGCCCACGTACCTAAGAGTCGGGCCACTGAGGAACATCAAAACAACCAGCAGGTGGGTCAGGCTGCTAAGAAATGGCACAGGTAGATCTAGACTGTCATCGTAACGGTGAATTAATCCTAGCTGGGTGGGCCCATGACACCTCAGGCCATCAGGGAAGAGATGCAACATACAGATGGGCTCGTGATCGAGGGGTGGACTTAACTATGGACACTATTGCACAGGTTATCCATGAGTGTGAAACATGCGCTGCAATCAAGCAAGCCAAGTGGTCAAAGCCTCTCTGGTATGGAGGACGATGGCTGAAATATAAATATGGGGAGGCCTGGCAGATTGATTATATCACACTCCCACAGACCCGCCAAGGCAAGCGCCATGTGCTTACAATGGTGGAAGCAACCACCGGATGGCTGGAAATATGTCCTGTGCCCCATGCCACCGCCCAGAACACTATCCCGGGCCTTGAGAAGCAAGTCTTATGGTGACATGGCACCCCAGAAAGGATTGAGTCAGACAATGGGACTCATTTCCGAAACAACCTCCGAGACACCTGGGCCAAAGAGCATGGCATTGAGTGGGTGTATCACCTCCCCTATCATGCACCAGCCTCTGGGAAAATTGAAAAATACAATGGACTGTTAAAAACTACACTGAGAGCAATGGGTGGTGGGGCCTTCAAACATTGCGATACACATTTAGCAAAAGCCACCTGGTTAGTTAACACTAGGGGATCCACCAATCGAGCTGGCCCTGCCCAATCAAAACCTTTACATACTGTAGAAGGGGATAAAGTTCCTGTAGTGCACATGAAGAATACGTTAGGGAAGACAGTCTGGGTCACTCCTGCCTCAGGCAAAGGCAAACCCATCCGCGGGATTGTTTTTGCTCAAGGACCTGGGTGCACTTGGTGGGTGATGGGAAAGGATGGGGAAGTCCGATGTGTACCTCGAGGGGATTTGATTTTGGGTGAGAATAGCCAATGAATGAAACTCTATGATGTTAATTGCTGTATAACCCTGTCACTGTATGTCATCTCTATCACGGTTGCTATATGCCAGACGTGTATGTGTGTATATATATCTCTCTCACAGGAAAAGTGATGGTGATTATTTGGAAAGTGTGGGACCTGGGCATGACATAGATGGTATAGAATAAGGGGTGGATATTGTCCTGGTTTTGGCTGGGATAGAGTTAAGTTTCTTCCTAGGAGCTAGTATAGTGCTATGTTTTGGATTTAGTATGAGAATAATGTTGATAACACACTGATGTTTTTAGTTGTTGCTAAGTAGTGCTTATATTAAGTCAAGGACTTTTCAGCTTCCCATGCTCTGCCAGCGAGGAGGTGCAGAAGCAGCTGGAAAGGAGCATAGCATATGATGTCATGCTCAGTATATAAAATGGGAGGAGTTGTCCACGGAGGGATCGCTGCTCGGGGACAGGCTGGGCATAAGTCAGCAGGTGGTGAGCAGTTGCATTGTGCATCATTTGTTTTGTATATTCTGTTATCAATTATTATTATTATTCTCTCTTCCTTTACTATCATATTAAACTGTCTTTATCTCAAACCATGAGAGGTTTTTTTGATTCTCTCCCCATCCCACTGGGAGGGTGGTGTGAGCGAGTGGCTGTGTGGTGCTTGGTTGCCAACTGGGATTAAACCACGACAATGATCTGAACAGTGCCTTTTTTTTTTATTACAAATATTTTACATTTTTTATTTCTGACTGTGGCTTGACATCATTAAACTCAATAGAAAACTTACTGACTTCTGTGTGTGTTTGGTTTTGCTTTATCTATGACAAAAATATCAGGTTGTTCTTTACAGATTTCCTCTCTGCCAAGACCAAAGTAAAAAGTGACATCTTCCAGTAACGATTTCCTAGAATAGATTATTATGTTTGTAAAACAGAAGTATAATATTTAAATAAAACATTTATTGCGAAGTTTTTTGAAAACTTGAACTTTCCATAGCAAAACTTGTTTTAATTTAGACAAAATACTTATTTACACTTAAACAGACAGTTAAGAGACATTTAAACACAGTTGGCCATAATCCGGATAGAAATTGTTAAACTTTTTGCAATTAAAGCAGTCAGACAGAAATATGGTTTGTAATTTAAAGAAGAGACCAGTAACATTCTGAAGATCACCTTAAAGGACTTGGTTCTAAAATGTACTAAGCTCTTTCTGTAAGGGACTGACCTTACTAACAGTGATATGGTACTGTATAGTCTTACCGAGTAAACTGAATGGAGGGAGCAGTGTATTAACAAAACACCTCCTTCTGATTTCAGTGACATCTACAGCTGTAGATTATCTTAGGAAAATGGATAATGAAATAGTTACTAGCATTGCATATTGTATAATTGGGTTACCTCTCCTGGTGTTTTCTTCTGTTACTGGTTGCATCATTATTAGAGTATTTGTTCCATCATCAGTTTCAGAAATTACAACTTGGAGTATCAATGAGACTTACAACCCAGGCATGTGCATATTTTTTTCCTGTTCAAAGAGACAGCTTCTAGACAAATTTTTGTATTAATTGTCATCCTAGTTTTCTGGGTAGTTGACAGATATGTGCAGGGCAGAGTCCTAGACTGGGGAGGTAGCAGTCATCAAAAAATAGCAGCATAGACTTATAATTAGGAGAGAGGAGGCATATGCAGGCATTTAAAAAACTATAAAACACAAAGCCTCTGCTGTTTTCATTCTTTTAACTTGTTATTCACATTTTAACTATATATATTGGGTTTGCGTGGCAAGGTTTTGGTAGCAGGGGAGGCTATAGGGGTGGCTTCTGTGAGAAGCTGCTAGAAGCTTCCACTATGTCCAATAGAGCCAATGCCAGCCGGCTCCAGGATGGACCCGCCACTGGCCAAGGCTGAGCCAATCAGCGACAGTGGTAGCGCCTCTGTGATAACATATTTAAGAAAGGGGCAAAAAGTTGCTGCACAACAGCAACTGCAGCTGGAGAGAGGAGTGAAAATATGTGAGAGCAACAAGTCTGCAGACACCAAGGTCAGTGAAGAAGGAGGGGAGGAGGTGCTCCAGGCGCCAGAGCAGAGATTCCTCTGCAGCCTGTGGTGAAGACCATGGTGAGGCAGGCTGTCCCCCTGCAGCCCATGGAGGTCCACGGTGGAGCAGATATCCACCTGCAGCCCGTGGAGGACCCCACTCCAGAGCAGGTGGATGTGCCTGAAGAAGGCTGTGACAGCATTCCTTCTATGTCCCAAACTCCCAATGACTTTGATGAAATTTGGCATGTGTTCAGTGTTCTAAGAACTTCTATTTAAATGTGTCCTGGTTTCGGCCAGGATGGAGCTAATTTTCCTCCCAGTAGCTACTGTGGTTTGGATTTAGTATGGGATTTGTATGTGAAGAATGTTGATAATGCACTGATGTTATTAGTTGCTGCTGAGCAATCAAGGACATTTTTCAGCTTCCCAGGTTTTGCTAACGTGCAGGTGCAAAAACCTGGGAGGGGTATAGCCAGTATAGTTGACCCAAACTGGCCAAAGAGAGTATTCCATACCATAGATGTCATGCACGGTATATAGTGGGGGGTCGGCCGGTGGGCTGGGGCCTTTTAGTTTGTTTGTGCTTTTGTTTGTTCGGCTGTTCGTTCCCTCGCTCACTCGGTCTGGTACTTGCAGTTCCAAGATTGCTGCTGGGGAATATCGCTGTTCCGTGATCGCTGCTCGGGACGGGCTGTATCGGTCATTGGGTCGTCGGGCGGTGAGAAATTGTGCATCGTTCATTTTATATATTCTATTATCATTATATTTCATTATTATTATTATTAATATAGAATATAATTATTATTATCTTTTCCTTTGCTGTCCTGGTGAACTGTTTTTATCTCAACCCACAAGTTTTCCTTTCTTTCCAATTCTCCTCCCCATCCCACTGGGGAGGGAGGGGGTGGAGTGAGCAAGCGGCTGCATGGTACTTGATTGCTGGCTGGGGTTAAATCACAACAGCGGGGGAGGGGAGAAAGGGAATTATTCAGGTCTCCCTTCTTTGCTCTTGTCAAGAGAAAAAAAAAAAAAAAAAAGTCAAAAGCCAAACCTTAGTAGAAAAGCTATACCTGTTGTCCTGTGGATCTTCTATCAGGATTCCCTACAACCCATCCCAAGTCAAGAACTTCTCTTTCTCTCTCTCTCTCTCAAAAAAAAAGCTTTAAGAAGCTTTCCTATGTATTAAGTATCATGAAACTGATTGATTGTTCACAAATGGAAATTATTTGGTGATTTGGACCAGATCTTGCTGCTGAAATGTTGGCAAACTGATACACTAAAACTGAATCTGTTAATATGATTACTATTTCTCCTACGGGGAAAGGCTGAGGGAGCTGGGGCTGTTCAGCCTGAGGAAGAGAAGACTGAGAGGGGACCTCATCGGTGCTTATAAATATCTCAAGGGTGGGTGTCAAGAGGATGGGGCCAGACTCTTTTCGGTGGTGCCCAGCGACAGGACAAGGGGCAATGGGCACAAACTGGAATATAGGAAGTTCCGCCTGAACATGAGGAAAAACTTCTTTCCTGTGAGGGTGACAGAGCCCTGGAACAGGCTGCCCAGGGAGGGTGTGGAGTCTCCTTCTCTGGAGATACTCAAAACCTGCCTGGATGCAGTCCTGTGCAGCCTGCTCTAGGTGACCCTGCTCTGGCAGGGGGGGTTGGACTAGATGATCTCCAGAGGTCCCTTCCAACCCCTACCATTCTGTGATTCAGATATATAAACAATGTTTTTATTAAAGGAGTACTTAGGCTGGGTCTCTCATTTCAGTGATGCAGAGATAACCAAATCATTTTTTTCCTCTTAAAACAGAGTATATTAGCTTTTCTAATTAATTTGCAATCTTTGTTAGAAGATGGTGCTTCCGACACATAAGACAAGCATACCTGATCCTAAATGGGTGCTACTACTGCTTTGTGCAGGCAAAGCAGGAAGTACTGAAATTGGGAGGAATTTAAATTCTGGGATGATTTAACTTGTTTTTGTTATTTTTAACTACTAAAGAAACACTTTTCTCATCTCTACAGCACTAGTTTTATACTAAATATATATATTTTTTTTTTCTGTGAGGAGTGTTCTTCTAAAAATCTCTAACCAAAAAGAGAAGGAACATACTTTTATTGCATAAGGATGCTTATCTTGCACCAGTTTGCAGATCTTTTCATACCTAGAGACCAAAGCAAAGGGGAGAATGCCAGGCTGGGGCACTGGCTACATCCTGCCGTCCTTACTCAAGCCAAACTCCAATCCACCATGTCACTATAGTGTTTTGTAGTATAACAACCTGTGGGACAAGATCAAATTTGGACGTCACAGACTGCACAAATACCAAAATGCCAGCTCCTATCCTATCCTATCGATGTTCTACATTTATGACATGGTGCAACAATTTTTAGTGAAAGGAGGGTGAAGGGGGGAAACAAGGGAATACAATATGAGCAGGGTTTGCACAGCAGACAGGAGCTTTCTCACCTGCTTAGTTGCTATCAACTGGCACAGTTATGTAGTATCTGTTATAACTTCAATCACTGCAGTTATAGGTTCAGTTATGATTTGTTTGCATTACTCACAATGTTCCAAACCCTCAGCTGGTCCAGCCAGAAGATGAATATTTTTGGCAAAATTTGCAGTATATATGTGCAACTTTTTTTGAGCTTTTAACAAAGTTTGAATGAAATAAGGCTGAAATTAAACTGTTCTGCACGCTCCTTTTAAAAAAACCTTAGGATGGCTGTGATATGCATCACACTTGCTTCTTCATTTTATTAGTGCTTTGATAACAGCGTAGCTCCAGGACTCACACTGTAAGTGCTTTAGGTGTGTGGACAGTCATTTCGTTGGTTGTACAGCACCCAGCGTGTCGGGAGGTGTGCCGGGCAAGTGTTGATGCTGAGGGGGCGTGTATAACAGATGACTGGGAAGGAGCAGTGTCAGTTCCATCTTAATCAGATGGGATGTGAGATCCAGCTCATCTTTGCCTTTGCTCGATGGCTTGTGCAAATTCACACTATCCTAAGCATTTCTGCTCATGCTCTTCTTTCCCAGCATGCTTGTTTCTCCTCGGTGCCCACCCTACTGCAGGACCAGGGGTGGGTTACATTGCAGTTGGCACTTTTTCCTCTACACTACATTTAGCCTTTTCTTACTTGTTGGGCAAAGCCCTTGAGTAGTGCTTGGACTCTCCCCACTTCTTTCCGCTAAAACTGAACGGATTCTTTAAATATCAGTGCTGTGCTTTGGGTTTTCCAAGTTCTAAAAGAGACACTAAAATGATGTTAAACTTGCCTTGCTGCCGTTCCTAAACAAACTGCTATGTCCCATCTCTGTTTGTCTAGCTTGAATAGCAAGTGCAGACCGGTTTCACTTGCAGGTTCTCACTGATGAACACAGCGTTATTCTTCTTTCCAGAACAGCAGTATTTTTTTAATCATTACAATTGTTAGATTTGCCTCATCTTCCTTCTTTCACCCTTTCTAACATTAAAAATAACAATAAACCTGAAATGCATCAATGAAGCACAGACTGTTCCTACGTTGTCTCATTGGAGAACTGTGACACTGTTTAGTCCATGATATCAAAAGTAAGGAAATACAGTAATTGATTTGATGCTTTTAATAATCTCCTGTTTTTATTAAATGTTTTTCTCCATTCCTTTATACAAAACAATTCTGAGATTTTTCACGTCTAAGTCACAGGTATTGTAACATCATTTTCCACAGTTTTACATATTTACTGGGTCTTAAGATTATCGTTTTATTAATACGACAGATATACTGATGAAATAGAAATGTGGAACTTGTGCATGATACAGAACCAGAAGTGGTACAGAAAATTGGCATAGAGATACTGTATATTTATTTAATGATTTTTTGTTTTGATTCTGATAACATCTTGTACAAATCAGGGCTAATGCAGTTCTCATGAAATTTTCCACAAATTATCTTGAGGCAAGTATGGAGTAATTGGGTGTTGAAAAAATGTACTGCAGAAACAGCTCTAGACAAGTACAGTCTGTATTACTCAGGAAGTTGTAACATGTAAATACTTAAAGTGCATCTTTGAAATATAATGATACATAAATTCCTAGTCTAAGCATCATCAGCACAAGGACATTTACTGGTGTGGGTGGAAACATTTTGGGGATAGGGAGCTTTTTTCTTTTTCTCTTTGTTTTGTTAAAGTGAAATACAGCACTAAAAATGCGATGGGGAGCTGGTCTCTGTTTTTAACAGTCCATTGTACCGTTCGATTTTCCCGGAGGCTGGTGCATGATAGGGGATGTGATACACCCACTCAATGCCATGCTCTTTGGCCCAGGTGTCTAGGAGGTTGTTTCGGAAATGAGTCCCATTGTCTGACTCAAGTCTTTCTGGGGTGCCATGTCACCATAAGACTTGCTTCTCAAGGCCCAGGATACTGTTCCGGGCGGTGGCATGGGGCACGGGATATGTTTCCAGCCATCCGGTGGTTGCTTCCTCCATTGTAAGCACGTGGCACTTGCCTTGGCGGGTCTGTGGGAGTGTGATATAGTCAATCTGCCAGGCCTCCCCATATTTATATTTCAGCCATCGTCCTCCATACCAGAGAGGCTTTAATCGCTTGGCTTGCTTGATTGCAGCACATGCTTCACACTCATGGATAACCTGTGCGATAGCGTCCATAGTTAAGTCCACCCCTCGATCACAAGCCCATCTGTATGTTGCATCTCTTCCCTGGTGGCCTGAGGTGTCATGGGCCCACCGAGCTAGGAATAATTCACCCTTACATTGCCAGTCTAGATCCACTTGCGCCACTTCAATCCTAGCAACCTGGTCTACCCGCTGGTTGTTTTGATGTTCCTCAGTGGCCCCACTCTTGGGTACATGAGCATCTACATGGCGTACTTTTACAACAAGCTTCTCTACCCGGGCAGCAATATCTTGCCACGGTTCGGCAGCCCACATAGGTTTGCCTCTGTGCTGCCAGTTGCTCTGCTTCCATTGCTGTAACCACCCCCACAGAGCATTCGCCACCATCCATGAGTCGGTATAGAGGTAGAGCTTTGGCCACTTTTCTCGCTCAGCAATATCTAAAGCCAGCTGGATGGCTTTCACTTCTGCAAACTGACTCGATTCACCTTGTCCTTCAACGGCTTCTGCAACTCTTCGTGTAGGACTCCACACGGCAGCTTTCCATCTTCGATGCTTTCCTACAATACGGCAGGACCCATCAGTGAACAGGGCATATTGCTTCTCATCTTCTGGCAGTTTATTATACGGTGGGGCCTCTTCAGCATGTATCACCTCCTCCTCTGGTGACATTCCAAAATCTTTGCCTTCTGGCCAGTCCGTGATCACTTCCATCGTTTTATTAATATGACAGATACTGATGAAATAGAAATGTGGAACTTGTGCATGATACAGAACCAGAGGTGGTACAGAGAATTGGCATGCAGATACTGTATATTTATTTAATGATTTTTTGTTTTGTTTCTGATAAGTTTGTGCTTTCGTTTGTTCGGCTGCTCGCTCTGTGTGGTACTTGCAGTTCCAAGATCGCTGCTGGGGAATATCGCTGTTCCGTGATCGCTGCTCGGGACGGGCTGTATCGGTCATCGGGTCGTCGGGCAGTGAGAAATTGTGCATCGTTTATTTTATATATTCTATTATCATTATATGTCTTTATTATCATTATTATTATAGAATATAATTATTATTATCTTTTCCTTTGCTGTCCTGGTGAACTGCTTTTATCTCAACCCACGAGTTTTCCTTTCTCTCCGATTCTCCTCCCCACCCCACTGGGGAGGGGGGAAGTGAGTGAGTGGCTGCGTGGTATTGGGTTATCGGCTGGGGTTAAACCACGACAATATGTTGCTTAAAAATATCCTACTTGATAGTTTGCGTCAGGTGCTGTTTATTGTTTAAAGAAATGGTGTGGGTTTTTTTTAATTGATAGAAATGGTGTGGTGTTTTTTTTTAATTGATAGGTCTTTGTAATTGCAGCTGTCCTGGTTGCGGCTGGGATAGGGTTAATTTTCACCAGAAGCTGGCCGGGGTCTATTCTATACCATGTGACCGTCACGCTCACTATTTAGAGGGGGTGACTGGCGGGGCGGGGGGGATCGCTGCTCGGAGCGGGCTGGGCGTCGGGCTGCGGGCGGGAGCGACCTGTCCGGGAAGCACCGCTAAGTACACGCTGTTGTTGTCATTGTTGGGGTTTCTCGCTTGTTTGTTCTCTTTCCCTTTGTTGTTTGGTTAAACTGTTGTTGTTGTTAACCCACGAGTTTTTGCTTTTCTTCATCCCAATTCTCTCCCTGTCCCACCGGGAGGTGGGGGGTGAGCGAGCGACCGCGTGGCTCAGCCTCCGGCTGGGGCTAAACCACGACAGCAGCACAGCTGGAAGATCACAGTTCTAAAATATAAAATTAGATACATATGTCTATGGTGATCTTTTAAAGATGATCATCAGCTAGTCACAGACTCTCCCAAAGCCCACCAAAGTCAGTGAGAATCTTTCCATTGCATCCACGGAGGGAACTGTAATACCTGACGAATAAGGTATTACACTGAGTAGGTAGAACAGAAGTTCAGCTCATCCTGAGGAAAAGCCAATATGCACGTTGTTACACCATGTGAGTTGTAACAGACATAGGGACTCCCCTGCTAGGATTCTCCCCATAGCTTTGTAGCTTACACCAGGGACCAACCTCTGCATGATCACCTTGCACAGCTGCCCTTAGGCTGTTCATGGCTCAGGCTCCTGAGACTGCTCTGCCTTCTCCACTTCAGCTTTTACTACTCCCTGAAGCAGAAAATGTTTAAGACTCAGCCTACGGTAGCTCTGTCCTGGCAATATTTCTGAATTGCTATTATACTGGCCGCTGGTGTTGTAAATGGACAAGGCTGTAATGGAGCCAAAATCTGGGCCATATGTTGTCCAATTTGCTAAATAAACTTGGATTTAAAAAGCAAAGATGGCAAGGGGATTGTCTTTGACACATATGCTAAATTTGCATTTGACATTTGTTAGTCCTAGGTCCTTTCTTCTTTTTATTATTATTACAGCATGAATCTTATTATTAGAGTATTTATTTTTAATTCCTTGTTGACCATAATACCAGAAAAATTGGAATTAACATGCATTTGTTTGCCAGCTTTGTTTTGGCAAATACTGCAACAACCCTTTTTAGGGGGGATTATATAAAGAGATCCTGCTTTACTTGTTTTGGTATCTTAGGTATGTATGATTAATAATGATTTATTAGCCTGTGCTCCATTTACTGATTGGCTGACTTTGCAACAGCAGAGCAAGCATGCTGAATAGAGCCACATTAGCACGGAACATTTTTTTGACAAACTACCAATGGATTAAAAAGTAAACTAGAAATGAGAGGTCATCTCATGCAGTAAAACAGTCTCAGAAACATTCCCCAAACTATTTACCAGCATCTCCTTAATATCAAAGCTTCACAGACACACAACTATATTTTCTAATTCGTCTAAACTTGATAGGTATGCAATATAGATATCAGAAACGTATATTAATACAATGGGGAGGAATTAGTCTGTTATTAGTAACAATAAGCATACTATGACCATGTGTCATCAAAAGAATTATCACAAACTTTGATTTATCGAAAAACACTGTGAACATTTTAAATGTCATTAGAACTGATTTACAATGCATAGATGAATCTCTAGGGCAATAACATCATTGTTTCTCTGGAAAATAGTGTACCTCCAAGAGAAAAGCACAATAGCGGGAGGAGGAGGAAAAAACTAAATATAAAATAAGTTCTATAAGCAAAACAGTAATGCTCACAGGTACCATGAAGGTTTAACGACTAAAAATTTTAGATGATCTGCATAAGAAATGTATGCCAAAGCATGCTTGCTCCAAATTCTTGCCATTAAAGTCTTATTGGACTTTGCACTATTACAATCTAATATACTAATTAAAAGTGTGTGAGAGAGAAATAAAACGCGTTTTTGTAAACACTGCAGTGCATTTATCAGAGTAGTCATTTTCTAAACTGTCAGATTGGCTCTTCAGATGTGGGATTTTTCATTGAAATAATACACTGGAATGTCACCCAAGCTCATTTTTGTCTATTAGATAAATGATACATAGAGTAAACGTTAGCATGAGACTGAAAAGGATAGCAACATTTCTATCTAGCCTATATGGATATCTAAAAACACTAAGAGTACAGGGAAAATGAAGGAAAAAATACAAGCTTAAGGGGTGAGACTCATTTTGTCCTTAAGTCTCTCTCTGAATAACATGGTGTCAGCTTATACTGGATGTTTCATACTTCTGCTTACATGAAAACTTCAGTATTATATACCTGTCTCTCTTAAGTATTAAACACTAGTCATCTTTTTCTTCACTAACAGCTATTTGCAGTGTGAAAGCAAATCCCTCTTTCCTGCTGTGCTCTCGGTAAACATCAAACAATCATGTCACTTGCCTTGACAACATGTCTTCAGAGTGTAGCTTTTTCAATATGATTTTGCATTTGTATGGAATTTCCCTTTTCAAGGAAGTATATTCCTTCATTTTCATTTCAGGATGTGATTCCCTTCTAGAAATTTGTCCTATTTCTTATAAACTGGTTTTAGTGACATTGTAATAGTAATGGCCATTCACCCAACTTAAAGGATAAAAAGTAATGTATTTTCCTAGTTTTGTTAGCATGAGAAATAATTGAAGGTCTTGCTTACTAAAACTCAGTCAAACAGAAAAACCCTCAAGCCATGTTACCATGAATCCAGAGTAACATTGGCAGCAAGATACAGAATTCACAATAACATGGAACTGAACTGTGGAGAAAGAAAACGTCCTGAATTTTACAGTGGCCATTATTTGTCAATGCTGGTGACATTAAATATACTTTGCTATTTCTTTGGGCTTTTTTGAAGCAATGCACTTGAAAACAGTCTACCCTGAGTCTCTGCCACTGTTAGAATCATTAAAGACAGGAAGGGACCTCTTGAGATCAACTAGTCTGTGCCCCCTGCTCAAGTGGGGTCTGCTACAGCAAGTTGCCCAGGACCATGTCCAGTTGGGTTTTGAGTATTTTCACAGATGGAGACTCCACAACCTCTCTGGGCAACCTGTTCCAGTGTTTGACAGTAAAAAGTGTTTTCTTGTGTTCAGATGGAATTTCATGTGTTTCAATTTGTGCCCATTGCCTCTTGTCCTGTCAGTGGGCACCACTGAGAAGAGTTTGGCTCCCTCTTCTTCATTCCCTCCCATCAGGTATTTAGACACATTGGTAAGATTCCCCCTAAAACCCCCTGTTCACTGGGACAGAGAAAGCTGTGTAAAACATCAAGGATCTGCCCCTATAGAAAAGTACCGCATGATCTCCAATTCCCACCTGCAAAACTATCTGATTGGCAAAGAGAACTTCTCTCTAACAATTCATTGAAATGACAGAAATACTGCTTTCTTTAGAGCTGCACTGTTCTACCAGCACTTCCCCAGGTTTTCTGATTCAGAGGGGAAAGTCTTGACAACTTAGCTTTGAGTCATGCATGCCATGAGAACAATGTGCTTCCACAAATAAGATTTCCTTCCTTTCACCAGAACACATCCATATGACAGGATCATTTGGGCATTTTTTCTGGGCCTAGCTAACCTGAATGCAAAGCCTACTGCTGCAGCTTTCAGAATGCACTTTATTTCTCAATTTCAAAAGTGTTTTCAGAGCACAGGAGTCCACCATGAGCTATTGAAGGGGCTGTATGTAAAGATGAGAACACTGATCTGTCTCAACATTCAGTCATTCTCAGGAGCCATTCTGTATAGCTAGCCAACAAGTGACAGTGGCTTCTGATACAGAGATACAAGTGTATTTGGAACTGGACTAGAAGAGCACTCTTTCAATTCATAGGCAGTGGCTGCTATGTAAAGGAGAGCATGTCAGCTCCTGCTGTAGATATTTCTTTTTCTATTGATACAGGAAACTGGTATTGCAGAGAAAATTCTGACCCAAACAGATGAAAGCATTTAAAATATAAAATAACTAAGACTTAAATCTAAGATAGTATTATATTAAAATGTCCAGTGGCCTCCATACTGTCCATGTTATTTTTAATGAGAGAGGTTTCAAGGTAAAGAAAGAACAATTCTGAAGGATGAAAATTAAGGAAGTCAAAGCCAAATAGTCAATTCTGCTGCTTGGCGTATGTGTCCCATGCACTCCATAGCATACTGGTTGGACACATCTGGTTGGCTACTGGTTTGCTACTGAAAACATGCAGTATCTTAGAAGCTTTCTACTGAAGTTTTTGTTTGGTTAGAGACTTTCTGTGCAGGGAAAAGTCAAAGGAATTACATTCTCCGAAACAAGTAACGTGACTGGAACGCAGGGTGGTGGCCAGTCTTGTCCCCCAGAGAGGGGATGATGAGCAATAAACTTTTATCACCTTGCTGCATTTTAATCAAGATTTTTCATCAAGTTTAAATGCCACTCTAGTTCTTGTCATGAGATTTATAAACACTTATGATGAAGACATTACTTAGTAGACTATTAGGTAAGTAAAAGTTCTTCAATGAGAGAGAAAGAGGTTGCTGATATTGAACTTTGCTCAAAATTCTTTCCAGTAGCCCTCTCCAGTGCATGAAATCCTGATCTACTGAAGTTAGTGGCAAAGCTACTGTCGCAGTTTAACATCCATCAAGTGAAAGCAAACTGTGGCCTAGACTCTGCTGCCAAAGGGATTGAGAAAAACGCATTAGCGATATCAATGGTAGCATACCACTTGGCTGGTCCAGTCTCCAGTGGGCAGTTCCCCAGATGGGGTAGAAGGGCTTCTGATTCATACTTACAAGAAGTGAGTAACAAGGATGAGATTCAACCCCATGCGTCCCACACAAACCCATTGGTTGACAGCGGGTACTATAATCAGAATTAGAGGGGCCCTGCCTCCAGCCAGGTGGAGGAGAGGGACAACCGAGTTGACTGGACTGTGTGCATTCAATGGCCTGGCACGTCGGTCCCCCAGAAGTATAAGGATCTAGTGGACACTGGTGCGCAGGGTACCCTAATGCCATCAAACTACAGAGGGGCAGAAGGCATTTCTATTTCTGGAGTAACAGGGGGGACCCAAGAGTTAACACTATTGGAGGCAGAAGCGAGCCTAACTGGGAACAAGTGGCAAAGGCACCCCATTTTGACTGGCCCAGATGCTCCGTGCATCCTTGGCATAGACTACCTCAGGAGAGGGTATTTCACACAGAATCACAGAATGGTAGGGGTTGGAAGGGACCTCTGGAGATCATTGAGTCCAACCCCGCTGCTAGAGCAGGTTTACCTAGAGCAGGTTGCACAGGACTGCGTCCAGGTGGGTTTTGAATATCTCCAGAGAAGGAGACTGCACAACCTCTCTGGGCAGCCTGTTCCAGTGCTCTGTTACCTTCACAGTAAAGAAGTTTGTCCTCATGTTCAAGCGGAACTTCCTGTGTTCCAGTTTGTGCCCACTGGACCAAAAAGGGTACCAGTGGGCTTTTGGTATAGCCACTGTGGAGATGGAGGAAATTAAACAGCTGTCCACATTGCCCGGTCTCTCAGAGGATCCTTTCGTTGTGGGGTTGCTGAGGGTCAAAGAACAACAGGTACTAATCACTACCACAACAGTGCACCAGCAGCAATATTGCACCAACCGAGACTCCCTGAACCCCATCCACAAGCTCATTCGTTGGCTAGAGAGCCAAGGAGTCATCAGCAAGACTCGCTAACCCTTTAACAGTCCCATATGGCCAGTGTGGAAATCTAATGGAGAAAGGAGATTAACAGTGGACTATCGTGGCCTGAATGAAGTTACCACCACTGAGTGCTGCCGTGCCGGACATGCTAGAACTTCAGTACGAACTGGAGTCCAAGGCAGCCAAGTGGTACGCCACCATTGATATTGCCAATGCATTCTTCTCAATCCCTTTGGCAGCAGAGTGCAGGCCACAGTTTGCTTTCACTTGGAGGGGCATCCAGCACACCTGGAATCGACTGCCCCAGGGGTGGAAACACAGCCCCACCCTTTGCCATGGGCTGATCCAGACTGCACTGGAAAAGGGTGGAGCTCCAGAACACCTGCAATACATTGATGACATCATTGTGTGGGGCAACACAGCAGCAGCAGTTTTTGAGAAAGGGGAGAACACAGTCCAAATCCTTCTGAGAGCCGGTTTTGCCATAAAATGAGGTAAGGTCAAAGGACCTGCCCAGGAGATCCAGTTCCTAGGAATAAAATGGCAAGATGGACGTCGTCAGATCCCAATGGACGTGATCAACAAGATAACAGCAATGTCTCCACCAACTAACAAACAGGAAACCCAAGCTTTCTTAGGTGTTGTGGATTTCTGGAGAATGCATATTCCAAATGACAATCCGATTGTAAGCCCTCTCTGTCAAGTGACCTGGAAGAAGAACGATTTTAAATGGGGCCCCGAGCAACAACAAGCCTTTGAACAAATTAAACAGGAGATAGTTCATGCAGTAGCCCTTGGGCCAGTCCAGGCAGGACAAGATGTTAAAAATGTGTTCTATACGATGATGAGTATATGAGTCCTACACGATGAGTCGCAGAAGCCGCTGAAGGACAAGGTGAATTGAGTCAGTCTGCAGAGGTGAAAGCCATCCAGCTGGCTCTAGATATTGCTGAACGAGAAAAGTGGCCAGTGCTCTACCTCTGTACTGACTCATGGATGGTGGCAAATGCCCTGCGGGGGTGGTTACAGCAATGGAAGCAGAGCAACTGGCAGCGCAGAGGCAAATGCATCCGGGAAAATCGAACGGTACAATGGACTGTTAAAAACTACACTCAGAGCAATGGGTGGTGGGACCTTCAAAAATTGGGTTAAACATTTAGCAAAAGCCACCTGGTTAGTCAACACTAGGGGATCCACCAACCAAGCTGGCCCTGCCCAGTCAAAACCTTTATGTACTGTAGAAGAGGATAAAGTTCCTGTGGTGCATGTAAAAAACATGCTGGGAAAGACAGTCTGGGTTATTCCTGCCTTGAACAAAGGCAAACCCATCCGTGGGATTGTTTTTGCTCAAGGACCTGGATGCACTTGGTGCGTGATGCGGGAGGATTGGGAAGTCCAATGTGTACCTCAAGGAGGTTTGCTTGTAGGTGAAAATAGCCAATAGTTTGAACTTATAATAATTCCTATAGTCGTGTTCTATATCAAAGGTATATATATATCAGTAAGAATCACCTGAATCAATGAAGAGGAACTCTGATGAAACCGAGCAAAGTGCAGCGGTGATGGAATCAGAACTGACTTCAGCAACTGGCCCACAGTCGAGATCGACATCTTCAACTTGCCGTCTGTGGAAAAGACACACCAGCCATGCCAGATATAAGCTCCAGATGCGGCATGCAACAATCCAACACCACACACTGTCTCTCCTGCCCTGAAAGGCTGTTAAGACAGATGGAACCCAAAATCCTGGACTAAATGAACTCAACAGACATTTTGGAGGGATGGTCCACAGACTGAGGGACTGATATCTGTGTGTATATATCAAAGACAGAACACGTGGCAGTGATTAATTGGAAAGTTTGGGACCTGAGCATGACGTAAATGGTATAGAATAAGGGGTGGATACTGTCCTAGTTTCGGCCGGGACGGAGCTAGTTTTCTCTCCAGCAGCTCCTGTGTTTTGGATTTAGTGTGTGAAGAATGGTGATAGCACACTGATGTTGTTGGTTGCTGCTAAACGACCAAGGACATTTTGCAGTTTCCCAGGTTTTGCTAATGTGCAGGTGCAAAAAATTGGAAGGGGTATAGCCCATATAGTTGATCCAAACTGGCCAAAGAGAGTATTCCATACCATAGATGTCATACCCAGTATAAGTGATATTCCTGCTCCCTGATTGCTGCTCGGGATGGGCTGTATCGGTCGTTGGGTGGTGAGAAATTGTGCATTGTTTGTTTTATATATTCTATTATCCTTATATATTATTATTATCATCATCATTATTAATATATTTTTATCTTTTTCTTTGCTGTCCTGGTGAGCTGCTTTTATCTCAACCCGTGAGTTTTCCTTTCTCTCCGATTCTCCTCCCCACCCCACTGGGGAGCGGGGGAGTGAGCGAGCGGCTGCGTGGTATTCAGTTATCATCTGGGGCTAAACCAGGACAGCTACACTGACTTTAATTGGCAGGATTTCGCTCAGCCGCTCTTAAACACTTTACGGCAGACATCCAATACCTTACTGTAAACTCTACATGCACACACTTTGCAAGTTGTTAACAGCTTAATGTTTTTGCTCTCAGAGGAGCTTATCACATGTTAATTGTTGCCAAGACCAGTAAAATCATGCAATACATGTTATAATAATTTATTTTAAACCTATAAATTAAAGAATGCCTTTGTCCTAGCGAATTGGACACACAGCTAGTAATGCAAGAAATACAAGGGAAAGAACATGTGACGGCTCTCCTGTTTTGACATTCCTTGGTAGTTCTGATGTTTGCCATTACCAGGACTGGTGTAATTGTCTAGGAATCCAGAACTACATTTGCCATTCTTTGCTCATCATTACAGTGTATTGTGTATTTTCCACAAAACTAAAAATGAAACAATACACAAAAACACAGTAAAAGCGGGAGGGAACTACAACTCTTAAAATAAGGATGGGCTGCCAGCTCAGCTGTCATCAGCAAAGCTGATTTCATCTCCTTTTGCAGCTGCTTCTGCAGGGTTTAGATCAGGCACTTTCCTAGAAAGGAACTATTTCCTGATGGTAGGAGTCGGCGAGGAATGCAGCGGCGGCAACGGCGAGTTCTGTAGCTGCGCCCTAGACTGAGGTGGACAGGGAGTTCCCGGAACCAGGGAATCCCGAGCAAGAGCGGAGAGGAGAGAGAGACCCGCCAGGCGCCGGCAGCTCTCGCGAGAGAGGCTGACGTGGCTTGGGCGTTGCCAGGAGCAACCGCAGGAGATTTAACCGGCCCTGAGGAGCGCCAGCGACCAGGAGCGCGGCGACCAGTGAGGGCAAACGGGGTGGTGCGGCAGTTCGCGCAGGGAGGGCCCTGCAGCCTGCTTGTGGTCCCGCAGCCCAGGGAAGCACTCTCGGTCTCTGCCACAATGGTGGGCACCCGCCTCAGAGCTAAAACGGGTGCTCCTATGGTGAAAGCCCCCGAGATGGCTGATGCATCCTGCCAGACAGAACTGGTAAGGAAGGAAATCTCAGTACAGGTGGGAGGCTGCAGCAAGTGCCCTCACCCTTCTCCTGATGCAAAGGTAAGTAAGTTCCTGCACAGGGTGTGCACGGGTCGAAGGTCTGTTACGTCAGGTGGCTGAACTGCAAGAAACAGTTAAAAGGCTACGCAGCATCAGAGGATCGGAAACAGAGATAGATAGGTGGTTCCATAGCCACACTCCTGCGCCAGACACCGCTGAGGATGAAACACCTTGGACCGTAGTAACCCACAAAAGCAGGGCTCCGCTTCAGTCCTCGCCCTCCAGTATCACAACTAGAAATAGATACGAAGCTTTAACAGCTGTAGACAGCCACGAGGAAGTCTGGCAAGGAGAAACTACTCTAGCAGCACACAGCGCACACCGAAAAAAGAAACGGCGAGTACTCGTAGTGGGGGACTCCCTGTTAAGGGGCACTGAGGCGCCCATCTGCCGACCTGACAGGGAGGCACGAGAGGTGTGCTGCCTCCCGGGAGCCAAGGTCCGAGATGTTTCCGAGAGTGTGCCGCGACTTGTCGGGAGCACGGACTACTATCTGCTGCTACTGTTTCATGTGGGCACGAATGACGCTGCAAGCTGGAACCTGGGCAAAATCAAAGAAGACTTTAAAGCCCTGGGGGAGCAAGTGAAAAATATTGGTGCCCAAGTTATCTTTTCCTCCATTTTACCAGTGGGAGGAAAGGGGGCGGCCAGAAATAGGCGCATAATACACATCAACTCCTGGCTTCATGGATGGTGCCGACGCGAGGGTTTTGGCTTTTAGGACAATGGGACGTTCTTTGGCGACTACAACCTATTGGGGAGGGATGGGATCCACCTGTCTAAGAGGGGCAGGGGAATCTTTGGTGGCAGGCTGGCCAACTTGGTGAGGCGGGCTTTAAACTGAAGGACTCGGGGGGAGGGGGTCCAAAGTGGCGATGCTCATGCCATCTCATCCAACTGGGGAGTAAGCCAGGCCAACCTGAGCAGAGACAAATGTTCCTGAGCTGCCTCCCAAGAAGAGAACCAGAAGGCCGACCACCCTAAGGGTGTGTATGGCTATGATGGATCCTCCTGCAACTCTCCAGGGAAACCTGCAAACTCAACTACCTCTCTGAAATGCCTGTACACCAACGCACGCAGCATGGGGAATAAACAGGAAGAACTAGAGATCTGTGTGCGCTCGCAGGGCCACGATCTCGCAGCAATTACAGAGACATGGTGGGACAGCTCGCATGGCTGGAATGCTGTCCTGGATGGGTATGTACTTTTCAGGAAGGACAGGCCAGCAAGGCGAGGTGGTGGAGTGGCTCTCTACGTGAGGGAGCAACTGGAGTGTATCAAGCTCTGCCTAGGGGAGGACGAAGAACGGGTCGAGAGCTTATGGGTAAGGATTAAGGGACAGGCTAACATGGGGGACACTGTTGTGGGTGTATACTACAGGCCACCTGATCAGGAAGAGGAAGTCGATGAGGCCTTCTACAGGCAGCTGAAAGTAGCCTCACGATCACAGGCCCTGGTTCTCATGGGGGACTTCAACCACCCCGATATCTGTTGGAGGGACAACACAGCTAGGCACGCACAGTCCAGGAGGTTCCTGCAGAACACTGATGATGATTTTCTGATGCAGGTGGTGGAGGAGCCGACAAGGAGAGGGGTGTTGCTGGACCTCATACTAACAAATAAAGAAGGTCTGGTTGGGGATGTGAAGGTTGGGGATAGCCTTGGCTGCAGTGACCACGAGATGGTGGAGTTCAGGATCCTGCATGGAGGAAGCAGGACACTAAGCAGGCTTACAACCCTGAACTTCAGGAGAGCTAACTTTGCCCTCTTCAAGGACCTGCTTGGAGGAATCCCATGGGTTAGGGCTCTAGAAGGTAGGGGGGGGGTCCAAGAAAGCCGGTCAATATTCAAGCATCACTTCCTCCAAGCTCAAGAGCAGTGCATCCCCGTGAGTAAGAAATCGGGTAAGGGAGGCAGGAGACCTGCATGGATGAGCAAGGAACTACTGGCTCAACTCAAATGGAAGAAGGAAGTCCATGGAATGTGGAAAAAGGGACAGGCCACATGGGAGAAATGCAGGAACGCTGTCAGGGTATGCAGGGATGCAACGAGGAAGGCTAAGGTCCACCTGGAATTTAATCTGGCAAAGGGACATCAAGGGCAATAAGAAGGGCTTTTTCCAATACATTGGTAACAAACGGAAGACTAGGGAAAATGTGGGCCCTCTGCTGAATGACGTGGGTGCCCTGGTCACGAAGGATGCAGAGAAGGCAGAGTTACTGAATGCCTTCTTTGCTTCAGTCTTCACCGCTAAGGCTGGCCCCCAGGAATCCCAGACCCTGGAGGTAAGACAGGAAGCTTGGAGAAAGGATGGCCCTCCTTTGGTGAGGAGGATTGGGTTAGAGATCATTTAGGCAAACTGGACACCCACAAATCCATGGGCCCTGATGGGATGCACCCGTGTGTGCTGAGGGAGCTGGCAGAGGTCATTGCCAAGCCACTCTCCATCATCTTTGAAAAGTCATGGAGAACAGGAGAGGTGCCTGAGGCCTGGAGGAAAGCCCATGTCACTCCAGTCTTCGGGAAGGGCAAGAAGGAGGCCCTGGGAAACTACAGACCAGTCAGCCTCACCTCCATCCCTGGAAAGGTGATGGAGCAACTCATTCTGGAGGTCATCTCCAAGCATGTAGAAGGAAAGAAGGTGATCAGGAGTAGTCAGCATGGACTCACCAAGGGGAAATCATGCTTTTTTAGATCGCCTAACAAAGGCTTATTGGTATATTAGTAAAAGTATGGCACTCCAATATGTGAAATGTCACTCCAAAAACTTTCTACCCGAGCCTGGTTATTCATGTACTCCAGTTGATAACGAATCAGTTATTTTTAATGAAATCATATAATGTCATACTTTATTACTGAGAATTTGCAGGAAAGGCAAATACTTCCTTCTAAAAATTTCTTTCCACTCTTCTCTTTGAAGCGCTAAAGGTTGAAATGCTGGGGATAAATTGTGTCCCATTTGGGTGGTGCCTGGAGTTTACCCCTCATTGGATCAGCTCAGTGGACATCCTGGACCTACTGATGTTTTTATTTCTGTAATGTCCTTGGGGAACCAAAATCAGAAATGGTAAATGTCTTAGAACAAAGAATCTAATTTGAGACTAATATAATATAGCAAGGCCCTATATTAGCCAGACAGGCTGCTTAAGTCACTGAGAGAACTTAAGCACTCAGGCCTACACACATGACTTTTGCTGAAGCGGGGCTTTGAGCAGAAGAGTTTGGTCCAGAGAATACCCTGGATTCTGCTCCCATCTCTTCTGCTTGCTACCACTTGCAGCCTTAGTCAGATCTAGCAATGGATTTGAGCAATCAAAACCAGATTTAGGCATGCTTGAGGTGTTTTAAGTCCCTATCTGTGATGCCACCCTTCACCCACACAGTGGCCATTTTTTAAGTTAGGCTTACAACCTTTGGGCTTGAGAATCCCATAAGCACTGTCTGATTTGTGACTGCTCCCACCAGACCGGGCAAGCACTACACAAGCACCACAGGACCTAGAAACTTGGAGAGTGACATGTAAGCCCTGCTCAGTAAATACTCTCCAAGCACACCTAACTGAAGCTGACAGAATGAGATCCTTCACAAAATGCAATTACATTTGCTCTCCTTTTCAGACCCCATTCTTGGTGGCACAGGTAACTTATCTATTCAACCTAATGGCTAGAGAATTTATCTGAAGTGGGAAATCAAAGTTCAGATCCCTCTTTGGCCGCAGTGAGTTCAAGTCCACAAATCTCCCTTCACAGAAGACAATTCAAATGCCCAGGATACAGGCTATGAAGCCAATGTAAGCAAAGCAGCAAGATTTACTGGGCAGCAGAATAGTGAGCAAAAAGGGCATGCTTCTGCAGTGCTTAGCGGCTCTCAGGCCTTTCCTGGGGAAAAAGTCAGAATCAACCTTGTGCTTCTCCTCCAACTAGAATCTCCAAACACGTTTGGAGGGGGAGTGAAACAAACATAAGCGCAGTGTTCATTTTAAGGCCCACAATACTCACAATATTTTCACTATGCAGCCACGCTTCTTTGTAAATATTATACCTTTATCACCAAAGCAATTCTAAATGGCTACTCTATCAGAGAAATTCCTATTTTTTAATATGCATAACTGTTTTTAACTGGCAAATGGAAGCGAGTTGCAGCCTGGATGCTCTAGATGTCTGACAGCTGTTATGAATCATAGAATGGAATCATAGAATAGTTTGGGTTGGAAGGGACCTTTAAAGGTCATCTAGTCCAACCCACCTGCAATAAGCAGGGACATCCTCAACTAGATCAGGTTGCCCAGAGCCCCATCCAGCCTGACCTTGAATGTTTCCAGGGATGGGGCACCTACCACCTCTATGAGCAACCTGTTCCAGTGTTTCACCACCCTCACTGTGAAAAACTTCTTCCTTATGTCTAGCCTATATCTCCCTGTCCTGGTTGCGGCTGGGATAGGGTTAATTTTCACCAGAAGCTGGCCGGGGTCTATTCTATACCATGTGACCGTCACGCTCACTATTTAGAGGGGGGTGACTGGCGGGGCGGGGATCGCTGCTCGGAGCGGGCTGGGCGTAGGGCTGCGGGCGGGAGCGACCTGTCCGGAAAGCACCGCTAAGTACACGCTGTTGTTGTCATTGTTGGGGTTTCTCGCTTGTTTGTTCTCTTCCCCTTTGTTGCTTGGTTAAACTGTTGTTGTTGTTAACCCACGAGTTTTTGCTTTTCTTCATCCCAATTCTCTCCCTGTCCCACCGGGAGGTGGGGGGTGAGCGAGCGACCGCGTGGCTCAGCCTCCGGCTGGGGCTAAACCACGACACTCCCCTCCTTTAGTTTAAAACCATTACCCCTTGTCCTATCACAACAGGCCCTGCTAAAAAGTTGTTCCCCATCTTTCCTAAAAGCCCCCTTTCGGTACTGAAAGGCCGCAATAAGGTCTCCCTGGAGCCTTCTCTTCTCCAGGCTGAACAACCCCAATTCTCTCAGCCTGTCTTCATAGGAGAGGTGCTCCAGCCCTCTGATCATTTTTGTGGCCCTCCTCTGGACCCGCTCCAACAGGTCCATGTCTTTCTTGTCCTGAGGGCTCCAGAGCTGGATGCAGTACTCCAGGTGGGGTCTCACGAGAGTGGAGTAGAGGGGCAGAATCACCTCCCTTGACCTGCTGGCCACGCTTCTTTTGATGCAGCCCAGGATACGGTTGGCCTTCTGGGCTGTGAGCGCACATTGCTGGCTCATGTCCAGCTTTTCATGCACCAGTACCCCCAAGTTCTTCTCGGCAGGGCTGCTCTCGATCCCTTCATCCCCCAGCCTGTATTGATACCGGGGGTTGCTCCGACCCATGTGCAGGACCTTGCATTTGTCCTTGTTGAACCTCATGAGGTTCACCCGGGCCCACCTCTCGAGCTTGTCCAGGTCCCTCTGGATGGCATCCCGTCCCTCAGGCGTGTCCACCGCACCACTCAGCTTGGTGTCATCCACAAATTTGCTGAGGGTGCACTCGATCCCACTGTCTATGTCATTGATGAAGATACTGAACAGTACTGGTCCCAGTACGGACCCTAAAGTGGATGAAAGTGGATTGTCTTTTGAGAGGGCTGAGGGATAAGCTTGTTCTGTATTAATCAAAATACAGAATATGTCCATCTAAAGAAACAAAGCAGCTAACAGTTTCAAAATCGTTCTGGTTAGCAGACAAAAGATACAAATTGGTATATGAAATTGGAATGAATTCATATAGGCCTGGTTACCTTGCAATATTATTGGTGTTTGGTTGGGTTAAATAGGGCATGATTGGGTTGTTGCCTGTTTGGAAGGCGCTGTTCTAAGTCTTTCTTGTTTACTTCATGGGAAATAGGCAACAATTTCTTTATCTAACAGGATAAGGTGTTTAATTTCCTTATAGTCGTACATGACTACAGCAAGAAGGATATTGAGCAGTTTTTCCTTTTCCGTATGCCTGTAAATAATTTTCCTGCACTCAGGAAATAAATTTTTTCTCAGAAATAAACAATGTGGCTCTTATTTCAAGGAATAATGTATGGTCTTTCTTCTGGACATAATTTTATTTGGTTTTTGTTTGCTTACGGACTATGTATACATTGTAATAGATCAATTGCTAGTTAGTGAATAGTTGGACAGTAAGCCTTGTTTGCAAAAACTTCATTGTTTAGCATACACTTACAAGAAGGGCAGAATCTAGATAGCATCGAGAGTCAGATTTAAGTTGACATCCTGGATTAAAATTTAGGACAAAACCAGGCTAACCATACTATAATGCTTTTGGAACAGTAGTGTCAGTCACGTTTACAAGAGTGAGAACTTCTCCAGAGGACCAACAGTCAATCTTAGAGAAGCTTTTGAAGACGATTTATATACAGATCTCTTTCCCTGGGAAACTGACAGTGGATCCTATCAAGATGTGAAAAGTCCTCGTAAATGGAAATTTTAAAGGAGAAGTGAAGTCTTTTGGGACAGAATCAGATGTGCTGCCATTATGCTAATACCCATTTCTGACAAAAGATATGATGTTGGAACATGTCTCTGGCAAATCTAGCACTCTCCCCTCATCTAAATTCCACGTTAAAATTTGACTGTAAGTACTTCATGACAATTAAAACAAAACCAAAAAGCTTAATCTCCTGCGAAAGACCCAGATCTGTAAGTCTGATCTTATCTGTGTTACACTACTTAGGCTATAGGTTTTTTTAAGGTACATTGATTAGAGGCTGCAGTAAATGTATAGACTATTTGTGAACTCGCTTAAAACTAGCTTGGCTATCTTTAGCTTCTGTTGCAACATGAGCCTACCCTTAATCTTTTTGTACCACGTCAAATGCATTGTTAGTGGGATACAAGTAATATTTAATGAATTGTATTGGAAAAATCTGTTAACCAAGTGAATTAAACATGGCAAGCTGAAAAGGGACTGTGAGGCTTGTACTGCATGTGAGTCTTTTCCTTTGGCAGTACGTGTTCCCAAAAATGGAAGCAAGCGTACTGACTTCAAACCTTCAATAGAAATTTGAAGAAACACATCTTCCTTTGGAAAGAAAATAGTACTTGCAGACAACTCTGTAAAGCCAAATGTATTGTTGATAAGATGTAAATATAAATAGCAAAATCAAAGCATGATTTTGACCCTGAGTGCCAGGTGCTTCCAGCTTCTTTGGACTTGCTCATTCAGCACTTAACAATAATATTTCTTGATCCTGCATCACTCTAAAACTGGAAATCACGGATCCTGGTTCTCTTGAGGTTAATGGAAAACAGAACCATTGAACAAAGCAGCCTATGGCCTTACTTGCTGCTCTTAAAAGTTGAAATGAGTTTCTAATATGATTTTATAAAACATAAAGAGTTTTAGATTACTTCAAGTCTGTGAATTATTGGAGAAAATATAACTACATGCATAAGTGATAGATGTTAGGTGCAAATATTAAACTTTTTCTATTTTATTTTAAACTATAATATGGATTGATTGTATGAATAAATATGAATTATTGAAAGTTATTAATCTGTCACTTAGCAAAAATTTTCTCTCCTACCATAGCGATGAGAGCTTCATATCTTGCTTTGAAGGTGATGGGCTACTCGTGCAGTCTGTAGAGAAATAATCTAATTTTTGTTGTCTCTAGAGGAGTAATTCATTCTCTGCTTTCTGGGTGCCCTGGTTTAGGCCAGGATGGAGCTAGTTTTGTCTTCAGCAGCTCCTGTGTTTTGGATTTAGTGTGAGAAGAACGGTGATAGTACACTGATGTTGCTGGTTGCTGCTAAACGGCTACTCTATCAGAGAAATTTCTAGGTGGCTAGCTAGTCAGCTTACTTCAGTCTTTTAGTTTCTGGGATATGCATGTCACATTCACAAATTCAGCTCTGCCTAATTTCATGCCAGAAGATATACAAAACCCATACACAGGGAATCGATTATGCTGTAAAAGGGAATAAGAGTTTAAGGATTCCAGGGGAGCAATGGCAGTAGTAATATTAATGAGTGCTGCAGGTGCCTTTGTTGTTCTAATAAAGCACATAAACAATGTGCCAGCTCTAAAGATATTACGCTCTGACTTAGCAACACAGAACAGTGCAGAAATGAAAAAGAGAGTGATGTGTCTTTGCTGAGGAGCACAAAAGGAGAGCTTCATGGAAGGAAGGACTTTTAAAGATGGGTTTAATGGCAATAAAGAAGAGTACACTGGGCATACCAAGTAGGAACCAGAAGTAAGGGAGATGGAAGTTACATCCTCCCCATATGTGTGCATCTGAGCCTAACTGCTACTAAATAGAGTCAAGGGCAAAATGTCATGGAAGAATACAGGTACTTGGGAACATACAAAGGATAATAGCATGGAGATTTATTACAAGAAAATTATTGTGGTTTAATTAAACACTTCTGATGGCCATATTTTTAACCATTACACTGTTAATAAAACACCAGATGCAAATAATTTTAGGGACAGAATGAATCACAAAGTATGTGGGAGATGGCGGGGACTAGCATGAACATTACTGCACAGGGAGCGCGGCTAAGAGGCAGGAAGCAGCAGATCTATTTCAGACTGTGCCACCAGCTTGTTTCTTAACTGACTGAATCACAAAGACTCAAATGTTCAAAAGCAGCTTCTAATTCCAGATGCTTTGCCTTAGACACTGAGTCTGTCTTTTCAAAAGTGCTGGACACCTGCAGCTCTCCTTGCAGTCAGATGGGATATTCTGTGGATGAAGTCATAAATAGCTGAAGCCAAGTTCTGAATAACTGAGGTTTCATGTTATGGCAAAACTGATCAGCTGGCTAGCTGCTGGTAAAAGAACTGCCCTGCTCCCACCTGATTCTCCCATGAGCTGCTTTTGCTTTTCTTGGGATAGGTCTGACCTCACAGAGCCAGGGGGCTAAACTGGCAGAAATATTCACTTGTGGGGGGCTTACATATCTTCTGGATTAGCTCTTTGAGTCATCCTACCTTTTGACTACACAAGCACTGGAGGCAGTAAGGAGGAGTAAGGATTCCCTCTGAGGCAGCCACATTTCAAGGCTAATTTTGAACACATATGTCTTATCCTCATCATTCATTTGTTTCAGTCTCACCATTTGTAAAATAGGGATGGGGACAGGTTATTGTAAGACTACACTAATGGGAATACGTATGAGGAAGTACAAAGACTAAGAGCAACTCCACATAAATACAAATCCTAACTAAAATGTTCTTATCCTCATGTTTCTTTCACAACCCTGCCCACTGTATTCCTTTTTCGTCATTCTCAACTCTCTCCTTATTAATGCTGTTGAACACATGTATTTGTTTCAATTCAATTTTAATTGAAAGACTCCCACTGTATAGTACTTTTAATCAGGCCCATGTGTTGAAACAAGGCCTATTACTTTTAGTTTCACTCCAGCTGTGCTTCTGCTTCTTGTACCCTGAAACATCACTCCTCAATCAGTGCCTCTTATCAGAGCCTGACAGGAGGTGCTGCTTCCAATTCATCAGCTGGGAGGAAAAGGCTTGCAGTAGGATAGCTTCTGGTCTGCCAATGCCACTCCACAATAGTCAGCTTTTGAGAGGGATTACTACTTCAAATACTCAATTAGTGAAATCCTGACTATACTGAAGAAGGCAGTGGGATCTTTGCCACTTGCGTGCAGTGAAGCCAAGATTTCACCCATTGTCTGTATGCAATTGTAGCACACTGAGGCTCAGGATTTTCAGGCTCACCCGTAAAAGGTTATTCTCTGCTCCTGAGTTAATTCAGGAGCTGTATTATAGACCATCCAGTATTTCACCATGACAGCCCCCACAGAGATAGATATGTCAGTTACCATGGCTGTGAGAACAGGAGGGTAGGTGTTAAACATGAAATTGTATTTGGAGCTAACAGGTGCTGAAAGGTATGGTGGATTTCTTTTTGCCATACATTTCAGACTGAAAGACTACCTGGAGAAGAACATAAGAAGCACCAAGCTACATTTATCAGCAACTAATTATAAAAAAATCCACATGAAATTAGCTTTTACCTTCTACATGAGCAGGTAGTCTCATGCAACTCAGTGGTAACAGCAATAACTATGACCAATTCAGTTATATTAATTTTGCTTCTTAATACAACTATTTTATAAGCAGATTTATTGACTGAAACACAAACTACAACCAATAATTAAAAGCAACTGCTATGTGGTTATATTCCCATAACCTTCTGTCCTGGTTCCAGCTGGGATAGGGTTAATTTTCATAAGAAGCTGGCCAGGGGGCTATTCTATACCATGTGACCTTCACGCTCACTATATAGAGGGGGACTGCGCCTGGGGGTGGGATAGCTGCTTGGGGGAAGGGCTGGGCGTCGGGCTCCAGGCAGGGCAGTGAGCAACCTGTACTGTGAAGCACACGCTAAGTACATTCTGTTATTGTTGGTTTTGTTTGTTTGTTTGTTTTCTTTTCCTTTGCTGTCCTGTTAAACTGTTTTTATCCCAACCCATGAGTTTTGCCTTGCTTTTTCCTGATTCTCCTCCCCATTCCCCTGGGGGAGGAGGAGTGAGCGAGTGGCCACATGGTGCTTAGATGCCAGTTGGGGCTAAACCACGACACCTTCCTATAACCTGATAATACGGACAAAATATGGGCCCTACTCCCAAACGTATACCAAAATCCCCAAATTCATGTTTTATATATAACTGATGATACAAGGCTATTATTAAAGATTAATATCTAAATATTATTCTGAAGATTGATAATGTGATGTGCAACCACATTAGGGCATCATTAGGACCATGTAGCTGAAATTACAGCAACTACTTATGTACTGAGTACAGTGCGTTCAGTAAGAATGACCTTCATCACCTGAAGGTGGTCTGCATCAGTCACACATACATAGAATTATTCCTCATCCAAATGAAAGCTGAGAAATTAAATGAATACAGTAGTAGGACTGCTGGCACAGGAGAACCAGCTTTCTATAGGTGAGGAAGCTGCACAGAAACAGGGCAGCTTGTGCTGTGAAACATTAGCCTATAAATAGAAGTGCAGTATGTTATAAAATAAACATGGAGAAAAAAGAAAAAAAAACCCTAACAGGTTGTTTTCTTTGTGTGCTTGCTGCTGGACTCACAATTATATTTTTGTGCATGGAAAGTACTGTATAAACAGTATAAACAATCTCAGTGAGGTATTTTTTTAGTGCTTCCTGTTCAATATGACTTTTTAAAAAAGCTGTAGAAAAAAGGTATAATGCAATGCTTCTTTTAAAAACAGGAGAAAAAAATCTTGTGACACTTCTGTTTGCAACTGGTTTGTTACACTTCAGCAATGAAATAGAAACTACTTAATACATGAAATATACACATAGTTCTGTAGAAACTGGCATCATCCCTTCGGCTAAATTTCAAGCAACTAATTTTATAATTCCTTAGCTATTTACTCAGCACTTGGAAATGTCACTCTGTGGACAAAGTAGACTATGCTCCACATTAGCTGTACTAAGCAAACAGACATTCAAAGTAAATATTAACAGGACTTTATTTAATGCAGGAGAGAATGTCCATTTGCATTGTTTTATTTTCTTTAAAATGCTGAAGCATTACACTTGTGAACATGGAAAGACATCTATATCTATTAATATATCCAAGCTTAAACCAGACCAAGTCCCAAAAAGGAGGTCCACAGCATCAATTCATCCAGTACCCACTGAAATTAATAGAAGTCCTTCCACTGACTTCTAAGTGCACTGAATCATGTGGTTAGTCACCATTGCATGATTTTAAAACTACTTATAGATGGGTAGTTTCTTCTTATAAAAACATATGCTCATATTTTAATCACTGAAGTTCTCTTTATAGATCTTTACTAATGCTCAACAAAAAATAGGGATTTTTTTTTTAAAGTAAATATTTTGCGTGTCCAAAAATAGCTAAAATAGAAAAGGTTTTGCATGAATAAAGAAAGATAAGAGTTTTGTCAGGTTCTCATGTGCTTACCTCGTAACTTTTTACTTCCACATTAGGTAAGAGGACTGCAGTCAAGTTTAATGGATACAATGAGGAGCTAATTTTAGTCCAGTGTAGGACAACAGGAAAAAAAAAAGTCGGTTTCAGTTATAGTTAGAATTTCCTCTTCAGACACAACAGCACACTTACCCTGCACTGTGCAGGGAGGCCTGTGAGGGGCCTGAATAATGGGAATGGGACCCAGGTAGGAGTTGTACTGCAAGAGAAATAATAATAAGAAAAGCAATTTGACAAGCACACTGATGTTCCTTTAGCTGGTAAAGGTCTTTCCATGTGCTTTGCTTCATAGATATGCATGACAGCACAAAATCTCACCTCATCATATGACTCCAAGGAGATTCTGTTGCCAGGATGCTGCAGGTTTATAAATTGCTTTCAAAGCTGTTTAGGCAATACCAAGTAGTTTATGATATAATCCAATAAGCACAGTGTCATTCTGGAAAGTGGCAGGCAAAGAAAATATAAAAATCTATACTGAAACATAAAACATAGAAACATAAAATTGTGTTTATTTCTGAAGGCAAGGAATCTTTTTTACTAAACATTTATGTAGTGTGAAAAGCAAGCCTAGACTAGTCATGAAAACTATACAGTGCAAATTCATTTTATATTGGAGAAAAAATGTCTTCTGAATGCCATTCTCTTTGCTGTGAGGGCTGCTATACTAGATTTTTAAGGTGTCCAGTTTGAAGAGTATGTGCACCTGAAGCACCCACATGTGCTTCTGGAGTGATGAGGAGGAGACATAATTTCTGGGTGGGAGGACTGTTATGGTATAGTATGAGAAGAAGGAGGAGGAGAGGAGCGGCACATACATTTGTGATTAACTGAACTGTAAGTAGATGTTTATGGATGAGCTACTCATATTAAGTCCCTTTAATATTACTGCAGAAACAACTAGGCATTTCCAGGGTTACAGTTCATCTTATCCCAGACTGAATGTCTGCATTGGGTCAGATAAATTGCACCCTTAAATTGGCACTTCTTTCCAGCAGCCGTAATGAGGTATTAGGACTCAGCTGTAGCAGGTAGGCAAGATAAATCCTTCCACCAATACTTGTTAAAGAGACACAGATGAATTAGAAGCAAAGAAAAAAATCCAGTGCATGAAGTAGAGGAAGAGGCATGTGTAAACCCACCCAGGAATGGGATCTGATTCAGGATGGGGATGGAATGGGATGGGATGGGCATTAGGGACAGAACAGTTCTCTGTTTCTGGAAGGGGGCCCATCCTCAGCTGAAGGGATACAGTGCCAGCAGCTTGAGAGAGTGACTCCCTTGCAGGTCGAGGGAGGTGATTCTGCCCCTCTACTCCACTCTCGTGAGACCCCACCTGCAGTACTGCGTCCATCTCTGGAGCCCTCAGCACAGGAAAGACATGGACCTGTTGGAGTGGGTCCAGAGGAGGGCCACAAAAATGATCAGAGGGATGGAGCACCTCTCCTATGAAGACAGGCTGAGAGAACTGGGGTTGTTCAGCCTGGAGAAGAGAAGGCTCCAGGGAGACCTTATTGCAGCCTTTCAGTACTTAAAGGGGGCCTATAAGAAAGATGGGGAAAAACTTTTTAGCAGGGCCTGTTGTGATAGGACAAGGGGTAATGGTTTTAAACTAAAGGAGGGGAGATTCAGACTAGATATAAGGAAGAAATTTTTTACAATGAGGGTGGTGAGGCACTGGAACAGGTTGCCCAGAGAGGTGGTAGATGCCCCATCCCTGGAAACATTCAAGGTCAGGCTGGATGGGGCTCTGGGCAACCTGATCTAGTTGAAGATGTCCCTGCTCATTGCAGGGGGGTTGGACTAGATGACCTTTAAAGGTCCCTTCCAACCCAAACTATTCTATGATTCTATGATTTGTAGTTTGGGAAATGAAAAGAGAGGCTTACCAAAGTATGTACAAGACCTCCTGTAAGTAACAAATCACTTCCATCTATCAAATAGATAATGATATTTGCTAAAAAGCAAGAGGAAACCTGAGAGGATCAGGATAAAGCTGAGGTCTCTACAATTTGAATTTACAAATTTGTGAAGAATCAGGTAGAAAAGGGAAATGCACAGTTGCAAAGGAACAGCCTCATCTTACAGAGATTTAAACCTAACAGAGCCAAGTAGTAGAATCGGGTATTACAGGGGAAATCAGTGAATTATAGGGGTACAAACATCACTTAGCTCTACAAATAATGTACCTAGTGGAAATTTAAATCTCCTTAGACAAATGCATACCATCCTGCTTATAAACAAGAGGTGTCTGGACAGGACAACCCAGGGTCAGCCAGTTCAATTTCCAATGGCACAAGAGATCCGTGTCTCCAAGGATGCTCAGATAAGTCCCTGATCCAAGGGGATATATGATTGGTTTTGTGGGGGTTTTTTTTAACCTTTTCCTCCCCTAAGGAGTTGGGACCCTTCTGGGGTCCTTGAAAGATTCTGCCCTTAAAAACGCCAACAATCTGGGCACAGGGATGGGCCAGGTGACAGTTTCGGTGCAGTCCTATAGTCGTGAGTGTGTGTGTCCCCCCCTTGAATGTCAGCACTAAAGGTGAACGTGGCAGCAGCACTCAGCAGTGAAGGGGTCAGCGCGGGGGAAGGGGCTGAGATAACGTTCAGGACCCCCTGCCCAGAGAGCCGGGGTTTACCAGGCTCATTCACCAAAGCAGTAAGAACTTTGCTTTAAATGTTTCAGTTCATACTGAATATGAGCTAAACTAACTACTCAACCAGCACTGATTGAGATGAAGTTTTTTTAAGGATGAAGAAGGTGGGGATGCTCAAACTCCTGTGATGTGCCCAGGGATTTCTCCCTAGGAGATATTCCTGAGAAGATAGTAATGGAGAGGTAGGGAAATTCCCCTATTGCTGGAAAAAACCTTCTCTCCCACCCTGGTTTCAAGCTATAGTACACTTGATTGCTTCACACTAATTGTACTGCAACAACCCAAGGAGGCAGGAAATACCCTGCTGTGAGCCTGGCTGGAGTGATTTACAGCTCCCTGCAAACTGCAGGCAAAGCAGTTTCGGGAGTACATCGAGAAGAATAACATAGACCTGCCTTTGCTCGTGTGACCCATTCAGCAGCCCACACCAGCAAAGGGGAGGTGATTGCAGCTATATGACAGGATTGACTTGCTCCAAATTTTTGATTGGTTTGCCCCAATTTTTTCTTGTGCGTGTATTTTTCAGTTATTTGTCTATTCTCAACATTATTTTGGAATGGAATGAGAGCAATAGAATACTTTAGTGAAGTCACTGAACTAATAGCTACATCATAAAAATGTTGGTATATCTGAAAATACAGCTAATACTGAAAAATGAACATTGAAGAACTTTAAATATTATTTCGTTTTCAAATAGTCCACATAAATTTAAGATGTGTATAATTCATACACATTTTTATTTAATCAAATAGTCCTATAGCTTGAACAATCAGGAAGGGGCTTTCATTTTGTCAGAAATTAAAGTGTAAATGACTGAAGCTTGCTAGCAAAGTACTGTTTAAATTCTTGAATCTTCATATTGTTAGGACACCTTTTCAACAAAATAATATAAGACAGAAGGAGAAGACAAGTATGGCTGCACACCCTAAACCGTGGGGACTATTTGTAAATTTGCAAATTTACTTTATTCAGATACCTAAATACTGTAATTTTGAGTATGTCCTTGTCATTTTAGATATGTTCTCAGGATGGAGGCCTGTCCTTGTAAACATGCAGATGAAACAACTGTTGAAAAAAAAAATGCTGAGAGAACTAATTCCTGGGTTTAATATTCCCCTAATACTAGATAGCAATAAGGGGACCTATTTTACTGACAAATAATGCAGAAAATTTGTGCAACTCTGCAAAGAGAACCAAAGTGTCATTTTGCCCATCACCCCCAATCCAGTGGGGCTGTAGAGAGGAAAAACTCTGATTTTTAAAACCAAATTAGCAAAAATTTGTGCAGAAACTGTCCTGAAATGTCTGAATGTGTTACCTCTCCCATTGATGCATATGAAAAGCATTGTGAATAGAAAATATGGGCTGTCACCTCACGAGCTTTTAATGGACAGACCCATGTGACTGTCTTACGCAGCACCCTTAACTCCCATGCAGCCAAACTTAAAACTAACAGATAATGCTCTTCTAAAATATTGCCAGGTATTAATGAAATGTTTAAGGACTTTCCACACACAGCTGAAAGAAGTTTTACTAGAACCCACCACTGAATTCTGTCACTCCTTGAAACCAGGAGACTGGATCTACATTAAGGTATACCAGTGAAAACACGCCCTTCAGCTGTGCTGGAAGGGACCTTATCAGGTACTGGTAATTACTAATGCTACAGTAATGCGCAAGGGCTGCTCAACTAGATCAGCACTTCCCAGTGTAAAAGGGTCACACCAACTTCAGACATAATGCAGAGTGTATCACCTGTCACAGCAGAGCTGGATGATCTGGATGAACTTCCTTTGATCAAATGTCAACAGAAGTACAATCTACAACCCTGCAAATAGACTTTGATGACCCTATTATTATCATCTGAACCTGTCGATTGTTTTTAGAAATTGTAGCTTTGTTTGCTCTGGGATTTTGCATTTGGGTTTATATTATTACTGGTCATATATTAACCCATAAGAATTGTTATATGATAAAATCTTAAGGAATGAAGGATTATGAGGGGTATGTGGCTCTAAGGCCTATAAGATACTGCCTGTTAATTGGACTAACACCTGTATGTTAGAACTGGTTGGTTGTTTTTTTTCCTTGACATTTCAATACATCCAGACCTCTTCTGGAATGATGGGCACAACTTACCCCAGCGTACCAAACAAAGTATAAAATGGTCTGTGCAAAATCCACTTGTTAAATATTTGACAAACTGGCTTCCACCAGTTTGCATGAACATTCCTCCCCTGGCTAGGAGTATCAGAATTCTAAAGGGCTGTTGTAAATATATCTATTGTAATGGAAGAGATGGGTAATGCTATTTCAGCCTTACAGTTAGAGGTAAAACAAGCATCTCGGGTAGCCCTGCAAAACAGAATGGCATTAAATTATGTGCTCGTCACTCAAGAAAGGGACATGTATACACCACTTGCTGTACAGAAGCAGACCAAGATCAGAGAATAGAAATGAATGTACATAAAATTTGAGGTAAACTTCAAATACTGCATGAAATACCTGGAAAAAAAAACCTTTCTGACTGGTGTGGACAGCTCCAAGACATGAAAGGATGGTTAAGGAAAAACTGCTTAAGACAACACTGAAATATAATTTGTTGGGATTATTAACTTTGGTGGTTATGTATGCATTAGTTCAGTTGATCTTATGTTGTAGCCAATTGGTATGTAAAAGGATAGAACAAGACATAACGCAAGCAGAGGCCAGAACAATAATGCTGAATATGTTAGAGGATAAGGAAGAAGAAAAGGAAGAAGTGCTTGGACTAATGACTATAAATGATTATAAAATCTAGAGGCAAGAACAGATGGCCCATGCGGTGATCAATCCTGGGCTCCGAGAAGTCGTGAGCAGGGCGTCTGTGGCCCTTCTACCATTCTCTAGATCTTTAAGAACAAGAGCCTCCTTATCTGAAGGTGTCTGAGCTGTAAACAAACAAAGCAAGCAAAGGGAATAAACCTAAGTGAGGCAAAGCAAATGTCTTTGGAAATGGAAAATGATAGAAAGAAGCATAAGGAAGGATTTGAAAGACTTGCAATGATGAATGTGTGTGAGTAATAAATGCTCACAAAAGGGGGGAATGAAGGGGAAATTCAAATTGTAACCACTCAGCAGTGGTAATTTGTGACCGAAGAATGATCTGGCACAGGGGGCAAGAAGGCCCAGCTGCAAGAAGGGGTTAAACTGGCTAGAAGCAGGAATGTCAGAGACAGAACAGGTCCCTGCAAAGAAATGAAGTTTCCCTGGGTGATGATAAGAAACAGCCTCAGCATTGTCTTGTAGCCATCCTGGAATGCGAGCACTCAGGAGCCACCTTTGGGCAGCAGAGCTGGGCTGGGGGATGGACCCAGGGCAGGGCTGAGGTGTCCCATGACACGGCTCAGGGGATTGGTGCTGGTGCCAGTGTATATAAGGAATTTGCTTGTGACACATCTTTGCAGAGTCCATGTAGAACTGCTTATTGCAGTAGGACTCTGCCCAAGGCATTGTTCATTAAATTTTTCTTTTATATTTAAGCACAAACGTGGTTAATTCGCCTCGAGGGGTACCATCAAAAATTCCCCAACATTACACTGACTCATATTTTATTTCTTTCAGAATTCTCCTCTTTAAATAGCTAAATATTGAATTTAATTAGCTGCATTTAATAAGCAGAAAACATTGTCATATTAAATATACATTCTCTGTGAAGATGCAATGTTGTGGTTTAACCCCAGATGGTAACTGAATACCACGCAGGCACTCGCTCACTCCCCCCTCCCCGGTGGGGTGGGGAGGAGAATTGGAGAGAAAGGAAAACTCGTGGGTTGAGATAAAAGCAATTCACCAAGACAGCAAAGAAAAAGATAAAAATATATTAATAATGATAATAATAAAATATAAGGATAATAGAATATATAAAACGAATGATGCACAATTTCTCACCACCCGACGACTGATACAGCCCGTCCCGAGCAGCAGCCGGGGAGCAGGGGTATTCCCCTGCAGCTATCCCAGAACAGCAAGTTCCAGAGAGAGAGAGCGAGGGAACGAACAGCCGAACGAACGAAAAAGGCCTGAAAGAATGAAAAAAGGGAAAAAGAAGGGAAATGGCCCACTAACTGACCCCCACTTATACTGGGCATGACGTCTATGGTATGGAACACTCTCTTTGGCCAGTTTGGATCAACTATTCTGGCTCTACCCCTCCCAAGTTTTTGCACCTGCGCATTAGCAAAACCTGGGAAACAGCAAAAATGTCCTTGGTCGTTTAGCAGCAACCAACAACATCAGTGTATTATCAACATTCTTCACATACTAAATCCAAAACACAGTAGCTGCTGAAGACAAAACTAGCTCCGTCCTGGCCGAAACCAGGACATACAATTATGTTTGAAGAGAAAAATCTTTTAGCCTTCAGAATTACAGCTGCTAACCAATACTTAGACAAAGGACCTACATATTCCTTATTTTCTTCTTTACATTTCTTGTATGTTATCACTACATATGTGTTAGATAGCTGTGGCCCAAAAGCAGAGCCCCAATTCTGACGCTTTCCAAACTATTTGGGAGTTCAGAAATAACAGCGTACTCCCCATGATAGACCCTAGGCTCTGGAATCTGATTCCCTTTGGTCTACTAGTTCCTGGATTTAGAAACATTCCAGGCATGCTCTTATCTTGCAGGCATTCAAAGAGGATGAGGCCTGAGAGATGGAAGGGCTGGAAATATGAAGAACAATGTAGGTGGGGTTTCATAACATTGGTCCCTAGAGTGTCTTTATTTTTTGTGGGCGAATATGTAAATAGGACTATTCACAGTTGGAAATTCTGATGAACTGAAGTATGTACTGAAACCTTGTAGGCTTTTGGCATGCTAAATGCTGAAAGGTACTTAGAGCTGTGGGTCATTATACATCTTTTGCTTGTTCCATAAGAAAAACAATATGAAGAAACCATGTCATATAATTAGGTCCCAAATAACCGCACTTACTAAATAATACACAAACATGCAAGATACAGCTAGGGGCATGCTGCTGCTCTGACAGGTTTCTGGCAGCTTCTATAAACACAGGGTGCTATTAAAAGATGCACAAGTGATTTAAAGAGACACTAATGTATCCTTACACACTAAGAAATCAAATTGGTGCTGCAGAAATCAAATCAATAAATAAAAAGAAGTGTAGACTGTAAAAAGAAAGCATTCCACTGTGTTGTCCTTTATTTTTTTAAGAGAAAAAGTAAAATGCAATGGTTGAAGGAATTTTGGTCAATAAGCATGACATTCTTATACACCACAACTCATAACAGAAAGATTCATACAATAATGCTAAAATAATACTGAAGTGATCTGAGCTATATCTAGTTTCAGCAGCCTATGAGGTTATTTAATGCATTGTATTTATGCTATAATTGTTAACCAAAAAAGTAATAAATAATTATATACAAATCTCCCTTCAAATTAAAATCAAAACAATAAAAACCTTTAACATAAGTGCAATAATACTAACTACAGACATATCTACATTATGGCCCCTTTATATCACTCAGAAAAAAACCAAGGACATTAAAGCAGGCATAAATGTAGATACGATTAGGCCCATTTTAAAGAAGCCTTGGTGTAACTGAGAATTGCGTTTATACAATCAAGTTCCCTCTTATTTTACCACTTTCTGTATAGACATTAAATCTAATCCCTCTGGTGTTCACATAGCATAATGCCAAGCGCCTTTAAAAAGATACCAGTGATAGACATTACTGTTAAGTGTTCCTTTATATTTGTACTGGGTTTGCGTGGCAAGGTTTTGGTAGCAGGGGGGCTACAGGGGTGGCTTCTGTGAGAAGATGCTAGAAGCTTCCACTACGTCCGATAAAGGCAATGCCAGCCAGCTCCAGGATGGACCCGCCACTGGCCAAGACCAATCCAATCAGCGACAGTGGTTGCGGCTCTGTGATAACATATTTAGGAGGGGGAAAAAAAAAACAACCTACTGTGGGATTATAGCAGCAGAGAGAGGAGTGAGAAGATGTGAGAGAAACAACTCTGCAGACACCAAGGGCAGAGAAGAATGAGGGGGAGGAGGTGCCCCAGGTGCCAGAGCAGAGATTCCCCTGCAGCCTGTGGTGAAGACCATGGTGAGGCAGACTGTCCCCCTGCAGTCCATGGAGGTCCACGGTGGAGCAGATATTCACCTGCAGCCCGCGAAGGAACCCACTCCAGAGCAGGTGGATGCCCAAAAGAGGCTGTGACCCTGTGGAGAGCCTCTGCTGGAGCAATCTCCTGGCAGGACCTGTGACCCCATGGAGAGAGGAGCCCACGTTGGAGCAGGTTTGCTGGCAGGACTTGTAACCTCATGGGGGACCCAAACTGGAGCAGTCTGTTCCTGAAGGACTGCACCCCATGGAAAGGACATGTGGAAAGGACCCACGCTGGAAAAGTTTGTGAAGAACTGCAGCCCGTGGGAAGGACCCACGTTGGAGAAGTTCGTGGAGGACTGTCTCCTGTGGGAGGGACCCCATATTGGAGAAGGGAAAGAGCATGAGAAGGAAGGAGCAGCAGAGAAGTGTGATGAACTGACCGCAACTTCCATTCCCTGTCCCCTTGCACTGCTCGGGGGGAGGAGGTAGAGAACTGGGGAGTGAAGTTGAGTCCGGTGTGGTGGGTTGACCCTGGCCAGGGGCAGGATCCACATTGGAGGAGTCGATGGAGAACTGTCCCCTGTGGGAGGGACCCCACGCTGGAGCTGGGGAAGAGTGTGAGGAGGAAGGAGCAGCAGAGACAACGTGTGATGAACTGACCACAACCCCCATTTCCCGTCCTCCTGCACCCCTCGGGGGGAAGAGTTAGAGAAATTGGGAGTGAAGTTGAGCCCAGGAAGAAGGGAGGGGTGGGGGGAAGGTGTTTTTAAGATTTGGTTTTATTTTTCATTACCCTACTCTGATCTGATTGGTAACAAAGTAAATTAATTTTCCCCAAGTCGAGTCTGTTTTGCCCGTGACGGTAATTGGTGAGTGATCTCCCTGTCCTTATCTTGACCCATGAGCCTTTCATTATATTTTCTCTCCCCTGTCCAGCTGCGGAGGGGGAGTGATAGAGCAGCTTGGTGGGCACCTGGCATCCAGCCAAGGTCAACCCACTACAGTATCTGATGTTTTGAGATTATTCAATTTAATGCCCTATCAGGGTGTAAAAGTGAAAAAAGACAGAAGAAACATCTCTGAAAATAAATTTGAAATTTCCTACCTTGTGCATTTTTAAAATTAGAGCTTTAACGGTACAGCAGCACACACCATTATATAGCACTCTCACTATAGATTTCCCCAATTAGCAGAGAAGCAGGGCCATGGGAGAACTCCTGACTAAGTTGGAGTCAAAGAAGTTTCTGTATTAAACACCAGATATATGAGAGAAGTGCAACCAACAGCAAAGTGCAACCTTCCTACAAGAAAACATTTCACAGGTGGCGAAAAAAGTGATGCACTAATGCACAATGTAAATGTCAGAATCCAACGTTCTTTTCCATATTTACTGACCACATTAGGGAACAACGTTTCAAAGAACCGAAGGACAGATAATAAAAAAATATTTTTAAGTGAGCATCAAACTGATACCATTTCATGAAATCATTACATTATTACATTTGCATTTACTATATTGTGTTCAATACATTTTTTAATGCATTCTCAACTTAGGGTGAAAGATACTAAACAGCACAAGAGACAAACATATAGCGCAATGGGTCACATAGGGTTTATTTATAATGCAAATTCTTCATGGGGAACTTTTACACAGCCTAGAATTGATTGAAAGTCATAGTCTTGATAAAAGCTGTTTCCAGGGAACTGACTGGAATCAGGACTGAAGATTCCTGAGAAAACAGAATTGTCTGGGTGTGGCTTATCAGCACCTCTCATGAAGGATGTATACAGTGTAAATGCAGAAGTTGTACTTGGAGGATATCCAAACATCACATTACTGATTTCTCTCCAAAGAGCAAATAGCCAGTAAGGCCCCAACTTCTACCACTTGGCAGCAAAGTGAAGATATTTAACATACAGAGTTTTTTCCAGCTGTGATGTACGGGAGTGTTTGTAAATTAATATAAGTATTTCCTATGAAAGAAGCAACAAACTTACCATTCTGACAGCCCAATCCTCAGTTACACTAAAGCTGTTTTATATTTCTCTGACACTACCAGGGATGTCAAAGAGAGCAAAGAATATCTGGGAATATCTCCTCCCCAGTTAGCCATGGCTAGCATTAAGGGATCCAATTAGAATTCCTGATACAGGGGATTGGGATACAACTATTCTGTGCTTTTTGAGGAAAGTAAAGTGCAAGGGAGAAGTCCTCTTATTTGTTTTAACTAACTTTGTTATTGTCGTGGTTTAACCCCCAGATGGTAACCAAATACCACGCAGCCGCTCACTCACTCCTCCCCTCCCCGGTGGGGTGGGGGGAGAATCAAAGAGAAAGGAAAACTCGTGGGCTGAGATAAAAGCAGTTCACCAGGACAGCAAAGAAAAAGCTAATAATATATTAATAATAATTATAATAGTAATAATATATAAGGATAACAGAATATATAAAAGGAATGATGCAGAATTTCTCACCACGCTACGAAAGATACAGCCCCTCCCGAGCAGCAGCCAGGGAGCAGGGGTATTCCCCCCCCAGCTATCCCAGAACAGCAAGTTCCAGAGAGAGCAGGCAAGGGGACAAACAGCCGAACGAACGAATGAAAAGGCCCGAAGGAACAAAAAAAAAAAAAGGAAAATCAGGGAAACAAAAAGCAACCCGAAGGGAAGATTAAAAGAAGTGGCCCACCAGCCGACCCCCACTTATACCGGGCATGACGTCTATGGTATGGAATACTCTCTTTGGTCAGTTTGGATCAAATATTCTGGCTCTACCCCTCCCAGGTTTTTGCACCTGCACATTAGCAAAACCTGGGAAACTGCAAAATGTCCTTGATTGTTTAGCAGCAGCCAGCAACATCAGTGTACTATCACCATTCTTCACACGCTAAATCCAAAACACAGGAGCTGCTGGAGACAAAACTAGCTCCGTCCTGGCCGAAACCAGGACAGTATCCACCCCTTATTCCATAACATTTACGTCATGCTCAGGTCTCTCACTTTTCAATTAATCACTGCCTCTTTTTCTGTCTTTAATATATATACACAGATATCATTCCCTTAGTCTATGGACCATCCCCACAAAATGTCTACTGAGTTCATTTAGTCCACGACCCTGGGTTCCATCTGTCTTAACAGTCTTTCAGGGCAGGAGAGATGGTGTGTGGTGTCGGATGGTTGCATGCTGCATCTGGAACTTATAGTCAGTGTATCTGGCATGGCTGGTGTAGCTTGTCCGCAGTCGGCAGTTCAAAGATGTTGATCTCGACTGTGCGCCAGTTGTTGAAAACAGTCCTGATTCCATCACTGCTGCACTTTGCTCGGTTTCATCAGAGTTCGCTCTTCATTGATTCGGGTGATTCTTACTGTAATACCTTTGATATAGAACACAACTATAGAAATGATTATATACAATATATACATTAAATAAATGATTATATGCAGTATATTATAGCGATTAACGTCATACAGTTCAAACTATTGGCTATTTTCACCTAAAATCAAATCTCCTTGAGGTACACATCGGACTTCTCCATCCTCCTGCATTACCCACCAAGTGCATCCAGGCCCTTGAGCAAAAGCAATCCCATGGATGGGTTGGCCTTTGCCCGAGGGAGGAATAACCCAGACTGTCTTCCCCAGCATGTTTCTTACATGCACCACAGGAACTTTATCTCCTTCTACAGTACGTAAAGGTTTTGACTGGGCAGGGCCAGCCCGATTGGTGGATCCCCTAGTGTTGACTAACCAGGTGGCTTTTGCTAAATGAGTACCCTAGTTTTTGAAGGTTCCACCACCCATTGCTCTCAGTGTAGTTATTAACAGTCCATTGTACTGTTCAATTTTCCCAGAGGCTGGTGCATGATAGGGGATGTGATACACCCACTCAATGCCATGCTCTTTGGCCCAGGTGTCTAGGAGGTTGTTTTGGAAATGAGTCCCGTTGTCTGACTCAATTCTTTCTGGGGTGCCACGTCACCACAAAACTTACTTTTCAAGTCCCAGGATGGTGTTCCGGGCAGTGGCATGGGGCACGGGATATGTTTCCAGCCATCCGGTGGTTGCTTCCTCCATTGTAAGCACGTGGCACTTGCCTTGGCGGGTCTGTGGGAGTGTGATATAGTCAATCTGCCAGGCCTCCCCATATTTATATTTCAGCCATCGTCCTCCATACCAGAGAGGCTTTAATCGCTTGGCTTGCTTGATTGCAGCGCATGTTTCACACTCGTGGATAACCTGTGCGATAGTGTCCATAGTTAACTCCACCCCTTGATCACGAGCCCATCTATATGTCGCATCTCTTCCCTGATGGCCTGAGGTGTCATGAACCCACTGAGCTAGGAATAGTTCACCCTGTCATTGCCAATCCAAGTCCACTTGAGCCACTTTAATCTTAGCAGCCTCATCCACCTGCTGGTTGTTTTGATGTTCCTCAGTGGCTCGACTCTTGGGTACGTGAGAATCTAAGTGGCGTACTTTTACAACAAGCTTCTCTACACGGGCAGCAATATCTTGCCACAATGGGGCAGCCCAGATGGGTGTGCCTCTGCGCTGCCAGTTGCTCTGCTTCCATTGCTGTAACCACCACAGGGCATTTGCCACCATCCATGAGTCGGTATAGAGGTAGAGCTTTGGCCACTTTTCTTGCTCAGCAATATCTAAAGCCAGCTGGATGGCTTTCACCTCTGCAAACTGACTTGATTCACCTTGTCCTTCAGTGGCTTCTGCGACTCTTCGTGTAGGACTCCACACAGCAGCTTTCCATCTTCCATGTTTTCCTACAATACGACAGGATCCATCAGTGAACAGGGCATATCGCTTCTCATTTTCTGGTAGTTCATTATATGGTGGGGCCTCTTCAGCATGTATCACCTCTTCCTCTGGTGACATTCCAAAATCTTTGCCATCTGGCCTATCCTTGATCCCTTCCAAGATTCCTGGGTGACTGGGGTTTCCTATTCGAGCACGTTGTGTGATCAGTGCAACCCACTTACTCCATGTGACATCGGTGGCATGATGTGTAGAAGCGACTCTCCCTTTGAACATCCAGCCCAGCACCGGCAATCGGGGTGCCAGGAGGAGCTGTGCTTCAGTGCTGATCACTTCTGAAGCAGCTCGAACCCCTTCATATGCTGCCAAGATCTCTTCTTCAGTTGGAGTGTAGTGGGCCTCACATCCCCTGTATCCCTGGCTCCAAAACCCTAGGGGTCAACCTCGAGTCTCCCCTGGTGCTTTCTGCCAGAGGCTCCAGGTAGGGCCATTCTCCCTGGCTGCGGTGTAGAGCACATTTTTAACATCTTGTCCTGCCTGGACTGGTCCAAGGGCTACTGCATGAACTGTCTCCTGTTTAATTTGTTCAAAAGCTTATCGTTGCTCAGGGCCCCATTTGAAATCAATCTTCTTCCGGGTCACTTGATAGAGAGGGCTCACAATCAGACTGTAATTTGGAATATGCATTCTCCAGAGACCCACAATGCCTAAGAAAGCTTGGGTTTCCTTTTTGCTAGTTGGTCGAGACATAGCTCTTATTTTGTTGATCACATCCATTGGGATCTGACGACGTCCATCTTGCCATTTTATTCCTAGGAACTGGATCTCCTGTGCAGGTCCCTTGACCTTACCTCATTTTATGGCAAAGCCAGCTCTCAGAAGGATTTGGATTATTTTCTCCCCTTTCTCAAAAACTTCTGCTGCTGTGTTGCCCCACACAATGATGTCATCAATGTATTGCAGGTGTTCTGGAGCTCCACCCTTTTCCAGTGCAGTCTGGATCAGCCCATGGCAAAGGGTGGGGCTGTGTTTCCACCCCTGGGGCAGTCGATTCCAGGTGTATTGGATGCCCCTCCAAGTGAAAGGAAACTGTGGCCTGCACTCTGCTGCCAAAGGGATTGAGAAAAATGCATTAGCAATGTCAATGGTAGCATACCACTTGGCTGCCTTGGACTCCAGTTCGTACTGAAGTTCTAGCATGTCCGGCACGGCCAGCGCTCAGCGGTGGCGTGACTTCATTCAGGCCACAATAGTCCACTGTTAATCTCCATTCTCCATTAGATTTCCGCACTGGCCATATAGGACTGTTAAAGGGTGAGCGACTCTTGCTGATCACTCGTTGGCTCTCCAGTCGACGAATCAGCTTATGGATGGGGGTCAGGGAGTCTCGGTTGGTGCGATATTGCTGCTGGTGCACTGTTGTGGTAGCAATTGGTACCTGTTGCTCTTTGACCCTCAGCAACCCCACAACGGAAGGAGCCTCCGAGAGACCGGGCAAGGTGGACAGCTGCTTATATGTCCTCTGTCTCCACAGCAGCTATACCAAAAGCCCACCAGTACCCTTTTGGGTCCTTGAAATACCCTCTCCTGAGGTAGTCTATGCCAAGGATGCACGGAGCATCTGGGCCAGTCACAATGGGGTGCCTTTGCCACTTGTTCCCAGTTAGGCTCACTTCTGCCTCCAATAAAGTTAACTCTTGGGTCCCCCCTGTCACTCCAGAAATAGAAATGCCTTCTGCCCCTCTATAGCTCGATGGCATTAGGGTACACTGCGCACCAGTGTCCACTAGAGCCTTGTACTTCTGGGGGGCTGATGTGCCAGGCCATCGAATCCACACAGTCCAGTCAACTCGGTTGTCCCTCTCCTCCACCTGGCTGGAGGCAGGGCCCCTCTCATTCTGATTATAGTACCCACTATCAACCAATGAGTTCGTGTGGGACACATGGGGTTGAATCTCATCCCTGTTTCTCATTTCTTGTAAGTACGAATCAGAAGCCCTTCTACCCCATCTGGGGAACTGCCCACTGGAGACTGGAGCAGCACTTTTCCTGGAAGAACCCTTATTTGTAGCTGTTTTCTTTTTCTACTCACATACCCTTGCCTCTAGGGTTGAGGTGGGTTTTCCATCCCACTTCCTCATGTCCTCTCCATGGTCACGGAGGTAAAACCACAGGGTACCTCGCCGTGTGTACCGTCTCTCTTGAGCAGTGGAAAATCTTCTCCTAACAGCTGAGATTCTGGTCCGTACAGGTGGCAAGTAGGACCTATCCTCTTTGAATTGCTGTATCTCCCCGCGCAGTTCTTCATAGTGGTTCTCAGATCTTTCAGCCAGTCTTTTCATAGCCAACACACAGGCCCGTAGGGAGGAAGAGATATTGTCTTCATACTGTCGGAGTTGGTTAGCCACTGCACGCACCGGTGGTGCCTCATCATCTTTCCAACCCTTTGTTGCCAATGAGTTGGCATACGATGATGGTGCACTATGTACAAACTTCTGCCACATGGGTCGGGTACATTAGACCTCATTGGATCTATGGGTGTCTGCGGGTCATCCAGGTCATGATAAATCAATTCCCGCACAGCTAATTCCCTCAGAAACTGAATACCTCCCTCCATAGTGATCCACTTCTTTGGGTGGCATATAATATCTTCCTTAAAGAAATACCTGTCCCTCACACCTGACAGGAGTTATTAAAGTAGGCCACGTAGATGCCCACGTACCTGAGTGGGGCCACTGAGGAACATCAAAGCCAGGTGACAAGCTGCTCACCTTGATTACAGCTGTAATCTTTTCAGATATCTTGCAGCTCAGTCAGGGACAGGGGTCGGGTGATTATCTCTGAGTCTGCCTCTCCCTGTTCTTGTGATGTCCCTGGTTCATCCTCACCTTTCGGGGCGCGAGTTGATTTCTTTGTGCTTCTCTTCTTTTCTATAGGGGCAACTGATAACGGCACGGGTGGATCTGCAGTACCTATCAATCACAGCAGCCACAGTGCTCATAGCTGGGGCTTGAATAGCTGCAGTGCCCATGGCAGGGACTGGGGCAGCAGCGATGCCCATAGCAGGGGTTGGAACGGCTGTGGTGCCCATAGCAGGGATTGGGGCAACCGTGATACCCGCGGCGGGGCTGGGACTGCTGCGATGCCCATAGCAGGGTGTGCTGCAGCAGCGGTGGCCGCGGCGGGGCTGGGACTGCTGCAATGCCCATAGCAGGGTGTGCTGCAGCAGCGGTGGCCGCGGCGGGGGGTGCAGCAGCCGCAGTGCCTGCAACAAGTAGTGGGACTTCCGCAGCGGCCGTAGCAGGGGGTGGAGCGTCTGCGATACCCATGGCGGCGGGTAGAGCAGCTGCAGCGGCCATGGCAGGGGCTGGTGCGGCCGCGGGGGCCGCAGCGGGGGCTGGGACGGCCGCAGGGGCCCTGGCGGGACCTGGGGCGGCCGCGGTACCTGTGGCGGGGGCTGAGCTGCCGCGGTGCCTGTAGCGGAGGGTGGAGCAGCCGCGGCGCCCGTAGCGGGGGATGGCGCGGCCGCGGGGGCTGTAGCAGGGAACTGGGGTGGCCCTGCGCCTACATCTGCACCGATTTCTGACCTTAAGCATCAAGATTAGACACAAATTCATTCCTACCGATAGGAATAGCAAGCTGGCCCGAGTATCCCAAAAGTATTCGAAATTCTCATAAGCTCCCATAACTAACCAGGAGGGGAAAGAGAAAGCAAAGGAAGACGTTTCCCCCTGGTGACCCTCCGAAAAGGAAAAATAAGAAGTATAATTACTGATAGTCCCCAGTGTCTCTGCGTGTCTCTCCCCCGCATTGAATATGAATACAGGAAATAAAATTATTTCAGAACCAATGATCTTATCATTTCACAAGCCAGTGCCACATAGCACAGCAAAGCCATACCGTTGATTTGTAAAATGTTGAAATTTAGGTTCGAGTAAGAAATTCTTTATTCAGCGGCGCCGGGTGCACGGGGGATATCTCCACCTAACGTGCACACCAGTGAGTACAAAAAGCACTCTTTTATACATTTACTACATTTACTACATTAATATTCTACTATGGCTCATGCATATGTAATTCCGGGATACGCCTCCTTCCTGGGTTCCGCCTTTCTCCTTGCGCCTGCGCAGCAGTCCGTGAGGGTGGTCGTCTGGACTTATCCGAGGGTCGTTCCGATGAAGGCCGGTAGTCTTCCTCTTCCCCTTTCACCTACTAAGCTTCATTAAAATTGTCCTTTGGATTACCTTTGCTCGTTATTTTTGTGTTATCCGCTTTCTCAGCATCTGTTCCTCGGTATCCGTTCTTTATCTAAATGTCCTTTCCATTGGTATCTTGTTTTCTGATTTATCACCTAGCTTAATCCCCCTGGAATGTATGGTCTCATTAAACACGTCAGACAGAATATACGGTTTACAAACATTGTCTTAATTATCTCAGTCCCCCCTTTTCTATTTACTATGTAAATTCTTTTACACTAACTTAATTGGAAAACATGCTACCATACATCTAAACAAAAGACAAACTAGTATTCCTATAGCAACTATCACTATAAAGATTACAAAGATTTGTTTAAGCCACTGCACATTAGGTAGCCACGAAGTGACTTTGTCCCATACCTCTTTAAAACCCCAAGAGGTATCATCTTGGGTTATCCGATGTAAGATTTGGGTTTGAGCCCAAATTTGGTTTAAATCCGTAGCAATCCATCCACTTTGGTCTATATATGTACAACAGCTGGTATTTATAATGGTACATACTCCTCCTTGTGCAGCTAGCAACATATCGAGGGCCATTCTGTTTTGAACTACCATTTTAGACAAACTACTAATCTCTTCCTGTTGGGCTCTTATAATGTCCATGGTAGCATTTTCCAATTTTTCAATCACTGCCGAGATATTCACCAATGCTTTTTCAATTTCACTTACTCCCAGCCATGGCAAAAACCATCTCACAAAGCTATGGAATGCTGTAGGTCGTTCAATTAAAGGGTTATCTCGCTTTATCCGTTGCAGAGGATTTCTTATAAATCCCTGAATTAATCGATTATGTAAAGTCATATTGGGAATAACTGCACCTAAAGTACATGTCCCCTTCCAATTCTCAGGTAAGGTCTTTCTTGCTGTATCATTACAAATCCAATACCATCCTGTACCTTCTGGAACCGGCCATTTAGTAGTATTTCCCACTTCACTATTAGCACCAATATCTATAGTTACATTACATGCAGTTTGATTTCCAACGAATACAGCATTAGTACACAGTACTTTCCCCATCCCTTTAGGTGGATTACATCTTTGCACACAATTAAAATAAGGCACTCGCGGAGTTGGGGTTATTATTTCAATTTTTTTCATAATCCATTTCCTTTTCCCATGAGGTGTTCGTCCACAAATTAGTCCAAGAAACGTTAGAGGGGATTGGTACTCCTATCAAAGACATTCCCCGTGCCCCATGTTCAGGTATCTGGGTACAAATCCAACAATCGGATTTATTGACAAATTTACTAATTTGGTGTATTAATGTTACATGTGCGTTCTTTCCCCATTCCCCTTCAGCTAAGTTTACTATTACTAACATCAAGAACGGTATAATTTTATTCTGGTTGGACCCTCGTTCTGGACTCTCCATTTCATAGAAGACGGAGAATTTACTAACTTGTTGAACTATTTGTGATATAAAGTGTGGTCCTCTATCAGAGGAGATCACTTCTGGTACTCCAAATCTAGGAATAATTTCTCTCAATAGAATTTTTGTTACCTCCCGGGTTTTGTTCGTTCTGCAAGGGAAAGCTTCAGGCCACCCAGAAAAGGTATCGGTTAACACTAATAGATACCTATACCCCCCCGCCTTCTAGGGAGTTCCGAAAAGTCTATCTGCCAATTTTGACCTGGAACATTCCCTTTATCAATGCTTCCAAATTTTACACGATTTTCTACCTTTGGATTATTCTTTAAACATATTTCACATCTACCAACTATAGTTTTCACAGTTTGAAATAAATCTCTAGCTACTATTTGCTTGGTAAGGGAACTATACAAAGCTTCAGTTCCCCAATGAGTTTTGTCATGCTCCGTTTTTATCAGTTTTCATAATATTCTAAAGGGAACTATTATCCTGTTATCTTTCAACGTTGCCCATCCTGATGGGCCAATTTCAGCCTCTAAATCAGTAATTAACTTCTGATCCTTTTCATCATATTCGATCGTCTCAGGTAGCGGCAAAGATTTTTCAGGAATTAAACTTAATACCTCACCTTGTTCCGCAGCTCATCTTGCCTCGTGATCGGCCAATTTATTTCCCACTTCCCTGTCAGTGTTACCTTTCTGACGTCCTCTACAATGCATAATTGCCACTGCTGATGGAAGTTGTACAGCATCTAAAAGTCGCAAAATTATATCAGCATGCTTTATATCTTTCCCTTGAGCCGTCAAGAGTCCTTGTTCTTTCCGAATTGCTCCATGGGCATGGACTACACAAAAGGCGTATTTCGAATCTGTCCAGATATTCACTCATAGTCCCTTAGCAAGTTCCAACACTCTCACTAGAGCAATTATTTCAGCTCGTTGTGCAGAGGTGCCCTTAGGGAGTGACTTTGCTTCCACCACTTGGTCTATAGTGGTCACAGCATATCCTGTCATTCAAACTCCTTTTTTTTTTTTTCTTTTTTTTCTTTTCGAAACTGCTCCCATCGGTATACCAAGTATGATCAGCTTCTTCCAGCAGCTCTTCCTTTAGGTCAGGCCTACTCGCATACACAGTCTCAATGGTCTCTATACAATCATGCACAACGGTACCCATTTCCTGTTTATCACTTAAAAAGAAAGCAGGGTTGGTAACAGTAGATGTGACAATTTTTATATCATCTTGTTCCATCAGGACTGCTTGATATTTCAGGAACCGTGATGGTGAGAGCCAATGTCACTTGGGTCTGACCATTTTTCAACAGTTCATATAGAGGTTTAAATCACCAACCTGTCATTCCCAAAAAGGTTCGAAGCTCTTTTACCGTATTCGGTTCTGGGGTCCTGCAAATGGCTTCTTTTCGGTCACTCCCGAGCTGTCTCTGTCCCTTAGAAATCACAAATCCCAGGTATAATACTTCTTTCTTCAAGATCTGGGCTTTCTGTAAGGAGACTCGATAACCACTTAGTCCGAGAAAATTTAACAAACTCACAGTCCATTCTTTACATTCTTCTTTCTTTTCTGTGGCTACCAAAATATCACCCACATATTGCAAAAGAACTCCATTTCCTGAAGGCCTTTCCCAGGTCTCTAATTCTTTGGCTAATTGATTTCCAAAAATGGTGGGGCTATTCTTAAATCCTTGAGGTAACACTGTCCAGGTTAGTTGGGTTTTCCATCCTGTATCAGGATTTCCCCATTCAAAGGCAAATAAATTACATCTTTCAGGAGCTAAGGTGAGGCAAAAGAATGTATCCTTCAGATCTAATACAGTAAACCATTCATAGGTTTCCTTTAGATTGGTCAACAAAGTATATGGGTTTGCCACTACCGGGTACAAATCTTCAACTATCTGATTTATCGCCCGCATATCCCGCACTAATCGATAAGTTTTGCCATCAGGCTTTTTGACAGGCAGAATAGGAGTGTTATATTCTGAAGAACATTCAATTAATAGCCCGAATTTTATAAATTCTTCTATAATGCTTTTCATTCCTTGCCTGTCTTCCAGTCTCAAGGGATATTGCTTTACCCTAACAGGTCGTGCTCCCTCTTTGAGTTTAACAACTACCAATTCTGCATTTTTAGCTTTTCCAGGTATTCCTGGGGCCCATGCCCCTGGGTATACCTAGTCCTTTATTTCTTGTATGATTTCTTCTGCCCTAACTTGGGGTTCAGAGAGAACCAGACTTAAAATTTCAATATGGTTCTCTTCTGGTATTTTAAATTCAATTTCTCCATTTTTAAATTTTATCTCAGCATTCAATTGTTCTAATAAATCCCTTCCCAGAAGTGGTCTAGGAGCTTCAGGCAGGTAGAGAAATTTATGAATCCCTACATTCTTCCCAATTTTGAATTTTAAAGGTTTCAAAAAGAAAGCTTTCTCGACCTGTCTGGTTGCTCCTAGAACATTAACATTTTGTCTACTTACGGGTAATAAAGTCTGGTTTAATACTGAAAATGTGGCACCTGTATCTACTAGAAATTCTACAGGTTTTTCTTCTTTCCCTAGCTGAACTTTAACCAAGGGTTCTGCTAGGGAAGATTCCCCTGGTCCCCGTCAATCATCTTCCATGTTAGCAACCGTCACCAGTGTGCTCAATTTCGGGCAATCCTTTTCCAATGCCCCATCCTCTTACAATAAGCACACTGATCTTTCGTGGAGGGGGTGATTACCTTTATGCGGGGTACTTACACCGCTTCTCACGGCTCCTCTCCCTCCCTTAAAGTTATTTCCTAATGAACTCTGAGAGGGTACTTGACCCCCTGTGGTGCGCAAAGCGGCCACTGTAGCACTGGCAATTGTCTTTCCCATTATTTTTTCTCTCTGGCTGTCTTTGTCCAAAGCTACAAGCCGAGCAGCACCTTTTTAACTTCCCTTTCTGCTTTTTTTTTTTTTTTTTTTTCTTTCCTTTTTCTGTCGCCAGGATCATAGGATCCTGGGGTGCTAAATTAATTCGACATTCCTTTTGCCACTCAAGATGGTCTCGCAGAGTAAAGAACATATCTGTATAAACCCACTTCATCCCATTTTCCTTCCCGTCTCAAAAATAACATAAGTTGTAACAAAGTATTATAGTTCAACGTACCATTCATTGGCCACTTCTCCCCACCTTCCAACTTATACAAAGGCCACCATTGGTTACAATATTTTATCAACACTTTCTTACTTTCAGTCCCTTTTGATGAACCCACTATATCCTTCCAATGCATTATTATACATCCTAGAGGACTTCTTCTAGGAATCTCAACCGATTGTTGCCCCCCCATTACCAAATGTTATCCGACACTGAGCTCTATGTCCAGATAACCCAAATGGTACTTTAGTACCCCAAAACAGATAACCCAAATGGTACTTTTAGTACCCCAAAACAAATAACCGGTTTTCTCTATACAAAACCCAAAAATAAAGAATATACTTACTCACTGTAATGGGTCCTTGTCTGCCTCCGCGATGATCCGATGAGTCGAGGAGTCCCTCCGAGAAATCCCGGGGGTACCCTAGGGAGTCCTGTTCTCAACGGATCTCGCAGTCCGACAGAGAAGGAGTCCCATCTGGGTCGCCAGATTGATTTGTAAAATGTTGAAATTTAGGTTCGAGTAAGAAATTCTTTATTCAGCGGCGCCGGGTGCACGGGGGATATCTCCACCTAACGTGCACACCAGTGAGTACAAAAAGCACTCTTTTATACATTTACTACATTTACTACATTAATATTCTACTATGGCTCATGCATATGTAATTCCGGGATACGCCTCCTTCCTGGGTTCCGCCTTTCTCCTTGCGCCTGCGCAGCAGTCCGTGAGGGTGGTCGTCTGGACTTATCCGAGGGTCGTTCCGATGAAGGCCGGTAGTCTTCCTCTTCCCCTTTCACCTACTAAGCTTCATTAAAATTGTCCTTTGGATTACCTTTGCTCGTTATTTTTGTGTTATCCGCTTTCTCAGCATCTGTTCCTCGGTATCCGTTCTTTATCTAAATGTCCTTTCCATTGGTATCTTGTTTTCTGATTTATCACCTAGCTTAATCCCCCTGGAATGTATGGTCTCATTAAACACGTCAGACAGAATATACGGTTTACAAACATTGTCTTAATTATCTCACCGTTAATCCAACAGCTAGAACTTAAAAACTGCATAGAAATTGTGTCGAACAGCACACACGGCAAATAGGGTGCTATGTAACACAACTTTGAGAACAACTGCAAGAGCAAATACAACAACATTATGACCAGCAACAATTAAATGAATATAATGGATGCTTATAACAAATTGTTTTAACACACTGTGGTCAAATCTGTTGTTATCTCAACCCTTTGGGCCTGACCAGGGGCTTTAAACCCTGGACCCTCAGTCTGATGCTCTCTCAGCTGACCTAGCCGGACCCCTCTCGAGTCCCATGCTGGGCGCCAAAAAGGACTGTCATGGTTTAACCCCAGATGGTAACCAAATACCACGCAGCCGATCACTCACTCCCCCACCTCCCCAGTGAGGTGGGGAGGAGAATCGGAGAGAAAGGAAAACTCACGGGTTGAGATAAAAGAAGTTCACCAGGACAGCAAAGAAAAAGATAATAATATATTAATAATCACAGAATCACAGAATGGTAGGGGTTGGAAGGGACCGCTGGAGATCATCTAGTCCAACCCCCCTGCTAGAGCAGGGTCACCTAGAGCAGGCTGCACAGGACTGCGTCCAGGCAGATTTTGAATATCTCCAGAGAAGGAGACTCCACAGCCTCCCTGGACAGCCTGTTCCAGGGCTCTGTCACCCTCACAGTAAAGAAGCTTTTCCTCATATTCGGACGGAACTTCCTGTGTTCCAGTTTGTGCCCGTTCCCCCTTGTCCTGTCATTGGGCACCACTGAAAAGAGTCTGGCCCCATCCTCTTGACACCCGCCCTTGAGATATTTATAAGCATTGATGAGGTCCCCTCTCAGTCTTCTCTTCCTCAGGCTGAACAGCCCCAGCTCCCTCAGCCTTCCCCCATAGGACAGATGCTCCAACCCCCTCATCATCTTTGTAGCCCTCGGCTGGACTCTCTCCAGTAGTTCCTTGTCTTTGCTAAACTGGGGAGCCCAGAACTGGATGCAGTACTCCAGATGGGGCCTCACTAGGGCAGAGTAGAGAGGGAGGAGAACCTCCCTCGACCTGCTGGCCACACTCTTCTTAATGCACCCCAGGATGCCATTGGCCTTCCTGGCCACAAGGGCACATTGCTGGCTCATGGTGAATTTGTCATCTACCAGGACTCCCAGGTCCTTCTCCGCAGAGCTGCTTTCCAGGAGGTCAACCCCTAACCCGTACCGGTGCATGGGGTTGATCCTCCCCAGGTGCAGGACCCTGCACTTGCCCATGTTGAACCCCATGAGGTTCCTCTCCGCCCAACACTCCAGCCTGTCCAGGTCTCGCTGAATGGCAGCACAGCCTTCTGGGGTATCAGCCAGTCCTCCCAGTTTCGTGTCATCAGCAAACTTGCTGAGAGTACACTCTGTCCCTTCATCCAGGTCATTGATGAATAAATTGAACAAGACTGGGCCCAGTACCGACCCCTGGGGGACACCACTAGCCACAGGCCTCCAGCTAGACTCTGCGCCGCTGATCACCACCCTCTGAGCTCTGCCATTCAGCCAGTTCTCAATCCACCTCACCGTCCACTCATCTAGCCCACACTTCCTGAGTTTACCTATGAGGATATTGTGGGAGACAGTGTCAAAAGCCTTGCTGAAGTCCAGGTAGACAACATCCACCGCTCTCCCCTCATCCACCCAGCCAGTCATGCCATCATAGAAGGCTATCAGATTGGTCAAGCATGATTTCCCCTTGGTGAATCCATGTTGACTACTCCTGATCACCTTCTTTTCTTCTACATGCTTGGAGATGGCCTCTGGAAGAATAATGATAATAATAATATATAAGCATAATAGAATATGTAAAACAAACAGTGCACAATTTCTCACCACCCAACGACCGATACAGCTCGTCCCGAGCAGCAGCCAGGGGGCAGGGGTACTCCCCCCCAGTTATTCCAGAACAGCAATTTCCAGAGAGAGCAGGCAAGGGAACAAACAGCCGAATGAACAAACGAAAAGGCCTCAACGAACGAAAGAAAAAGAAAAGCAGGGAACAAAAAGCACCCAGAAGGGAAGCTTAAAAGAAGTGGCCCACTGGCCGACCCTCACTTATACTGGGCATGATGTCTATGGTATGGAATACTCTCTTTGGCCAGTTTGGATCAACTATTCTGGCTATACCCCTCCCAAGTTTTTGCACCTGCACATTAGCAAAACCTGGGAAACTGCAAAATGTCCTTGATCGTTTAGCAGCAACCAACATCATCAGTGTACTGTCACCATTCTTCATACACTAAATCCAAAACACAGTAGCTGCTGGAGACAAAACTAGCTCCGTCCCAGCCTAAACCAGGACAGTTATGTGCACCTGTTTTAATTTATTAGCTCCTTGAGGCAGAGGCTTTTTGTAAAGCATTTGCCCAACATGCAAATTCAGCATAGGAAACCATCTCAGAATAATTCAAAAAGCCCTCTCCTCTGCCTTCACCTTTTTTTCTACAGATTCTCCAGTGGTGTGAAATCAAGCAGCAGCTTCCAAAAAGCCAGACAAATCATTATCTGCCATTCCCAGACTGATATAAGCAATGGCTTTGTGGGTATAAAATTTGCATCATGCTTGTCACTGTCATTTCTCTGAATTTGATTCTCCTTCCAGTCAAGTCAATGGAAATGCCAGGTGCCCATCAAGCTGCTCTATCACTCCCCCTCCTCAACTGGACAGGGGGAGAAAAATATGACAAAAAGCTCGTGGGTCGAGATAAGGACAGGGAGATCACTCAGCCATTACCATCATGGGCAAAAAAGACCCGACTCAGGGAAATTAATTTAATTTATTGCCAATCAAATCTTAAAAACACCTTCCCCCCACCCCTCCCTTCTTCCTGGGCTCAGCTTCACTCCCGATTTTCTCTACCTTCTCCCTCCTGAGCAGTGTAGGGGGATGGGGAATGGGGGTTGCAGTCAGTTCATCACACGCTGTCTCTGCTGCTCCTTCCTCCTCACACTCTTCCCCAGCTCCAGCGTGGAGTCCCTCCCATGGGAGACAGTCCTCCACTAACTTCTCCAATGTGGGTCCTTCCCATGGGCCGCAGTTCTTCACGAACTGCTCCAGCATGGGTCCTTTCTATGGGGTGCAGTCCTTCAGGAACGGACTGCTCCAGCGTGGGCTCCTCTCTCCACAGGTCCACAAGTTCTGCCAGAAAACCTGATCCAGCAGGGGCTCTCCATGGGGTCACAGCCTCCTTTGGGCGCATCCATCTGCTCCAGTGTGGGGTCCTCCACGGGCTGCAGGTGGATATCTGCTCCACCTTTAACCTCCATGGGCTTCAGGGGTCAGCCTGCTTCACCATGGTCTTCACCACTGGCTGCAGGGGAATCTCTGCTCCGGTGCCTGGGACACCTCCTCCCCCTCCTTCTTCACTGACCTTGGCGTCTGCAGAGTTGTTTCTCTCACATATTCTCACTCCTCTCTCCGTCTGCCGTTGCACAGCAGGTTTTTTTTTTCCCCTTAAATTTGTTATCACAGAAGCGCTACTACTGTCAATGATTGACTCAGCCTTGGCCAGCGGTGGGTCCATCTTGGAGCCGGCTGGTGCTGGCTCTGTCGGGCATAGGAGAAGCTTCTATCAGCTTCTCACAGAAGCCACCCCTGTAGCTCCCCCCCCGCTACAAAAACCTTGCCACACAAACCCAATACCAATGTCAGCAGGGCAGAACTGGTCCAGGAGTCATTAATATCCTTCTTCTAACAAAGGAGTCTGGGCGCTGTTCTTTTCCACTGCTGGAGTGGGCAATGCAATTACTGGGGTATTTTGTGGGAACCACCAGAACTCACATGTCTTTCTGTTCTCCATTCCAAAATGGAGAGAGCAAAATTTCCAGTGGAAATATTTGACCAATTAAATAAACTCAGCAAGCACAGAGTAGTTAAACTTTGGGGTTGAGTATAAACATACTTGTTTGTTTCAAAATGTTTTAAGAATGAAAATGAGGGGCCCCGCCTCTCCCTGCCTTGAAAAGGACTGTGACTAATGTGAAAAATGTTTTTGAATCAGAGCAGGAAAACATGTGCCCTCTGTTTTTGAAATACTTCCTTGGTATTTTTGAATGAAGTGAAAGCTTTCCTTGAAGAAAACACTTTGCCTCCTGTAATGTAAGCCTGATGGGAGCAGGGAGGAAAAGACTTCCCTTTTCAAAAGCAAATTGGAGGAAAAAGCATAAAATTCAAGGAAAGAAATGAAGCAAAACTTTGAATGGAAGAAATATTCCTAGTTATGCAGGTGTTTGTTATCACAGTTTACTGGCAAGTCTCAGAATCAAGATCATTGTATCGTATTAGGCTGAAGGAATCTCAAAATGTAACTGGGAGTAGGTAATTCAGTATCCACGTGATATAAAGGTTAAGCTGAATCATAGTCTTCCATCACATTATGAAACACTTCCGTTCAAAAAGGACACCAAAGCCATTGGCTTTCTCCAGCAAACATTATATAATGTGTAAAATAACAGACCAAACATCTTGGGGAGATGTAACAGAGAGCGTGAACACCTACCTCATCATCCAAGCTAGATGAAAGATGGTATTGCTGGGAAAGAAAAAGAAACAGAACAGCAAAAACATCCTGTCCCTTAATTTGGAGGATCATTATGCAATGTAAAATACGATTGACTAAGACTGTTTCAAAAGCAATAGTGATAAAATTTCATTTTCTAATTGGAAATAAAAACTAAGTATAGGTCCCACTATCAACTGGCATCATGTCACTAGAAGCACTGGTTTCAATTCAACAGAATATTCACTAAATATGTAATATAAGAAATCCCCTGTGACCACCTATTCTACCTCCTGTTTGATTCTGGCTACAAGATTTCTTCGAACCAACCTCTTTATAGAATCATTCTTTCCCTGGAAAAAAAAATGCTTTTGAGATATGTAAACCTGACCTCTCCTTTTATAAGTAAGTACATGCACATATTAGGCCATGAATAAGACTCTTCTCCAGATGTAGATCATAAATATTTACTGAACATTTACTGTTCCTGGACCAATTCTTTTATTAGAATAGAATATAATCAAAACTCCTAGTTATCCTTAAGTCTGCTGGCTGTAAGCTCATTCTCCTTTACTTACTTCTCTTACCACCTTTCTGCAATTCCTACCTTCTGCTTTACAATATGAATTAATGTTTAGTTTATCCTTTCTTTATAGCTGTTATTTCTGAAATAGCTGCTTTAATTTTCTCTGTAAATGGGGTTTTTAGTCCATGTCATCTGCTTTTTATTCTGAGATTTTTGGCTTCTGGGGCATCCAGTAAAATATTCTCTAAAAGTTTCCAATAATCATTCAAACTTTTTCTGGTTTTTTTTTCATAAGTTTTTTAGCTTTTAAGTATTTACAGCCTTTTTTTAATGAAAGAGGAAAATATGAAGCACAGATTTAGGAAAGGTACATATTACCCAACACAGTTTTTCATAAAAAGACTCTTTTTTTAAACAAAAGAAATGCTGTAAGCAAAAGAAATTGGAAAAAATAGGGTCTATTGCAGGTAAAGAACTGGTAGATGACAACAGTTATTGTTGAAAAATAAAGTGAAAAGGTTCCTAGTAGAATTGATTCATCTTGAGAATTTGTTTTGTTTATTCTTTATTAATAAGACATAGTTGTCTACAATAGCTTGTAGTAAGACTAACACACTCAGAAGATGCCTTCCAGTCTTATTTTTCAAAACTAGAGTTTTTAAAGCATGAAGAATGTAAGGACATTTTAGACATCCTGATCTAGCCACAGTCAATTTGAATTAAGAGGTTGCTTCCCCAAAAGGTCTACCAGCATTAGTGCATATGTAATTGCTCCCTAACCCAGTTCTGTTAAAATGACTCAGTTTATCTTAAACACAGTGTATCTTAAAAAAGTTTTTAGTAGATGTTTTTAACCAGATAATTTTGACAGAATTGTTAGAGAGTAATTACAAACACAGGTCCAGTTGGACAGTGGCCCGTGACACAAAAGCTTTGGCAAGTAAAACTGGGGGCCAGCTTCTTAACTTGTATGAGCTATAGGCAGAACAGCTCATCTGATCATGCCCAAAATTACAGGTGTGGATCTTTTTTTTTTCCTAGAAATTAAAGTAAGTCCAACTCAGACTAAACAGATATGCAGTTGGTGTATCAAGCTTTGTTAGGGCCCCAAGTGTACCTCTTCTCCAAGGATTTAGCTGCCTATGGCTCAAGCTCAGTGCTGGCTTCATGCAGCTCTGTGGCCTTGAGTAAGAGGGCTCTGTAGAAAGAGCAGTGTGAGAAAAAGCTGTGGGAAGTGGGGTCCTGTCCACCTTTGCTCCAGAGCTGCTTTTAAGCTCAGGCTCTCGCTCTCAGTCTCTGCCTGACTTTTGTTGCAGGAATGCCTGTGCTTGGTATTCTACCTTCCTGATTCTGACTCTGATCCTGACCTGCTCACTTGACTTTCTGGCTTGATCTTGGACCTGTCTCATCACTACAGGCTTACCTGGTGATCTGAACTGTTGGCTAAACCTCGCTACCATCACCGGGCCTGCTCTGCTCTTCGTGCTCAGGTACTGTGGGACTGCACCCTTGTCAGCAATGCCACTGTCCTGCCTGCCTTGGCTCCTGGCTCACCTGCTCTTACAGAGTGGCCTGCCCTTGCTGCTTCCTGCTAAGTATGACTGTGAACCTTTGGAGGATACAGAATAAATTCTTATGCTAATTCTGTGGATAGAGCTCTTAAAAAGCATGCATACAGGAAGGAATATTTCCACCTTTAAAAACATCTCTCTTCTATAAAGGGTTTCCACTACAGAGAGAAAGGAAAGTCAGATGAGCGTTTGAATCTACCGCTGTTGTATGCCTCAGAATGGAGAAACTGTGAAGGAAAAAGCACCTGATTTTCTTGCAGGGATGAAACATCCTGACAGCAATTTTCAGTTGTTTGAGCTCAACTGTCTGAGCTGTGCTAGCTAGGCTACCAAGCCGTTCCTCAAACAAATCAGATGTATACTACTGTATTCGGTGACAATCTAAGTTACACAATTTTAGTTGGTTGTTTTTGCTAACTGATGCCTGTTCTAAGTGTATACTCCATATGCTTGAAACTTAGGAGCGGATCTGGCATTGGCAAGGATAGGCAAGCTGACATTTACTCAGATGGATATGCATGTCATTAACAACTCGATTTCGAGAACATATATTTATACGTTTCGCAAAACTGACCACTGCTGTTACAATAAAGGTAAATTTATGTCAGTGAGATATCACAGTTGTGAGGGCATTTCATAGAATCATAGAATGGTTTGGGTTGGAAGGGACCTTTAAAGGTCATCTAGTCCAACCCCCCTGCAATAAGCAGGGACATCTTCAACTAGATCAGGTTGCCCAGAGCCCCATCCAGCCTGACCTTGAATGTTTCCAGGGATGGGGCATCTACCACCTCTCTGGGCAACCTGTTCCAGTGCTTCACCACCCTCATTGTAAAAAACTTCTTCCTTATATCTAGTCTGAATCTATCCTCTTTTAGTTTAAAACCATTACCCCTTGTCCTGTCACTACAGGCCCTATAAAAAAGATTGTCCCCATCTTTCTTATAAGCCCCCTTTAAGTACTGAAAGACTGCAATAAGATCTCCCCGGAGACTTCTCTTCTCCAGGCTGAATAACCCCAACTCTCTCAGCCTGTCTTCATAGGAGAGATGTTCCATCCCTCTGATCATTTTTGTGGCCTTCCTCTCGACCCATTCCAACAGATCCATGCCTTTCTTGTACTGAGAACTCCCGAGCTGGACACAGTACTACAGGTGGGGTCTCACCAGAGTGGAGTAGAGGGGCAGAATCACTTCCCTCGACCTGCTGGCCACGCTTCTTTTGATGCAGCCCAGGATACAGTTGGCTTTCTGGGCTGCGAGCGCATAATGCTGGCTCATGTCCAGCTTTTCATCCACCAGTACCCCCAAGTCCTTCTTGGCAGGGCTGCTCTCGATCCCTTCATCCCCCAGCCTGGATTGATACTGGGGGTTGCCCTGACCCAGGTGCAGGACCTTGCACTTGTCCTTATTGAACCTCATGAGGTTCACATGGGCCCGCTTCTCTAGCCTGTCCAGGTCCCTCTGGATGGCACCTCGTCCCTCAGGTGTGTCCACTGCACCACTCAGCTTGGTGTTGTCTGCACACCTGGTGAGGGTGCACTCGATCCCACTATGTCATTGATGAAGATATTAAACAGTACTGGTCCCAATACAGACCTTTGAGGGACACCAGTTGTCACTGATCTCCATGCAGACATTGAGCCATTGACCACTACCCTCTGGATGCGACCATCCAACCAATTCCTCATCCACTGAACAGTCCACCCATCAAATCCATTATCTGTCCAATTTAGAGAGAAGGATGTTGGGGGGGACCGTGGAAAAGGCCTTACAGAAGTCCAGATAGATGACATCTGTAGCTCTTCCCTTGTCCACTGATGTAGTCACTCTATCACAGAAGGCCACTAGGTTGGTCAGGCAGGACTTGCCCTTGGTGAAGCCATGCTGGCTGTCTCAAATCACCTCCCTGTCCCCCATGTGCCTTAGCATAGCTTCTAGGAGGATCTGCTCCATGATCTTCCCAGGCACAGGGGTGAGGCTGACAGGTCAGTAGTTCCCAGGGTCCTCCTTCCTATCCTTTTTAAAAATGGGTGCAATGTTTCCCCTTTTCCAGTCCCCAGGGACTTCACCTGGCTGCCATGACTTTTCAAATATCATGGAGAGTGGCTTGGCAACTACATCAGGCAATTCCTTCAGGACTCTGGGATGCATCTCATCAGGTCCCATAGACTTATGTATGTTCAGGTTCCTCAGGTGGGCACGAACCTGATCTTCTCTTACAGTGGGAGGGACTTTGCTCCCCCAGTCCCCGTCTTGCAGTCCATCCACTCGAGAGGTGTGGGAAGAGAGGTTGCCAGTGAAGACTGAGGCAAAAAAGTCATTGAGTACCTCAGCCTTCTCCTCGTCTTTTGATACCAGTTTGCCAGTCCTGCTCATCACGGGGGGTACACTGTCTTTGATCTTCCTTTTCTGGCTGACATACCTGTAGAAGCCCTTGTTATTATTCTTTGCATCCCTTGCCAAGTTCAGCTCCAGATGCGCCTTGGCCTTCCTGACCCCATCCCCACACAACCGGGCAGCATCCCTATACTCTTCCCAGGATACCCATCCCTGCTTCCACTGCCTGTGCATTTCCTTCTTGCCCTTTAGTTTGACCAGCACTTCTTGACTCAGCCATGCCAGTCCCTTGCCTTCCTTGCCTGATTTCTTATACCTGGGGACCAAGAGCTCTTGCCCTCTATGGAAAGCCTCCTTAAAGATCTGCCAGCTCTGTTCTGCTCCCTTGTCCTTGAGGGCAGTTTCCCAGGGGGTCCTATTGACTAACTCCTTGAAGAGCTGTAAGTTTGCTTTCCTAAAATTCAGGGTCCTGACCTTACTCTTCACCTGACCCACATCCCTCAGGACTGTGAACTCCACCAGTGCATGATCACTGGCAGCCCAGGCTGCCTCCAATCTTGACGTCATCGATTAGCTCACTTGCGTTGGTGACCATCAGGTCCAGTATAGCATCCCCTCTGGTGGGGCTGTCTGTTACCTGGCTTAAGAAGTTATCCTTCATGCACTCCAGGAGTCTCCTGGACTGCCTACAGCTCACCGTGCTACTTTTCCAGCAGATGTTGGGGTGGTTGAAGTCCCCCAGCAGGACGAGAGCCTGTGAGTGCGATGCCTCCTGTAGCTGGAGGCTTCATCAGTAGTAAAAGCCAACCACAAGGTTCCCTTTGTTGCCTCGGTCTCTGATTCTTACCCATAAGCTTTCAACCTGCTCGTGGCTATCCTTCAGAGACAGCTCCTCACACTCTATCCATTTCTTGATGTAGAGGGCAATGCCTCCGCCCCTCCTTCCTCACCTGTCCCTTCTGAACAGCCTGTAGGCATCGATAGCCGCACTAGTCATGGGATTCGTCCCACCAAGATTCAGTGATGGCAACTAGGTCATAGCTTTCTAGCAGCATGGTGGCTTCTAACTCCTCCTGTTTGTTGCCCATGCTGCGGGCGTTGGTGTAGAGGCCCTTCAGCTGGGCTGTCAGCTGTGTCACCTTCATGGAGGAACACCCCTTAATTCCTTTGAGGTCTTTCACTGGTGTTTCCCTGTTGGCTCTGATTACCTCAGGAGCCCCTGGCTCCTCTCCATAAGACTTCAAGTGTGCTCCAATGTACCCAGCACATCTCAGAGCAACAGGCTGAGGGCCCTTGCTAGCACCCAGTCCCTCAAAACTTGGTGTGTCATCTCATGACTTGTTACGGGTGAGTCTGATGTTATCCCCTTCCCCCTTCAAGCCTGGTTTAAAACTCTGTCAATCAGCCCCGCTAGCTCGTGAGCAAAGACACTCTTCCTCCTTTGAGAAAGATGAATCCCATCTGATGCCAGCAGGCCTGGTGCTGTGTAGGCCATCACATTATCGAAAAACCCAAAATTGTGGTGGTAACACCAGCCATGGAGCCATGCATTAATAGACTGGGCCCATCTGTTTCTTCCAATGTCATTGCCCGCAACTGGAAGGAGGGAGGAAAAAAATTACCTGTGCCCCGCATCCCCTTACCAACCATCCCAAGGCCCTGAAGTCTCTTTTGATTGCCCTCGGACTACGTGTTGCAGCTTCATCGCCACCCACATGGAAGAGCAATAATGGGTAAGAGTCTGAGGGCCGTACCAGGCTAGGAAGTTTCCTAGTGATGTCCTTAACCCGGGCCCCAGGGAGGCAGCAGACTTCCCTAAGAGGAGGGTCTGTCCAGCATATTGGACCCTCTGTTCCCCTCAGAAGGGAGTCCCCTACAACTATAACCCATCTTTTTTTCCTTGTGGAGGTGGTCATTTAGCCTGGAGAAAAGGAGGCTGAGGGGAGACCTTATTGCCATCTACAACTACCTGAAAGGAGGTTGTAGAGAGGTGGGGGGTCGGTCTCTTCTCCCGAGGAACAGGCGACAGGACGAGAGGAAATGGCCTCAAGTTGCACCAGGGGAGGTTTAGATTGGATCTTTGGAAACATTTCTTCACTGAAAGGGTTGTCCAGCATTGGAACAGGCTGCCCAGGGAAGTGGTGGAGTCCCCATCCCTGGAGGTATTTAAAAGAAAGACATGTAGATGTGGCACTTAGGGACATGGTTTAGTGGTGGACTTGGTAGTGATAGGTTAAGTTGGACTCGATGATCTGAAAGGTCTCTTCCAACCTAAACAATGCTATGATTCTATGATTCTATGTGATACAGGGGGTAGGCCTTTCTGACCTTGACAACACCTCTGGTGTAGATGGACCATCATCCACATCATCCATTGACTGACTTTCCAAATCCAGAGCCTCGTATCTGTTGTATACAGGCACCTGGGAAGGTGAGGTAAGCAGGGAGGGGGTTCATCTGTCACTCCGAGCATAGACTTGCCTCCATTCACTCCTTTCCTTTAAGTTACTGCCTTTCTAAGAACGTTATTTTCTATAATTTGAGGAAGAAGGAAATAAGTACAAGTTCCATAGCAGTGAATCACATATCTTTTCTGACTGTCTTTTGAACATGCACTATCATTTAAACACATGATCCTGAAGTTGAGGTGTTTCAGATCACAAAATCAGCATCAAGACTGGTTGATGTTTAGATATTCTAGTCTTGGCAATGGTCCCTTATGTTTGATCATTCTGGTTTGCTAAGAATGAACTGAAAAGCTTTTAACTCTAGCATGAAAAATGGGTAAGAGAACATATCAGAATTTTCTTTTTTGCTAAAGACTACTTCGCTGACAAGCAGAAAGCATGAGGGATGTTTGCATAATGCTACTGACTGCTATAGCATTCCATTCTGTAGGACTAAGAATTCAAATAAGGTACAGACTCCCACTTCCACTGACAACAGTTTCTTTCCATATAAGAGCAGGAAGCAGCCAACAATGCTGGCTGTCTTTCAGATCTCAGTGACTCATACATATACTACTCTTGTAAGTTAATTTAATACTGAAATGGGCACTCATTATCAGTACTGAAGATTTATACAGCATCTTTAATCAGCAGAAAGCTCGCAATACTTTATAAAGTGTTTATAAACACACATAAGCAAAAAAAGATACTGCTGTGTTCAGATGGAAAATGACAGCCATATAACACACAGGTGTCACGGCCCAACTTTCTGCCCGCAGCGATGCTACACCCCAGCTATGGGTCATAAACAGATAGTGGCAGAGAAGAGGGACGAGTGACTCGGGTTACTATGCCAATTTATTCATTCAGTAACTGGGCGTACAAGTTGTCATTCAATATCTGGGCATACAAGTTATCATTGAATAACAGTAAATTCACTAATTGCTAATCCCGCTTTTCAGTAAAAAGGAAGAGAGAAGGAGAGAGAGAAATCAATCATCAGTCCAGGGTCCAGCATTGGTCCAGCCAACAGGGGTCTCTGGTCAGTGGTCAGGGAGGCCCTCCCGTTGAGTCATGAGGTTCAGAAAGGACCCCCTTGCTTTCTAAATTCCTTCTCAGAGAGGAGTCTAGGTGCGGCTGAGTCCAATCCTATTCTCAGACTTTGTCAACGGTTTATGTCTAAAGGAGTATATCATGTATACCCTTGGGCTAAATTAAAAGATAGAGACAGAGAAAAAATAGAGGTAAAGGAAAGATCACCACCCTGGGTTCCAGCAATGTCTCTGGTCCGGTTCCGTCGGGTGGTGGGCGCGCGCACCCAGCCCCTCTGAGTTGCGCTATTTATTGACTAGTCCCACTGCATATGCTAATTACTTCGCATGCGTAGTCTGTTGTTCTCGAACCTTCTCAAAATGGGTCAGGGGGTTTGAGGGGTTGGGGGGTTTGAGGCTAGTGATTTTGGTGCTGCCACCCCCCCCGTCCTGTCAGAGATGCAGGGGTGATGCTGTCTCAGGCTTGTCTGTTTCTTAAGCAATTACCCAAGATAAGGCCCAGAAAAGCACTATCCTGCCTCTGCAAGATCCTCCCTTCCAGCTGCACCTTATCTCATTAGTGTGGTATTCCTTCACACCAGGTCCTCCTTTGTCCAGACAATGTCTTTCAACTTCTCAGTTTCTTCAAGGTCCTTCTTTGCCGAATGTTTGAGACATTAACTCTTTCAGCCCCTCAGTCTCTTACAACAGGAAAAATGTACCATAGCATATAGGTCTAGTTGCCCAAAGAGGAATTAGGAATTGGAATTAGGAATTAGATTTAGGGTCCTTTGTTATGACAGCAGTCCTGACTCATTAAAATATATCCTATAATGAGAGAGTCTCAAACTTCACTTTTACCCTGGATCACCAGGAATCCTTGTGGTACCCTGTAAAAAGGAAATCAAAATCACTGGAGCTGTGAAAAAGAATTTTTGTTTAGGAAAATTTGTTACTTGAACTAGAATTTAGCAAGGACACTAGAACAGTTGTGAAAGAGATTCCCTGTCTATGCGCTGAACACTTCAGAGCACTAAAATACTATACAGTACAATTATTACTACTGCAAGTATCAGGACCTCATTCTTACACCATATGCAGAGCACAATGCTTCAAGTAAAGATGTTCTTGCAGGCACCATCCTGGGACATTTGTTCAGTTCCAATTAGGGACAATGTGACACTTAGTGAAGCAGCTGTGACACTTAGTATCATTTTCAACAAGATTAAGTGCCAGGTCCTGCACTTGGGTCACAACAACCCCAGGCAAAGCTACAGGCTTGGGGAAGAGTGGCTGGAAAGCTGCCTGGCGGAAAAGGACCTGGGGGTGTTGGTCGACAGCCTGCTGAATATGAGCCAGCAGTGTGCCCAGGTGGCCAAGAAGGCCAATGGCATCCTGGCTTGTATCAGAAATAGTGTGGCCAGCAGGACTAGGGAAGTGATTGTCCCCCTGTACTTGGCCCTGGTGAGGCCACACCTCGAGTACTGTGTTCAGTTTTGGGCCCCTCACTACAAGAAAGACATTGAGGTGCTGGAGTGTGTCCAAAGAAGGGCAACGAAGGTGGTGAGGGGTCTAGAGCACAAGTCCTATGAGGAGTGGCTGAGGGAACTGGGGTTGTTTAGCCTGGAGAAAAGGAGGCTGAGGGGAGACCTTATCGCTCTCTACAACTACCTGAAAGGAGGTTGTAGGGAGGTGGATGTCGGTCTCTTCTCCCTAGTAACAGGCGATAGGACAAGAGGAAATGGCCTCAAGTTGCACCAGGGGAGGTTTAGATTGGATATTAGGAAACATTTCTTCACTGAAAGGGTTATCAAGCATTGGAACAGGCTGCCCAGGGAAGTGGTTGAGGCACTATCCCTGGAGGTATTTAAAAGACGTGTAGATGCGGAAAGACGTGTAGATGCGGAGCTTAGGGACATGGTTTAGTGGTGGACTTGGTAGTGATAGGTTAACAGTTGGACTCGATGATCTTAAAGTTCTCTTCCAACCTACACGATTCTATGATTCTATGATTTTTTTCTCTCCTTCCCTTTAAAATAACCCAAGAAAATCCAGAAGCCAATTAATACTCATATCAACCATGGCCATCTCAGAATGCACTAGTGATCTAGGAGAAGGTCTCTATTATTTGTATAACTTCCATTTATATCTTTGATAATTCCTTTCCCTTTTTGGACTGTAAAAAGACCTAAAACAGGAACAAATGAAGGATGGAGTAAGGCTTGACACACTTCAGTTCTTCAATTATATCATTCATTATAAGGGTAATAAAAATAATGCTATTACATAAATGAGTCCCCCTAGAGCACAGAAGCATTTGATCATTGTTTAATTGAATATTAGATATACTTACTTCTATGTTTTATCACTTTCTTAAGATACAAGAGTGTCATGTTACTTTGCCTATGGGTCATGCACTGTCCCAACACATGCTCTATCCTTGAAAGTATATAGTAGCAAAACAATTTATGATGGTTGGAAGTGAATTAAGTAGAGCAGCAGTATTACTCATGATTTTGACTACTTGCATCTGGGATACTCAGGCCTAGCTGCACTGAATGGTAGCCAGACTACAAATATATGGGGTTGTTCATGCAATTTACAGAATAAAGACATACTGCAAATCCATTTAAACATAAACCATCAATGTTTTAAAACAAAGATTTGTAAGCAGAAAAAGAATCCTTAATCCCCAGTGGTACAAAGGAGTTTTGTTGGCTCAAGTAAAGCTATAAAAACAGAATGTTTATTGGCTGGTACATACTGTGGATGTACCATGCAAAGTCAAAAAAGTGCCAATAAAGCTTTCACAGCTTAGACATTTTACAGGCTGGGGAAAAAAACAATAGTCAAGTTTAATTTTAAATTTTTTAAAACTCTTCAGAAAAGCACCATCGTGCACAAGAATTCCACCTAGCTCTTCTAGAAACAGGGACATTGTCCTGGTTTCGGCCGGGATAGAGCTAATTTTCTTTCCAGCAGCTACTGTGTTTTGGATTTAGTATGTGAAGAATGGTGATAATTAATACACTGATGTTATTAGTTGCTGCTAAGTAATCAAGGATATCTTCCAGCTTCCCAGGTTTTGCTAATGTGCAGGTGCAAAAACCTGGGAGGGGTAGAGCCAGAATAGTTGATCCAAACTGGCCAAAGGGAGTATTCCATACCATAGACGTCATGCATAGTATAAGTGGGGGTTGGCTGGTGGGCCAGTTCCCCTTTTTTCCCTCTTTTTCGTTCGTTCGGGCCTTTTCACTCATTTGTTCGGCTGTTTGTTCCCTCGCTTACTCTCTCTGGAACTTGCAGTTCCGAGATCGCTGCTGGGGAATATTCTTGTTCCATGATCGCTACTCAGGATGGGCTGTATTGGTCATCGGGTGGTGAGAAATTGTGCATCGTTGGTTTTATATATTCTATTATTATAATTTATATTATTATCATTATTAATATATAATATAATTATTATTATATTTTTTCTTTGCTGTTCTGGTGAACCGTTTTTATCTCAACCCATGAGTTTTCCTTTCTGTCTGATTCTCCTCCCCACCCCACTGGGGAGGGGGGAAGTGAGCGAGTGGCTGCGTGGTACTGGGTTACTGGCTGGGGTTAAACCACGATAGATGTTCAGCAGGTGGAGTACAACATGCCTGGGAAATTAATAAGTATACATAACAAGTATTGGAGAATTCATGCTGTATGTAGAAAATAGTAGCTTCAAGGAACTAGTTTATCTTCAGAATTTACAAATGATAAAAGGGTACTTAGAGATTACACTGCGTGAAACACTTAGCAGTTTCCTTATATAGAGTGATTCTGGACCACTGATACGTGTCAACACATCTGAGTGAAATGAATACGTTTACTCAAAGCTTGTCTTCACCACACACACTCAAACACTCATAGACCGTTCAGTCACTGTTGGCATGAGAAATGCTTTGCTTTCATGCAAGTAACTCTCCCATTTTCCATGCCTGTATTATATTCTCAGCAGATTTCTCTGCATTGTATCTTTCTTTATTTTTGCTGGATTTTTGGAGTGCCGTTTCCATTCCTCTGTGCACTCTCTCTTTGAAAGTGTGACAATGGACAGTAATGCTTGTCCCCTCCAGCATGCTCTCATGAAATTCCATTGAAACAGAACTTTTAATGCTGTTCATATATATATGTGTGTGTATATATATAAAAATTAACTTGTGATTTAATTTTATCAAAGTTGATGTTTCATAAATTCTTACTGTATTATATTTTTATGCTACTTCTGTAGCTGCTGTCATTGAGGTCACGTAGTTACTGAAAACCTTCATTCCATCCAAAGTAAATTTCCTTCCTATCCTAGATATCTGGAATGACATCCAGGTAAACCATTACGATGTTTAGTATGAATCAACAAACCATGACTTTCAAACCACACTTTAAACAATGCAATCTTTCATCAGTGGATCCTTTCTCACTCCTTCCCACGCCCTCCAATTCTCTCACTCATCCGCTTATAACTGATAGTTACAAAATTAAATAGTGTCTGGCTTAAAATACACACTGGCACGCACATAGGTATAAATTAACAGAACAGGGTCATTTAAAGGAATTCTAGATGAGATGTAAAAGAAAGTGCATATTTACAAAGCAGCACTTAACTGCCAAAATTATAGTGAACATACATAAACATATGCTTAATTTGGTCTTTTAAAGTATTCTGATGGTGTGCTAAGGGTTGTGCTGCTTTGTTCAAATTGCAGTAAACTCTGGAATTTCTGTTCTCTCTTTAACTACTTAAAGTATAACAACTGAGTAACTCAGAAAAGCAAAACAAGTGGCCTGATCTCCTGTGGCCTTGTGGTTGAATTATTCTGAATTCAGCAGAGTGCAAACCCCAAATGAAGCCTTCCCACCGGGAGGTAATCCCATAACATCTCTTTGTTCCTAACACAGATGTACTACAGCTTTCAGTCAAGGTTATAGCCTGGGCCTCTCTTCTCTATCTAGCTGCCTATTTTCACAAATCTTAAAGGAGCAGAATTATTATGTATGAGACCTCTACTACTTTGCCAATGTAACCAGCCAAAAACTTCAGAAGCTATTAGGGGGAGAAGGACACACAGAAAAGGTAATTACATAAGATCTGTTTTCTTAGAAAAGTAAATTAAAAATCACTACTTTTTATTTCTTCCCTGCCACAATGAATCAGGCACTTTTCTCTTTAAATCAATAAGACAGAGAAGACAGAAAGACAGAAAGAAAGAAAGAAGAGACTATTACTATTATGGGAAAGACTGGAAGTGGAAATTAATTTTGCAGTAGGTCTAAAGGTGGTGATATTAAGCAGCTTGTATATAGCTGTTGACTAAGGTCAGTGCTTATTTTGGCATAGGTACCTGAATTTGTCATCCAAGCATCAAAAATATAACTGTTTCCCCTCTAGCCCAATATGCAATATTACCAGAAATAGACTATACTTATGTAATAGCCCATCTACTTTTAAGTTGGCTACACAGCATGCAAAAACATCTTATAATGATACTAATAAATACAACACCTCAGAACTAATATCTAAGCTCCAATAAATTTAGATTGTTATATTTTGCTAATGTTTGCAAATTACAGACCAAACAGGGACCCATAACCTCTCTAAGAGTTTTAATGCTTATGTAAATGGCTAACACATGTACAGAGATACTATTTTTAAAAGATATTACAAGAGACTGAACACTACAGACAGGTTTTGAATAACAATGCATAAGTAGCCTATAATAAAAATTTGCACATAGCACAAAACTGCATTCAACATATTCAATATCTAAAGCATTTTAGACTAGTTAGACCTCTTGTCAATGACTGTCTCCCTTGACAAAATATATTTCTTATTTGCTTGTCTGCTGTGCTTTGAATAATATAAATATTCACAGAAAGAAAACAGACATACAAAAGCAGAATACCATTATGGTATTTGCTGTTATGCTGCAGAGAAAGGAACTCCTGAATTGATCAATACAATTTAAGTGATTGCAAGATCTTCTCATATACTAAACTAAAACCCAATTTATGCTTAACTTTGCTTTGGAAGCATAATGAAGAGTTTTTATTCATGTCAGTGTGTGTGTGTGCATGCACACATGTGTACAAAGGGAGAGGGAAAGGCTTGGTGCAACACACATCATAAAGCAAAAACTCAAACCCTGAATTTTCGATATGAGAAAATGAAGGGCTGTAACAGTCACTCAGATTATACTGCAATCAGCTGAATATTTTTGCTGAGGTCAGTTCAGCAGGGAGCGGTGCAACAGCCAAAGATCCGATAGCAGCACGCAGCTATTGCACAGCACTTTTACCCCTGGGAACTGCATGGTGCACTGCAGCTAGTCACTGAAAGACCAACAGAGAGGCTCAGGATTTCCCACAACGTGCAGGAGATACATGTGGGATCTTGCCAAGCTACTAACAAAAGTTACTTGTGGTCTGCCTCCAGATTCAGCTCAAGGGAGGTGATTCTGCCCCTCTACTCCACTCTTGTGAGACCCCACCTGCAGTACTGCATCCAGCTCTGGAGCCCCCAACACAACAAGGACATGGACCTGCTGGAGCGGGTCCAGAGGAGGGCCACAAAAATGATCAGAGGGATGGAGCACCTCTCCTATGAAGACAGGCTGAGAGAGTTGGGGTTGTTCAGCCTGGAGAAGAAAAGGCTCCAGGGAGACCTTATTGCGGCCTTTCAGTACTTAAAGGGGGTTTATAAGAAAGATGGGGAAAAACTTTTTAGCAGGGCCTGCTGCAATAGGACAAGGGGTAATGGTTTTAAACTAAAGGAGGGGAGATATAGGCTAGACATAAGGAAGAAGTTTTTCACAATGAGGGTGGTGAAACACTGGAACAGGTTGCCCAGAGAGATGGTAGAAGCCCTATCCCTGGAAACATTCAAGGTCAGGCTGGATGGGGCTCTGGGCAACCTGATCTAGTTGAAGATGTCCCTGCTTATTGCAGGGGGGTTGGACTAGATGACTGTCCTGGTTTCGGCCAGGACAGAGCTAGTTTTGTCTTCAGCAGCGACTGTTTTTTGGATTTAGTATGTGAAGAATGGTGATAGTAGACTGATGTTGTTGGTTGCTGCTAAACGACCAAGGACATTTTTGCAGTTTCCCAGGTTTTGCTAATGTGCAGGTGCAAAAACATGGGAGGGGTAGAGCCAGTATAGTTGATCCAAACTGGCCAAAGAGAGTATTCCATACCATAGACGTCATGCCCGGTATAAGTGAGGGTCGGTCAGTGGGCCACTAGTTTTTAGACCCTTAACTTGCCTTAATCCTTAAGCTTCTCTTCGGGTTGCTTTTGGTCTCCCTGTTTTTCCTTTTTTTCTTCGTTCATTCGGACCTTTTCGTTCGTTCATTCAGCTGTTTGTTCCCTCGCCTGCTCTCTCTGGAACTTGCTGTTCTGGGATAGCTGGGGGGGGAATATCCCTGCTCCCTGACTGCCGCTCAGGACGGGCTGTATCGGTCATCAGGTGGTGAGAAATTCTGCATTGTTTGTTTTATATATTCTATTATCTTTATATATATTATCATTATCATTATTAATATATTTTTATATTTTTCCTTTGCTGTCCTGGTGAACTGCTTTTATCTCAACCCACGAGTTTTCCTTTCTCTCCGATTCTTCTCCCCACCCCACCGGGGAGGGGGGGAGTGAGCAAGTGGCTGCGTGGTATTTCGGTTACCATTTGGGGTTAAACCATGGCAATGACCTTTAAAGGTCCCTTCCAACCCAAACTGTTCTATGATTCTATGATTGTACCGTGCACTTGAGTAGCACTATAACAGAAGAGAAAATGGAGAAGTGACAGACCAGTGTCACTACTGTGCATGCAGGGCACCAATTCCCAACCTTGCATTGGCCTGAGTGGGTGACCAATCACTGCTAGACTGTCACTGGGTACAAACTGCATCCTGCCACTATCTTCAGCAGGTTTATTTTACAATGTGAAAAATCCAGTCAGATACCTTCGAAACTAATTTTTCCTGGCTACAGGTTTTTTAAACAAATAACAAAAATCTCAATGCTGCAACAGCACAGAAGATAATCAGTAGGATCTAGATGATATCCGGCAAGGCGAGGCACTTCAGGGCTTCGAATGGGAAGTACTGCCCGGGCAGGGCGGGGCCCACCCTCCCCCAGGAGTGTGGGAGGGCAGGGCCGCTCCGCCCACGCCCAAGTCTGTGTGTATGTGTGGGGTGCTGCCCCGCCCCCGCAGTCACGTGAGGTGAGCGGCCTTGAAGGAGGGGGATTGGGCGCCTGGTGGAGTTGTTCTAGCCAGTCACGGCGGATGGGTTCTGTTTTTTTCGGTGCCCTGGCCCGCATAGGTGGAGCAGGTGTTTCCTTTCTGTTTCCACTTGGCAGGCCAGTGCCCTCCAAGGCAGCGGTACCGTGGGGCAGTGGTGAGGAGTAGATGAGGGAGATGGTGGCCTGGCGGGTGGGAGGTGAGGCCAGGGCTTCCCACCGCCACCATCCTCCGCCCCCCCCCTCCTTCCTTCCTTCCAGCGGCACTATTTGTGCCGGGCGAAGGCGAGTGCTGCACTCAGGCCACACTGGGCGCTTTTCCCTCGTGGCCTGACGTGCCCAGAGTATGCCTGAGGTGGTGTTGTGCCCCCCTCCCCTGCCGCAGGTGAGGGCAGGGCGGTTGTCTCCACTGCTGTCGGGTGGTGGGGCGAGTGTAACGATTGTGCTGGGAGAAAGTAGGGAGGGAGTCACCATGAAGGTGTCCCAGGTGGCCCTGGGTGAAGCCTGGTGGCTGCCTGGCTCCTGCTCCTTGCCAAGGAACTGTGAGCCCCCTTGCCTGGGCGCTCGCAGGCGACCGGCCTGAGGCAATCTGGTGGCCTCTACATGTGTGCCTATGCACAGGCTCATGCACACTGACACCTTAATGCTCATTTCAGACACAGTTTTTACGTTGTTTTTGACTTACCGGCTTACTATGACTAGTTTACTATTTAAAGCACCAGCTTCCTCCCCTCCCCAGTAAAACCTATCGAAAGATAAACCAACTGGGCTTTTTTTTTTCCTTCTTTTCCAAAGAAGCGCATATCTCACTTTTTTTTTTTTTTCCATGTAGCAACTTTTTCTTGTAGTATTTGAAGCTCTGTTGGATGAAATGCCTAACTACTTTGTAAACATCGTACTTAAGGTAGGGTTAACACTTCGTTTGTATTGCGCTCAGTTTCACATACTACGTATTACTTTTAACTTCTAGCAAAAATGAGCTTGCTCTTTTATAATGAAAGATGATGACATTAAAATGATAATTGCTTTTATTTTTCTGAATACTCAGAATTTTTTTTTCTTATTATTCCATAGGGTTTCCCCAATAGAAAAACAGAAAAGATGTTTGATATTAAAGCTTGGGCTGAATACATCATGGAGTGGGCTGCAAAGGACCCATATGGCTTTCTTACTTCAGTGATCTTTGCCCTTACACCATTATTTGTAATTAGTGCAGCACTTTCATGGAAGCTTGCAAAAATAATTGAGGCCAGGGAGCAAGAGCAAAAGAAGAAACAGAAATGCCAAGACAATATTGCAAAAGTCAAATGAACAAAGAAGGATTAAATGGGAAAAAAAAGCCTTCCTTGTGCAAAGAATCCACTTCTTTAATGAAGCACTGTTGTACATTTTGTGTTGTAACCTTTCTTTGATACTTGATCCCGTGAATGACTCCTTAATGCTATGACCTTTGTTTTCTTAGTGTAGTGAGCCATTCTCCTTGTTTCCATTCCTGTAGGAACCCTCTGCAGCAGTAGTTCATGTTGTGCTTACAAATATCTGTAATTCCTGGTAAACTGGATTACAGAAAGGCAAGTTTTGGTATACCTTCAGCAGAGGTGTAGAGATAAGATAGCTTCAGCGTTTGCTAGCATACCTTAACTGATTTCCTTTAAGGACACTGCATATGACCATGTGGTTCATTCAGCTGTGTGCCCATAGGGGCTGCTGTAGCTTCTTTGATGGTGGGGATTGTCTGCACAAAGAACCTAACTTGGCTTTTCCTGTTTCCTGAACTACCAGCCATCAAGAGTCTTTAAATTCAGCCCAAACTCCAGGAAACTGATTACTTGTTCTTAATACCTTCATTTGTCTTAGGCCCCTCATGTTCTACAAAATACACTACTATGTTGTTTGGGTTTCCCTAACGATCACATGAATGTTCCACCTGTAATTTGTTTGTTTCTGCCTTCATAAACTTTTTATGTATCAAAAGAATAGCAATAAATGGGGTGAGACCAAAGGCCCAGGTGTCCTAGTGACCTATAGCAGGTGGCTGTGGAAGAGTACAGGAGGAAGATGTGCACACTGGCGGCAGTAGTTCTTCCTACTTCCTAACCTTCTGGGTACCTTTGATCTAGGACCTTCTGATTTTAGGTGGGATCTCTGTTCTCATGGCCCTTGAAACTGCTGCCTTCCAGGTTGCAAAATACTGGCACACTGGAAAAAGTCCAAGTGGGGGTTGTGTTGTAAATATGCCAAAATTATTTAACCTTAATTCCAATTCATGTTGGTTTTTTTCTAACAAGTGATTAATTTTTCAAAGCCTAATTTTTATTAATAGTCTAGTTCTAGAGAGCTTGTAGCAGTCATTAGGTTTTTAGACTTAGCATATTTCTAAACAGCGGCACAGAGATGTACTTTCTAGCAACTAGTCTTTCATTATATGTTTAAAAATAAAACCTTAAAATAACACCATTGTTCAAATGAGGAGACCTATAGAGCTGACTGACACTAAGGGGGATTAGAAGTGGGGAGTTTAACTGAAATAACTTAAAGTAAACGTAAGAAGTACTTGTATGCAACCAGTAACTGTTGACCATCTTCCAATTTTGTTGGTCAAAGCAAGTATTATTAGAATATGACATTTCTGCATTTTATAATACATGGAATTGTCTCCACTGTTTTGTCTCAAATGCTGTCAAATGTGTATGTATTCCACCTTTGATACCTACATAGCTTAAAACACATGTAAGAGAACTGATCAAGGATGTACTGCATAAATAAATTTGATACTTTTTACAAAAGGTGTGGGTTTTATTTTGACTCAAAGTTCTTAAGCATCATCTCTAAACACATAAAATTTGCAGATTATTTATCTAAACTATGGCCAAATAGATCTAATAATTTAGGGAAGTCCCTGCATACACCAGAAATAAAAGCTATTTTTTTTATATTAATGACAGTCTCCTGTCTCAAAACCTCTTTGTTATTTTCCAGTGGCTTTACTAAGTGCTTCTAACCTCTATTATAGTAGTTATATGTAGTTTAACTCAGCCTGATTTTATCCTGTGCTTACTGCTGGCTACAAATCAAACATTACTCAAATATGTTGATTCTTTTATTAAAATAAAAGAATGTCTCTAAATATAATATAGTGCATAGTCACTGTAGTGTCATAGTGATTCCTGTTAATGAAATCAACTTTTCCGTCCAATTGCCAGAGGAAAGCTTACAACTTCAGCACACTAGCACTGTCAAAAGAGTTAACAGGAATTCTGGAGAACTATCTTAAATGCCTAAGTTTGGGAAGATAAATTAAGTGCACTAATTAAAATCTATTACATCAAAAACAATTTAAAAAATAAATCAATCTTCAAGGAAAAAACCAATTTAGAATTATTTAAGAAAATTAAGTTAGCTAGAAAACCTTCTACCTAAAATGATTTCAAGACTAATTGATAAACAGCAACTGTTGAAAACAAAATTCCTTCGTAACATATCCGTTTTTTTCACTAAATCCAAACATTTTACAGTAGTTTGTCACAATTAAGCCTATTTGAACAGTTCTGCAAAAATAAATGGAACTGCTCTAATATTACTTTATTGCACACTCACTATATATAACAGCTGTTTGTTGTCTGTTAAAATAATTATCCATTAGCAATATCTGTACATTACAATTATTAATATTTATTATGACTACTGCCACTGCCTGGTGGCGTCCAGGAACCTGGCTGAAAGGTATTTGCAGTGCTTGTTGGATCTTGTTAAGGCTCACTCTTTCCATAGTAAGGGGCTGATGCATGGCCTTTAATATGAGTATGAACTGGTTCAGCAACAAGTCCCTCCTTGTATTCCTTGGCCTGAAGGCACTTATCCTTTTCAGATACATCTTTGATTTTCTGTTTCATTTCTTGTCTATAATTTTCATTAAGAATCTCCTAAGAACACAGTAGAAAGACAGATAAAGCAGAAGTAAATGCAATGTACGATGTTGGAATACAATATTTTAAACAGTCATTGTTTTTCTTAATTTTATAATCTGAATTTTCAGGTATGTAGATAAAATAAAATGTGGCAAAATTAATTGTTTTTTTCTACAACTGCAATTTCAGCCCTAGTTTAAAATGTTCTTAACATTTTTATCATGTTGTTGAAGAAAAACTGTATTGTGGTATCCCAGTTTCACTATTCTATTGGATCAAAAAGGAAAAATAATTACATACAGTCATCAACAAATGTAAAAATGTGTTACAAATCAGGTTACCTTTTACATTGTTTTCTATGTAGGACTTGCTACTATATAGCTATACTATATAGCTATTTATCACTTGCATTTCCTCCTGTAACTCACTATGCCTATGACTTCAGGTATCTGTGCCCCAGGGCACACTTTTGGGAAACACAGATGTGCAACTTTGACTCTGCTAGTACAGAAGCCAAAGCCATGCAATATTAATAAATAAACAAAATAATAAAATAATGATTTAAAAAAAGCTAGGGCAGAACTGAAATTACTGAGATGGTGCTAGTAACTCAGGAGAAAAAAAACATTGGTAAAAAAAAAAAAAAAGGCATGAAACTCCCCGAGGGGATCCCTGGCCCAGAGATTCAGAAGACAGCTCAGTAATGCCAAGGACCAGCATGGTCCAAGAAACAAGGGAGGCTGACACATCCGCAGCTGATGACTGCCTGGCCAGCAAAGGCGAACTGGATATTGCGATGAGGACACTAAACACATCACTGCTCAGGCTAGCTGTATGTTAGCTCTAGGTATCTACCAGGTGTATTAGCTAAAATAAATGTACTGCATTCATAAAGGGTTTAAAATCATACCTACTGCCTCTGCACAGGCAAAAAATTCAAATAAAAGTGATCTAGTGAAGGAGAGGTTTACCTCCACCCCGATAAACTGAAGCAACTATCTGATGCGTGATCCTATTGCAAAGCCAAAAAAACCCCCCATGACATATTCAGAGAAGGCTCGCACATCTTGCTGATTCAACTTTGTGAAGCTCTGTACTGAAACATGGTTGGGTACATGTTAAAGCTGGAAATTCACTAATAACAATGACCTGAACTGCGATTTGGCTGCTTCCACTGAGAAATGCTGAGGCTATTAGTTGAATTTGTCCACAGGCATAATAGAAAAAGAGCTATTAGTACTTTGAACCCAAATACAACTTAACTGTAACCAACATCATGTAACGAGGAAGCTGCTAATATCCACATTTAGACTGTGATACAGGAGGAAAAAGGCTGAACAGCTTTCTCCAGGTTACAAGTATATGGCAGAGCTAAGGAGAAACTAGACCAGTACACTTCTCTGAGCAGACCATGGCATTATTTTAGGAATGGCATTAAAATACATGTGATATTGCCAAGAGTTGACATAGCAAGTGCATGCAACATTTAAGAACATTAAAAAAGGTAGTATTTAAAGAAAATCTTATCTTAGAGATATCATGAAAACTAACATCTTTTTCTTAGTCCTTGCACAGAGCAGAGCCACAACACTTCACATACCTATATAGCATGAAAATACACAAGCAGCACATAAATGACTTTGCAAACTGAAGGGGGAGGGGAGGGGAGGGAAATTCTCCCATACTCAAATAAAAATATTGCCAAGTGTAACAAGGTCAAATTTTCAACAGTCAGTATAGCAAAACCTCATTATAACATCTCTCAATTCCGTCCTTGTTTACCATATGCCTGTATAAATCTACCATGACCTTACTGATTTCAAGGGGATTACTCCTATGGTGCTTGTATTGCCCCACTCCTAAGAAACAAGGGCATATACCTTTGTGATATCTGAAGACTACATCATAGTCTCTGCTAAAACAGCATGAAATTATTTATTAAAATATGAATGTAATTCACTTACTGTGAACAGCTACTTACTAACTTCAAATCTTTTCCAGTGGCTACTTTAACAAAGTTATCTTAGTCAGGTAATAGCAGCTGTAACTAAATTCCAAATGCTCCAAGTCCATTTAAAATGTTAATGTATAATTGTCATCTGGTATTCAGACTCAACTAAGGGTCTTTTAATCAGCTTTCACTGGCCAAAATATAGTTGTGATCTAGTAAAATAACCATGTTGATCTTGAAAAAAGCATGAGGAATGATCGTCATTAGTCAACACAAAAAAATAATGAAGTGATTTGTTCAGAATCTTCTATACAATCCACACCAGAACAAAAAAATTTCAAGTTCAAAGTATCTGCCCGCATCCATTTTATACATTAAATTCATGCCACTAACGTGTACACTGAAATCAGGGTTCCTGTGCTCAAACTAAAGAAAATGTGAATCAGGAATCTTGTGTCAATTGGCATGTTAGAAAAACTGGGTCAAATAGATGAGTTTTCTTAGCATAAATATCTTGTCCTTTGATACTGGTAAGTTTGTTCTGTGGAAGTACCTCATGGGCACTTAGTCCTTCCTGTTTCTAATATTATCACCAGCAAATACTTCATTCTCCATTCTCACTAGAACATATACTTTTTTTTTAAACATTGTGATTGTATTTCTAAATACTATTGATTCAATTACCATAGCTGATGCAGTTTGAAGCACTTAAGAGACTGAAGTTTCCCTGCAGGAAACAGGGAACAGGCATTTAAATAAGAGATCCCAGTAGTTCCAAATTTGAGTAGGATAATAACTTGGTTCAAAATGTAAATTTTAATGAAACTACTGCATGCATATTTATAGAATGAATTATCCTTAAAACATACTAGAAATGTACAGGATCTTTGTAACTAATCTTCTTCTAAATTTGTCTTCAGTTTATCCACATGGCTCACTGCAATTAAATACAGTGAGTGTTAGAAAGGTTCCTCCCCAGACACCCTCCTTGTTCTGCAGGGTTTCCTATCACCTACTGAACAGCAGTAGAGAAACTGACATCTGCTGGGCTCTTCTACCCATGACAAGTAGTCTGTAAATCTGCATGGCACCACAGGCTCTTCCAACTCACCTGCACACAGCTACATTTTCACTTTGAGGCTCCATTGCTACCCAACCCTTTACTGTTTGATATGCTGTATACAGTGACTGGGAGCTAAAACTCTTTTTTTAAAAAAAAAAAAAAAAATTACTGTTGAGAATTGTTAGGATTAATAGCCTTGCTTAGCACTAGAAGCTAAAGTAGTTGAAACCTTAGGCCTCAAGAGCTGACTGAGAGTAAACTTCTTGATAAAACTAATGCTGCTAACACAGAACTAGCTGAATCTGGCAGGTGTGAGCAGAATGAAGAAGATAAGGACCAAGGAAACAATTCCAAGAGAATGAGGTAACTTCAGAAGGCGGCCAGCCCAGAGACAAAGAAAACCAATAAGAAATCAAGAGACCACTGACCAGAATTAAGTGATTGGACTTGGGGATTGGGTGCTGGGTGATATGGGTATAATTGGGGGGCACGATCTGGGGTAGGGGTCTCTCCTTGGAGGCACCCAACTCGAGCTGCTCTGCATGTCGGATAAATAAACCACTTATTTACTCAGAGGATTGGCGACTCATCTTCTTTGAGCAGGAACCTAGGGCCGAGCCCTGTTGAGGTGACACCCGCATAATTCCTACCATGGACTAGGTGGCAACTGCATAATTCCTGCTACAATTACATTGGCAGGTTCAGAACAGCTATTTATCTTCTCTCCTCCTCCAAGATGAATTGAAATATTTTATAAAATGGCTGGCTTCACTATCAACTGCCCCCAAAAACATACCATTTAAGTTTTCTGCTGAAATATAAGAACATGAATATGTAATGTCTCTAACCTCTAGGGGAAATACAAAATCATTCCACCCAACACACAATACCGAGAACTTGGTATCTACCAGGTAACTGCAGTTTTCTAAGGGTTAGCTTGTTCTTCCAACACTCTATACAAGTAGAGAATAAATCTTTTGTTTTCCTTTGCTTCCATGCACAGCCTTTGCTTTTGCTTTATTAAACTGCCTTTATCTTGACCCACGAGTTTTTTTCCATCTTATTTTCTTCCCCCCTGTCCTGCTGAGGAGGGGAACGATAGAGTGGCTTGGTGGGTATCTAACGTCCAGCCAAGGTCAACCTACCACAAAGTCCTTTGAACCTGTAGTTCTCAGGAGACACATGGTATCTAAAGAGTATCAGAAATGCCCTTTATCGTATTTATTAAAAGAGAAATCTAAGGATTGGGATTATGCTGCAAAAATAAAAAATGAAAAATGCCTGAAGACATCCAGCCATGTTTTATACCAGTTGAAATCTCTACATGTAGATGTTCACCTTGAAATGCATCAGCTCCCAGCATTTGGAAGAAGATATACGCGATGTGGCCAGAACTAGGTCCGACTACAAGTTCTACAGTTAACTTTTAAGTGGTAAAAGGAGAAATTTTACTCATTGCAGGTAACTACTTGTCCAGCTTTGGTGATTATTGTAAGCTCTATGAGGTTTTTAATCCTTCTAATGATTGGAGCTGCATACCTTCCCTCCTAAGAAAGGCAGGGTTTAAGAAAGTGATCTCAAGGTTTTCTTGAAGAACCCAACATTATTATTAAGGAAATATCAAAGTGGCCCTATGTGGCATTTAAGGCAGCTGCTTTTCATCCAGAAACTGATGACTTACACATATTTTGACATCTTAGTAGTGGTAACAGCTGCATGATCAAAGAATGAAAGACGGCCTGCTCATGGGGGCAACGTGGCCCAAGACCTGTTGCTGTCTTCCAAGTGCATTGCTGCAAAAAGGATCAGACTGTATTTCATGCCACTGGCATGTAACCTTCAGTATGCCTGTTTCAGCTGCTACATCTGAGTGGGCTAATGAGGGATCTTCTGCAATTTCCACTTTTCTTGCAAACTGTTGCAAACTATATTTTTGTTTAAAGCTCTTGCTTAACTCTGGCAGCTGAGATTATCACCAAGCATCCTCTGCTGCTTGGAAACTGTATTCACCTCTACTTCATAGAAGAAGAAAAATCTAGAAGTCTGTCTCCAGTCAAAGGACTTTCAGTGGTTACCGGGCTGTACGTGGAAGACCCACTTTTTAGGCTGAAGATTTGGAATAGAGCATTCTTTCACTCTTAAAGGCTCTCATACTGTCGCTGCTTTCCCTTTTCTGAATAAACAAGCAGCCTTACAGAATAAATAAAATTAGTTCCTTCTGGTAGGGAAATGCCATAAATACAAAAGAGGTTTCTCTAGACTTGCTTACTCCCACAGCTGGGGTCTTGCTCAGTAGTGACTAGTCTTTGCTGAACACTTCTTGCAAGTTTGCTGATGACATGAAACTGGGAGGACTGGCTGATACACCAGAAGGCTGCGCTGCCATTCAGCGAGACCTGGACAGGCTGGAGAGTTGGGCGGAGAGGAACCTCATGAGGTTCAACGCGGGCAAGTGCAGGGTCCTGCACCTGGGGAGGAATAACCCCATGCACCGGTACAGGTTAGGGGTTGACCTCCTGGAAAGCAGCTCTGCGGAAAAGGACCTGGGAGTCCTGGTAGATGACAAATTCACCATGAGCCAGCAATGTGCCCTTGCGGCCAGGAAGGCCAACGGCATCCTGGGGTGCATTAGGAAGAGTGTGGCCAGCAGGTCGAGGGAGGTTATCCTCCCCCTCTACTCTGCCCTAGTGAGGCCCCATCTGGAGTACTGCGTCCATTTCTGGGCTCCCCAGTTTAAGACAGACGAGGAACTACTGGAGAGAGTGCAGCGGAGGGCTACAAAGATGATTAAGGGACTGGAGCATCTGTCCTATGGGGGAAGGCTGAGGGAGCTGGGGCTGTTCAGCCTGAGGAAGAGAAGACTGAGAGGGGACCTCATCAATGCTTATAAATATCTCAAGGGCGGGTGTCAAGAGGATGGGGCCAGACTCTTTTCAGTGGTGCCCAATGACAGGACAAGGGGGAACGGGCACAAACTGGAACACAGGAAGTTCCATCTGAACATGAGGAAAAACTTCTTTACTGTGAGGGTGACAGAGCACTGGAACAGGCTGTCCAGGGAGGCTGTGGAGTCTCCTTCTCTGGAGATATTCAAAATCTGCCTGGACGCAGTCCTGTGCAACCTGCTCTAGCAGGGGGGTTGGACTAGATGATCTCCAGAGGTCCCTTCCAACCCCTGCCATTCTGTGATTCTGTCTTCTCCGCAGGCAAATGTCTGTACTTAAACCTTTCTATCCTGCAGCACTCCTGAACCCCACAATCTGAGGAACTCCTCCTCATCTTCCTCTTACTTCCTTACTGTTTCCCTCTAGGTCCTTGTCCTGGTTTCAGCTGGAATGGAGCTAATTTTCTTTCCAGCAGCTACTGTGTTTTGGATTTAGTATGGCATTTGGTATATGAAGAATGTTGATAATACACTGATGTTATTAGTTGCTTCTAAGCGATCAAGGACATCTTCCAGCTTCCCAGGTTTTGCTAATGTGCAAGTGCAAAAACTTGGGAGGGGTAGAGCCAGAATAGTTGATCCAAACTGGCCAAAGAGAGTATTCCATACCATAGACGTCATGCCCAGTATAAGTGGGGGTCGGCCAGTGAGCCAAGGCCCTTTTTTGCCCTTTTTCGTTCGTCCCTTTCTGCCCTTTTTTCCCTCTTTACATTCGTTCCGGCCTTTTCATTCGTTCAACTGTTTGTTCCCTTGCTCACTCTCCCTGGAACTTGCTGTTCTGGGAATATTTCTTTTCCCTGACTGCTGCTCGAGATGGGCTGTATCAGTCATCGGGTGGTGAGAAATTGTGCATAGTTCATTTTTATATATTCTATTATCCTTATATTTTTTTATTATTATCATTATTAATATATATTTTTTTTTCTTTGCTGTCCTGGTGAACTGTTTTTATCTCAACCCATGAGTTTTCCTTTCTCTCCAATTCTCCTCCCCACCCCAGCGGGGAGGTGGGGGAGTGAGCGAGCGGCTGCGTGGTATTCGGTTACAATTTGGGGTTAAACCATGACAGTCCTTTTTGGCACCCAACATGGGGCTCAAGAGGGACCTGGCTAGCTCAGTTGAGAGAGCGTCAGACTGAGGGTCCAGGTTTCAAGCCCCTGGTCTGGCTTGAAGGGTTGAGATAACGACAGATTTCACCAGAGTGTGTCAAAACAATTTGTTAAAAGCATCCATTATATTAGTTTAATTGTCTCTGGTCACAATGTTGCTTTATTTGTTTACAGAGTTATTCTCAGAGTTGTATCATGTAGCACCTTACTTGCCATATATGCTGTTTATCAGTGTTTATGTGTGGTTTGTCATCTCTGGGCGTTGGATTAAGGTTATTGCTTTGCTGTGCAGTTTAGCACTGGCTTGTGGTATGATAAAATCATTGGTGCTTAGACCATTTTATTACCTGTATTCATATTCAAGGGGGGGGGGGGGGGGGGGGGGGGGGGGCAATGTGCAGAATGGAGCCGCAGCGATGGTTACAGCTCCGTACTTCAGGAGCAAACTGGTGGGGACTATCAATAATATTTATTTTTCCTCCTTGGAGGGTCACCAGGGGGAAATGCCTGCCTTTGCTTTCCTTTTCCCCGCCTGGGCAAAAAATGCCTTCCTCTGCTTTCCCTTTCCCCTCCTGGGCTGTTACAGGAGCTTATGAGAACTTTGCATATGTTTGGGATGCTCAAACCGGCTTGCTACTCCTATCACTCAGGATGAATTTGTGTCAGATCTTGCTTAAGATTAAAAATCGGTGCAGATATAGGCACGGTGCAGCCACCCCAGCCCCTGCTACAGCTCCCGCAGCCACGCCAGCCCCTGCCACTTCCGCTGCGGCTGCCCCAGCCCCCGCCACGGCTATCGCGACTGCCCCCGCCATGCGTATTGCGGCCACCCCAGCCCCCACCATGAGCACCGTGGCTACTCAAACCCCCACTACAGGCACTGTGGCTTCGCAAACCCCTATGATAGGTAGTGCAGATCAACCTGTGCTGTTATCGGTCACCCCTATACAAAAGAAACACAAAGAAATCAGCTCACCCCACAAAAGATGAGGATGACTCAGGGACATCACAAGAACAGGGAGAGGCAGAAGCAGAGAATCACCCGACCCCTATTCCCGACTGAGCTGCGAGATATCCAAAAAGATTTCAGCTGTCACCAAGGTGAGCAGCTTGTCACCTGGCTGCTCCGATGCTCGGACAATGGGGCCAGTAGCCTGGAACTAGAGGGCAGGGAAGCCAGGCAGCTGGGATCCTTGTCTAAGGAAGCAGCCATTGACAGGGTGATTGGAAGAGAGCCAGAAGCCTGTAGTCTCCAGATGCGACTCCTGTCAGGTGTGAAGGACAGGTATTTCTTTAAGGAAGATATTATATGCCACCCAAAGAAGTGGATCACTATGGAGGGAGGTATTCAGTTTCTGAGAGAATTAGCTGTGCGGGAGTTGATTTATCATGACCTGGATAACCCGCAGACACCTGTAGATCCAGATGAAATACTGAATGTACCTGACCCATGTGGCAAAAGTTTGTACAGAGTACATCATCATGGTATGCCAACTCATTGGCAACGATGGGTTGGAAAGACGAAGAGGCACCACTGGTACATGCAGTGGCTAACCAACTCCGACAGTAGGAAGACAATCTCCCTTCCTCCCTACGGGCCTGTGTGTCGGCTGTGGAAAGACTGGCCAAAAAATCTGAGAACCAGTACAAAAAACTGCCGCGAGATTCAGCAACTCAAAGAGTATAGATCCTACTCCCCACCTGTACAGACCAGTATCTCAGATATTAGGAGAAAATCTGCTTAAAAGAGACACTATACGTGGTGAGGTACCCTGTGGTTTTAACCTCCGTGACCATGGAGAGGACATGAGAAAGTGGGATGGAAAACCCACCTCAACCCTAGAGGCAAGGGTACATGAGCTGAAAGGAAAAACAATCACAAATAAGGGTGCTTTCAGGAAAAGTGCTGCTCCAGCCTCCAGTGGGCAGTTCCCCAGATGGGGTAGAAGGGCTTCTGATTCGTACTTACAAGAAATGAGAAACAGGGATGAGATTCGACCTCATGTGTCCCACACGAACCCATTGGTTGATAGCAGGTACTATAATCAGAATTAGAGGGGCCCCGCCTCCAGCCAGGTGGAGGAGAGGGACAACTGAGTTCACTGGACTGTGTGCATTCAATGGCCTGGCACATCAGCCCCCCAGAAGTATAAGGCTCTTGTAGACACTGGTGCGTAGTGTACCCTAATGCCATAAAACTATAAAGGGGCAGAACCCTTTTGTATTTCTGGAGTGACAGGGTGGTCCCAAGAGTTAACACTATTGGAGGCGGAAGCGAGCCTAACTGGGAACAAGTGGCAAAAGCACCCCATTGTGACTGGCCCAGATGCTCCATCCATCCTTGGCATAGACTACCTCAGGAGAGGGTATTTCAAGGACCCAAAAGGGTACCGGTGGGCTTTTGGTATAGCTGCTGTGGAGACAGAGGACATATAAGCAGCTGTCCACCTTGCCCGGTCTTTCAGAGGATCCTTCCATTGTGGGGTTGCTGAGGGTCAAAGAACAACAGGTACCAATCGCTACCACAACAGTGCACCGCCAGCAATATCGCACCAACCGAGACTCCCTGAACCCCATCCATAAACTGATTTGTCTACTGGAAAGCCAGGGAGTGATCAGCAAGACTCACTCACCCTTTAATAGTCCCATATGGCCAGTATGGAAATCTAACGGAGAAAGGAGATTAACAGTGGACTATCGTGGCCTGAATGAAGTCACGCCACCACTGAGCGCTGCCGTGCCAGGCATGCGAGAACTTCAGTACGAACTGGAGTCTAAGGCAGCCAAGTGGTATGCTACCATTGACATTGCTAATGCATTTTTCTCAATCCCTTTGGCAGCAGAGTGCAGGCCACAGTTTCCTTTCACTTGGAGGGGCATCCAGTACACCTGGAATCGACTGCCCCAGGGGTGGAAACACAGCCCCACCCTTTGCCATGGACTGATCCAGACTGCACTGGAAAAGGGTGGAGCTCCAGAACACCTGCAATACATTGATGACATCATTGTGTGGGGCAACACAGCAGCAGAAGTTTTTGAGAAAGGGGAGAAAATAATCCAAATCCTTCTGAGAGCTGGCTTTGCCATAAAACAAGGTAAGGTCAAAGGACCTGCACAGGAGATCCAGTTCCTAGGAATAAAATGGCAAGATGGATGTCGTCAGATCCCAATGGATGTGATCAACAAAATAAGAGCTATGTCTCCACCAACTAGCAAAAAGGAAACCCAAGCTTTCTTAGGCATTGTGGGTTTCTGGAGAATGCATATTCCAAATTACAGTTTCATTGTAAGCCTTTCACTATCAAGTGACCTGGAAGAAGAATGATTTTAAATGGGGCCCTGAGCAACGACAAGCATTTGAACAAATTAAAACACAAGAGAGTTCATGCAGTAGCCCTTGGGCCAGTCTGAGCCGGACAAGATGTTAAAAATGTGCTCTAGACCGCAGCCAGGGAGAATGGTCCTACCTTTTCTGCCTCTGGCAGAAAGCACCAGGGGAGACTCGAGGTCGACCCCTAGGGTTTTGGAGTCGAGGATACAGAGGATCCGAGGCTCGCTGTGTTCCAACTGAAAAGGAGATATTGGCAGCATATGAAGGAGTTCAAGCTGCTTCGAAGGTGGTTGGTACTGAAGCACAGCTCCTCCTGGCACCCCGACTGCTGGTGCTGGGCTGGATGTTCAAAGGGAGAGTCCCCTCCACTCATCATGCCACCAATGCCACATGGAGTAAGTGGGTTGCACTGATCACACAACAGGCTCGAATAGGAAATCCCAGTCACCCAGGAATCTTGGAAGGGATCAAGGATCGGCCAGAAAGCAAAGATTTTGGAATGTCACCAGAGGAGGAGGTGACGCATGCTGAAGAGGCCCCACCGTATAATAAACTGCCAGAAGATGAGAATCGATATGCTCTGTTCACTGATGGATCCTGCTGTATTGTAAGAAAACATCGAAGATGGAAAGCTGCCATGTGGAGTCCTACACAAAGAGTTGCAGAAGCCGTTGAAGGACAAGGTGAATCGAGTCAGTTTGCAGAGGTGAAAGCCATCCAGCTGGCTTTAGATATTGCTGAGCGAGAAAAGTGGCCAAAGCTCTACCTCTATACCGACTCATGGATGGTGGCAAATGCCCTGCGGGGGTGGTTACAGCAATGGAAGCAGAGCAACTGGCAGCACAGAGGCAAACCCATTTGGGCTGCCGAACTGTGGCAAGATATTGCTGCCCGGCTAGGGAATCTGGTTGTAAAAGTACGTCATGTAGATGCCCACGTACCTAAGAGTCCGGCCACTGAGGAACATCAAAACAACCAGCAGGTGGATCAGGCTGCTAAGATTGAAGTGGCACAAGTGGACTTTGACTGGCAACGTAAGGGTGAATTATTCCTAGCTTGGTGGGCCCATGACACCTCAGGCCACCAAGGAAGAGATGCAACATACAGATGGGCTCGTGATCGAGGGGTGGACTTAACTATGGACACTATCGCACAGGTTATCCATGAGTGTGAAACATGCACTGCAATCAAGCAAGCCAAGCGATTAAAGCCTCTGTGGTATGGAGGATGATGGCTGAAATATAAATATGGGGAGGCCTGGCAGATTGACTATATCACACTCCCACAGACCCGCCAAGGCAAGCGCCATGTGCTTACAATGGTGGAAGCAACCACCGGATGGCTGGAAACAGATCCCATGCCCCGTGCCACTGCCCGGAACAGTATCCTGGGCCTTGAGAAGCAAGTCTTATGGTGACATGGCACCCCAGAAAGGATTGAGTCAGACAATGGGACTCATTTCCGAAACAACCTCCTAGACACCTGGGCCAAAGAGCATGGCATTGAGTGGGTGTATCACATCCCCTATCATGCACCAGCCTCCCAGAAAATGGAATGGTACAGTGGACTGTTAAAAACTATGCTCAGCCATCCATAGTTTATAATGCCACTTGCCTCTCATGGAGCTTTTTCAATGTCCTGAAGGCAAAGGGCAAGCCAGAATTGGTGAACATGTAGCTCTAAAGGATGCAGATTGGTACTGTATGTCTACCTATCTAACAATGTCCAAGAGAGATCGTTTAAAGGTTATTTTAACAGACTGGTACTTATTTTGGGTTTGTTCTTTCCAGATGATTTTCTAAAGACACTATACCCAAACCCATAAATACAAGGGATTCATATATTATTAATTTTGAGCAAAGATGTCACATTTCATTTCAGATGGGTTTGTATTTTGATTAAATTAAAAATAAATAACTTCTTAATCTTGTCTTAGAATCTGTTCCAGCTTCCTAAGTTATCTTACATACTTTGAAATACTCATGATTTCTCTTCATTTGAATATGGTTAGCTAACTCTTATTTGATGCCAGAACTGTAAACCATTTGGACAGATTAACGTTCTTTGAACTGTACACACACTACATATTCATAGAATACTTGCATTTTGGTGTCTAGTTTGAATATTTTATGTTTAATCATGAGTGAACTTGAACTTTGAATTCTGTCTGTGAAAAATGCATATATACAAGTTAGCAGAAATCCTCTTTTAAAATAAAAATTAAAAAATACAAAAGAAAGGAAAAATCTGTTTTGAAACAGTATTCAAGAAGTTGATTGTTATAGGACAGTTTAACATGTCAGATTTCTTTCTTCACTGACAAATTAACTAAAAGTCCAGCAACATGCTAGAAGCTAAGCCAAATCACCTGTTTTTATAATACCGCCAAACCGGTTAACTAAACTCCATTTTCCAGTTCCACAAGTTAAATAGAAAGATGAAATAATAGGATATGTCGTGGTTTAGCCCCAGCCGGAGGCTGAGCCACGCAGTCGCTCGCTCACCCCCCACCTCCCGGTGGGACGGGGGAGAGAATCGGGACAAAGAAAGGCAAAACTCGTGGGTTAACAGCAACAGTTTAACCGAACAACAAAGGGAAAGAGAACAAACAAGCGAGAAACCCCAACAATAACAACAACAGCGTGTACTTAGCGGTGCTTCCCGTACAGGTCACTCCCCGCCCGGAGCCCGACGCCCAGCCCGCTCCCGAGCAGCGATCCCCGCCCCTCCGGTCATCCCCCTCTAAATAGTGAGCGTGACGGTCACATGGTATAGAATAGACCCTGGCCAGCTTCTGGCGAAAATTAACCCTATCCCAGCCGCAACCAGGACAGATATTACATCATGTTTCAAGAGTAGGAGGCAGAGAGAGGACTTCATCACTGGGAAGCACTGAATGTTCTGACCCAGGGCAGGTCTTGTTAACTCAACAACTGAGCATGAGCCGGTTAGGAATAAGAAATAATGTGGTAAATGAAGGGCTGTGTCAGTGCATGGCAAAAACAGAAGAGCGGATTGAATTAGAAAGACATATCTGGCTTTGCTAAAATACTTATTTAAATCAAACACTGAGCCAGCTGACTGCTAATTTTGTAAAGAACATACTTGCTAAATATCTTTGGTCAATCAACGTTAGTCAAATCAATGTAAGATTTGCTTTATTCAGGTTGTGTTTTAGAGCAAATCTCTGACCAGTTGCAATATTAAAATATGGACTGTGTTCTGTGCACTCAATGTGATTTTTTAGAAGGATGCACCCTGCATAATTCAAAAGTAAACTGATCTGAATGATCTTTGTTGGATACATCACACTTAATGTAATCTTTCATTGTCTAGGCTTTGTAGAACAGCTTTTTTGTCCTTTGAACATAAATCAGATAAATTACCCAAACAAATTACTAAACTAATGTAGCTGCTGGTTTAGAACAGTTACTTTTGCTTACAACCTGCAACAACCTCTTAAACATAATCAGATACAGAAACAGATCTCTAATGGTACCACAGGTTTTTGAAAGGGCAAACTCTGATTCCCGTTCTGTTGTAAGGGAAAGGTAACTCCTTAGGATCAGCTGTTACAGTTCATTCTAGATGAAGGCTGTTTGTGCATTTTGGGTTCTTAATCCTGTAAATGAGAGGTGCACTAATTCTTTGGAATCAATCAGTAACAGCACAAAAATTGCAATTAAGGTTTAAAGCACTCCACAATTAATGTGTGTTAAACCAATATATTGATTACAAATATATGTACAAATATATGCTTTGATGACAGCCCAATATTTAGTTTTAAATGCAGTGCTAGTACTGCATTTACTACCAAGTTAAATCAGTTAAATACTAATTCTCACTCACAGCAATTTTTGTTTAAATCAAATCTACAGAGAAGCAATTCTAACTATTACTGAATTACTATATTGCTACTTCTGAGCTACAGAATCTCTGGCATGAGCTGAAATAGTCTCTAGAGCACCACAGTGTAGCACACGTATTTAGCAAGAACATGTTGTAATGAGAGGCAAAAGGAAGAGAAAAGGCACAGACACTGGGATGTAAAGCATGTCGGCAACACATGGAGTCAGTAACGGTTTGCTACAGAATTATTTTTATAATACGGCAAAGATTTTTGTACAGAACTAAATATACGTTCAAGATCACAGATGAAACTGTGTAGAAGCAGCAAAAATCACAAACTAGCCTGGCACCATTGCACTCTGCTCTGAATAAAGGGCAATGCATAGCCTTGATGCCCGCAGAGCAAACAAGGAACTATAGCTGTGACTCAGTCCCAGTTTGGTCCTTGCTTTCCCCTTACTCTACATAAGATGTAATCTGCACCAGCCCTTTTCCTGGTACATGTTACTTCTCCCTCCACCCCTGTTCAGCTGTGCTGATAGTGAATGAGGAGACAGAGCCAATACTCCATGCATTCCCTCCCACACAGAGAGGAGTAGCAGAGCGGCAGCAGCTCTCTCCCCTACAGCCTTGGGATCTGCAGCATAGGCAAGCTGGAAATAATGGGACAACATGGTGCCTCGATACTCTTCTGTGGAGACTGACAAGCACCTATGTTTCAAACCTGAGGACAAAGTTAAAGTAAATAAGAAGAAAAACTCTATTTTATACTGGGCAATAACCCCCAGTTATCAATACAAGCTGAGGGATGAAGGGATTGAGAGCAGCCCTGAGGAGAAGGACTTGGGGGTACTGGTGGATGAAAAACTGAACATGAGCCAGCAATGTGCGCTCACAACCCAGAAAGCCAACCGTATCCTGGGCTGCATCAAAAGAAGCATGACCAGTAGGTTGAGGGAGGTGGTTCTGCCCCTCTACTCCACTCTCGTGAGACCCCACCTGGAGTACTGCGTCCAGCTCTGGAGCCCTCAGTACAGGAAAGGCATGGATCTGTTGGAATGGGTTGAGAGGAGGGCCACAAAAATGATCAGAGGGATGGAGCACCTCTCCTATGAGGAAAGGCTGAGAGAATAGGGGTTAGTTAGCCTGGAGAAGAGAAGGCTCTGGGGAGACCTTATCGCGGCCTTTCAGTACTTAAAGGGGGCTTATAAGAAAGATGGGGACAGACTTTTTATCAGGGCCTGTAGCGATAGGACAAGGGGTAATAGTTTTAAACTAAAAGAGGGGAGATTCAGACTAGATATAAGGAAGAAGTTTTTCACAGTGAGGGTGGTGAAACACTGGCACAGGTTGCCCAGAGAGGTGGTAGATGCCCCATCCCTGGAAACATTCAAGGTCAGGCTGGATGGGGCTCTGGGCAACCTGATGTAGTTGAAGATGTCCCTGCTTATTGCAGGGGGGTTGGACTAGATGCCCTTTAAAGGTCCCTTCCAACCCAAACCATTCTATGATTCTATGATTCTTCAAGCTCATGGTTTGTGTTTTTTTTTTTTTTTTTACTTCTCTGACCACTCCCTTCTATTTAGATCTTTGTAGCTCAGCTCTCTATGTTGTCAAATTTTACTGCACTGAGTAATAATCCTCTCTGGAATCATGTGCAATTTACTATAAAAAATGATATTTAATGCAAGTCAAGTCATTTGAATGTGTCCCAAATTTTCAATCCTGGTTGTGATCCTGGACAACAATGGTGGAAAATATTTTTCTCAGAAGAGATGTTTATCCCTGTGCTTTTTTAACAGCATTTCCCAGAACTGTAAATCATACTCTGCAGCTTTTTGTGGCTTCAGGAGTAAAATACTCATTTGCCAAGTCCTGTTCTCTATGCAAGAATGTACATTCTCCATGTCAGAGTTCTCATTTTAAAACTTAGCTGAAGCACCTGAAAGACGATAGAAGCAAAACTATAATGTGCAATCCCAACAGTGTCAAACAAAGAATTTTTCTAAACGGTATCCCATTCTGGTTAAAGGAATGTGAATTCTGTGTAAACTAATCTCCATGACTGAAGCTAGTTTTGATCATACCATCTCTCAAATAAATAATACTTATGATGAAATAAATGGGAAAAGTGGGCATGCATTGTGGCAACCAAACAGAATGTAATTTCAATGTAATTATTTGGGGGAGGAACAATCATTGAAACCTTACACTTATTACAACTCACTGAAGTACATTTTTCCTCCCTTGACAAGGAGGTTGTCAAAACAGAGAATTATGGAAATGCTAGAAATAGTTTCAAAGAAGACAGGAGCTGTCACAAAAAGTTTCTTTTTTTAACATTTCACTTTCTATCCAACTGTGCAATTCAGAAGTCACTGAGTTTTATTACTGTGTAACAAGTACATAATGCATGAGAAAAGCAGTCATTTACTGTGGTATTTTCTATTTCAAACTATTTTCAGGCTCTTGACACTAGTTAGAGGAACACACAATTCTACTTTACTCCCATGAAATATTAACATACATACACATGCATACAAAGCTACAGTGAGGTTTCAATTTAAACTGAGAATACTTGTAGCTATGCAGCCCTGTGTGCATTACAGAGAAAGTGGCATCTAGCTTAACAGTGAAGTGACTTCTAGTACAAAGATCTCTGTTCACAGAGTAGTTTTACTATAGGTGCACATCTGGCAACTGCAGGATATCACATTGACAGGTTCAGAGATGAACCACATTTCTCTTCATACCAGTTTCTCTAGGCATTGCCATGAGAACCTTCTCTGGTCTTTCTTCACACATTTTTTGGCATCCCAAAATTGCCCGTAACTTTATTTCTATCTCCATTCTACAGACAAGGTCATAAACAATGCCAAGTTACTCAGATACTTTAGAACCTCAGGACATTGTCAGAAGTGCGCGTTGCTACGAGGTCTGTTATGGGAAAAAACAAACGTTAGATTTCGAATACATTCAGGTACCGTGTGTTACAGACAGTAGTATTCTTCAAAAGCCCCTACAAATCTGATGCCCTCTGCAATCAGAAATACTCAAGAAATCAAATGGAAGTTAGGCACAGAAAGGCTTAGAAACATCACTAGATGCCTGATATTTTTAAGGTTTGCTACATCCTTAAAAATATGCCTCTTCATTCCTTAACTCCACGTTTAGAAGACTCAATGTGTCTTTTAGATACAAGATATCTAAACCAATTTTAATGATATCAGCGATCAGCTCCGGTGAGGCACGACCTGCAGCGGAGCGCCCTAGAGCGGTGCACAGCGGGGTTTCCCGAACCGGGGGAACCTCAGAGGGAGCCGAGAGACCCGCCAGGAGCCGGCAGCTCGCGCGACAGCGGCTGACGAGACCTGGGCGGAGCCAGGAGCGGCGGCGGCCAAGCCCCGCCCCTGCCCCCTCCCCGAGTAAAAGAAGCCCCTGGGGAACGCCGGCAACAAGGAGTGCCGGCGACCCGGAGGGTGGGCAAACAGGGCGTGGCGGGGCAGTTCGCGCGGCAATTCGCGCAGCAGTTCGCGCAGGGAGGGCGCTGAAGCTCTGCCAGCTCGACCAGGGAGCAATGGTGTCCACCCGGCAGAAAGCCATGGCTGCTCTAAGCCTTGCACCCGCCACGACTGATGCAGCTTCCCAGACGGAGCTGCGGTGGGAACACGCTGCCACCCAGGTGTCAGGCTGCAGGGTGTGCCCTACTCTGATGCCAGTACTGGATGGCAGCAGCGAGCATGCCTGTGGGAGGTATGCCCAGGTAGAGGAACTCCTCTGCCTGGTGACAGAGCTCCGGGAGGAGGTGAGCAGGTTGAGGAGTATCAGGGAGTGTGAGAGGGAGATCCACTATTGGACTGGCACCCTGCCCTCCCTGAGACAGGCCCAACAGGCAGCCAGGGTGCATGTCACAGAGGATTCCCTATCCCGGTCCTCTTCCCACATAGCTGAACATGATGACTTAGGGGACAGGGGACAATGGCAACTAGTTCCTCCCCAGCGCGGCAAGCATATCTCCTCAGTGCCTACCCCACCTCCCCAGGTGCCCTTGCACAATAGGTACGAGGCTCTGCAAGTGGAACCAAACAAGGACAAGGACGATGGTTCAGCTAGCTCGGAGGTGCTGCTTAGGATTAGTCAGCCTACATCCTGCATCAAAACCTCCCCCATAAAGGAAAAAAAGAGATGGGTTGTTGTCATAGGTGACTCCCTTCTGAAAGGAACAGAAGGGCCCATATGCAGACTGGACCCACTCCCTAGGGAAGTCTGCTGCCTCCCTGGGGCCCAGGTCAAGGATGTGAAGAGGAACCTTCCCACCCTAGTAAGGCCCTCAGACTACTATCCCCTGCTGATCTTCCAGGTAGGCAGCAACGAGGTGGCAATAAGAAGTCCCGGGGCAATCAAGAGAGACTTCAGGGCCTTGGAGCAACTGGTTAAGGGATCAGGAGCACAGGTAGTGTTCTCCTCTATCCCTCCAGTTCTGGGGAATGATGAGGGAAGAAACTGGAGGAGCCAGCAGATCAACAACTGGCTCCGAGCCTGGTGTCACTGGCAGGACTTTGGGTTCTTCGACCATGGGTCAGTTTACATGACACCAGGCCTGCTGGTGACAGACGGGGGGCACCTGTCCCAAAGGGGGAAAAGGATCCTTGCACAGGAGTTAGCAGGGCTCATTGAAAGGGCTTTATACTAGATTGGAAGGGGGAAGGGGATAAAACTAGGCTTGCTAGAGAGAAGCCTGGGGGTGGCACGCCAATGAATGAGGGATGGCGTGCTAGTGAGGTCCTTTGGTCAGCTGTCTCAGATGAGGTAGGACAGAGAGACCCGTGTGGCAGCAGGGACACAGGGGTCATTGATCAGCTAGGAACCACAGAAACACCTGAGATGGGTCACATAGGAATTAGGGCTTCTCCCACCACAAAGGTGGCAGGATCATTAGCCCAGCTGAAGTGCATCTACACGAATGCATGCAGCATGGGCAACAAACAGGAGGAGCTTGAGGCTGTTGTGAAAGGGGAAAACTATGATATAGTTGTCATCACGGAAACATGGTGGGATGACACGCATAGCTGGAGTGCCATGATGGACAGCTATAAACTCTTTAGAAGGGATAGGCAAGGAAGGAGAGGCGGTGGGGTAGCCCTCTATGTTAAGGAGAGTCTGGACTGCCTTGAGCTCGAGGATGGTGATGAGAGGGTTGAGTGCCTATGGGTAAGAATCAGGGGGAAGGCCACCAAGGCAGATATCGTGGTGGGAGTCTGTTATAGACCACCCAACCAGGACGAGGAGGCAGATGAAGTATTCTACAGGCAGCTGGGAGAAGCCTCACGATCGCTAGCCCTTGTTCTCGTGGGGGACTTCAACTTGCCAGATGTCTGCTGGAAATACAATGCAGCAGAGAGGAAACAGTCCAGGAGGTTCCTGGAGGGTGTGGAAGATAACTTCCTCACGCAGCTGGTGAGGGAGCCCACAAGGGAAGGCACCCCACTGGACCTGTTGTTTGTGAACAGAGAAGGAATTGTGGGTGATGTGACAGTTGGAGGCCATCTTGGGCAGAGTGATCATGAAATGATTGAGTTTTCGATTCTTAGAGAAGTAAGGAGGGCAGTCACCAGAACTGCCACCTTGGACTTCCGGAGGGCAGACTTTGGCCTCTTTAGGGACCTGGCTTAACAGAGTCCCTTGGGAGGCAGTCCTGAAGGGCAAAGGAGTCCAGGAAGGCTGGACATTCTTCAAAAGGGAAATCTTAAAGGCGCAGGAGCAGGCCGTCCCCATGTGCCAAAAGATGAACCAGTGGGGAAGAAGACCGGCCTGGCTGAGCAGAGAGCTCCGGCTGGAACTTAGGAAAAAAAGGAGAGTCTACAGCCTTTGGAGGAAGGGGCAGGCCACTCAGGAGGACTACAAGGATGTTGTGAGGTTATGCAGGGAGAAAATTAGAAGGGCCAAAGCACAACTTGAACTTAGTCTGGCTACTGTCGTAAAAGACAACAAAAAGTGTTTCTATAAATACATTAGCAATAAAAGGGGGGCGAAGGAGAATCTCCGTCCTTTATTGGATGCGGGGGGAAACATAGCGTCAAGGGACGAGGCAAAGGCTGAGGTGCTAAATGCCTTCTTTGCCTCAGACTTTAACAGCAAGGGAAGTTGTTCTCTGGGTACCCAGCCCCCTGAGCAGGAAGAGGGGATGGGGAGCAGAATGAAGCCACCTAGACACACATAAGTCTATGGGGCCGGATGGGATCCACCCAAGGGTGCTGAAGGAGCTGGCAGAAGTGCTCACCAAGCCACTCTCCATCATTTATCAGCAGTTCTAGCTAACCGGGGAGGTCCCAGTTGACTGGAGGTTAGCAAAGGTGACGCCTATCTACAAGAAGGGCTGGAAGGAGGATCCGGGGAACTACAGGCCTGTCAGTCTGACCTCGGTGCCAGGAAGGTTATGGAGCCGATCATCTTGAGTGCCATCACGCGGCACGTATGGGACAACCGGGCCATCAGGCCCAGTCAGCATGGGTTTATGAAAGGCAGGTCCTGCTTGACCAACCTGATCTCCTTCTACAACATGGTGACCCGCTTAGTGGATGAGGGAAAGGCTGTGGACATTGTGTACCTGGACTTTAGTAAAGCCTTTGACACCATCTCCCACAGCATCCTCCTGGAGAAACTGGCTACCCATCGCTTGGATGTGCATATTCTGCACTGGGTAGGAAACTGGCTGGATGGCCAGGCCCAAAGAGTTGTGGTGAATGGAGTTAAATCCAGTTGGCGGCCAGTCACAAGTGGTGTTCCCTAGGGCTCAGTATTTGGGCCAGTTCTGTTTAATATCTTTATCAATGATCTGGACGAGGGGATCAAGTCTACCCTCAGTAAGTTTGCAGACGACACCAAGTTGGGCAGGAGTGTTGATCTGCTTGAGGGTAGGAAGGCGCTACAGAGGGATCTGGACAGGCTGGATCGATGGGCCAAGGCCAACTGTATGAGATTCAATAAGGCCAAGTGCCGGGTCCTGCCCTTGGGTCACAACAACCCCAGGCAATGCTACAGGCTTGGGGAGGAGTGGCTGGAAAGCTGCCTGGCGGAAAAGGACCTGGGGGTGTTGGTTGACGGCCGGCTGGATATGAGCCAGCAGTGTGCCCAGGTGGCCAAGAAGGCCAATGGCATCCTGGCTTGTATCAGAAATAGTGTGGCCAGCAGGACTAGGGAAGTGATTGTCCCCCTGTACTTGGCCCTGGTGAGGCCGCACCTTGAGTACTGTGTTCAGTTTTGGGCCCCTCACTACAAGAAAGACATTGAGGTGCTGGAGTGTGTCCAAAGAAGGGCAACGAAGGTGGTGAGGGGTCTAGAGCACAAGTCCTATGAGGAGTGGCTGAGGGAACTGGGGTTGTTTAGCCTGGAGAAAAGGAGGCTGAGGGGAGACCTTATCGCTCTCTACAACTACCTGAAAGGAGGTTGTAGGGAGGTGGGGGTTGGACTCTTCTCCCTAGTAACAGGCGATAGGACAAGAAGAATTGGCCTCAAGTTGCACCAGGGGAGGTTTAGATTGGATATTCGTAAAAATTTCTTCACTGACAGAGTTATCAGGATCTGGAACAGGCTGCCCAGGGAAGTGGTTGAGTCACCATCCCTGGAGTCTACAGCCTTTGGAGGAAGGGGCAGGCCACTCAGGAGGACTACAAGGATGTTGTGAGGTTATGTAGGGAGAAAATTAGAAGGGCTAAGGCCCAACTAGAACTTAGTCTGGCTACTGCCGTAAAAGACAACAAAAAGTCCTTCTACAAATACATTAACAATAAAAAGGGGGCTAAGGAAAATCTCCCTCCTCCATTGGATGCGGGGGGAAACTTAGTGTTAAGGGACGAGGAAAAGGCTGAGGTGCTAAATGCCTTCTTTGTCTCAGTCTTTAACAGCAAGGGAAGTTGTTCTCTGGGCACCCAGCCCCCTGAGCAGGAAGATGGGGACGGGGAGCAGAATGAAGACCCTGTAGTCCAAGGGGAAATGGTCAGTGACCTGCTACGCCACCTAGACACGCACAAGTCTATGGGGCCGGATGGGATCCACCCAAGGGTATTGAAGGAGCTGGCAGCAGTGCTCACCAAGCCACTCTCCATCATTTACCAGCAATCCTGGCTAACCGGGGAGGTCCCAGTTGACTGGAGGGTAGCAAATGTGACGCCCATCTACAAGAAGGGCCAGAAGGAGGATCCGGGGAACTACAGGCCTGTCAGTCTGACCTCGGTGCCTGGGAAGGTTATGGAGCAGATCATCTTGAGTGCCATCACGCGGCACATACAGGACAACCAGGTGATCGGGCCCAGTCAGCATGGGTTTATGAAAGGCCAGTCCTGCTTGACCAACCTGATCTCCTTCTACGACATGGTGATCTGCTTAATGGATGAGGGAAAGGCTGTGGACGTTGTGTACCTGGACATTAGCAAAGCCTTTGACACCGTCTCCCACAGCATCCTCCTGGAGAAACTGGCTACCCATGGCTTAGATGTGCATATTCTGCGCTGGGTAGGAAACTGGCTGGATGGCTGGGCCCAAAGAGATGTGGTAAATGGAGTTAAATCCCATTGGCGGCCAGTCACAAGTGGTGTTCCCCAGGGCTCAGTATTGGGGCCAGTCCTGTTCAATATCTTTATCAATGATCTGGATGAGGGGATCGAGTGCACCCTCAGTAAGTTTGCAGATGACACCAAATTGGGAGGGAGTGTTGATCTGCTGGAGGGCAGGCAGGCGCTACAGCGGGACCCGGACAGGCTGGATCGATGGGCCGAGGCCAATTGTATGAGGTTCAACAAGGCCAAGTGCCAGGTCCTGCCCTTGGGTCACAACAACCCCAGGCAACGCTACAGGCTTGGGGAGGAGTGGCTGGAAAGCTGCCTGGCGGAAAAGGACCTGGGGGTGTTGGTCGACAGCCGGCTGAGTATGAGCCAGCAGTGTGCCCAGGTGGCCAAGAAGGCCAACGGCATCCTGGCCTGTATCAGAAATAGTGTGGCCAGCAGGAGTAGGGAGGTGATTGTCCCCCTGTACTCGGCCCTGGTGAGGCCGCACCTTGAGTACTGTGTTCAGTTTTGGGCCCCTCACTACAAGAAAGACATTGAAGTGCTGGAGCGTGTCCAGAGATGGGCAACGAGGCTGGTGAAGGGTCTGGAACACAAGTCCTATGAGGAGGGGCTGAGGGAACTGGGGATGTTTAGTCTGGAGAAAAGGAGGCTGAGGGGAGACCTTATCGCTCTCTACAACTACCTGAAAGGAGATTGTAGAGAGATGGGGGTCGGTCTCTTCTCCCTAGTAACAGGCGATAGGACAAGAGCAAATGGCCTCAAGTTGCGCCAGGGGAGGTTTAGATTGGACATTCGTAAAAATTTCTTCACCGAAAGGGTTGTCAGGCATTGGAACAGGCTGCCCAGGGAGGTGGTGGAGTCCCCATCCCTGGAGGTATTCAAGAGACGTTTAGACGAGGCCCTAGGGGATATGATTTAGTGGGGGACTTGGTAGTGATGGGTTGATGGTTGGACCCGATGATCTTGGAGGTCTCTTCCAACCAGAACGATTCTATGATTCCTCAGTTTTGGGGGAGAAGAACGGGAGTACTCTAATGTATTTAATCCTCACCAGTTTTCAGGTGGTTCTCTTTCAGACAGAAAACTAAAAAAACTTTCAAATTTTTCTAAGGTATCAACAATATTTTGAGCACTCAACACATGGTTCAAAAACACCAGACTCCAACCCCTCATAACTTAGGCATAAGAGAAATCCACAGTAACAATTAAGGAAAAATGAATGTATAAAAAAATATAACCAGTGATTTCTTATTGATTTAGCATTAATTTTAACAAAATCCGACTAAATGATATCTTAAAATTACACTCCATTACACTTTTAGTCAATGCAAGTTTAAATTACTGAACAGATTTATACCACAGTTAAATATTTGTTGATGGAAACAAGGCAGGTTGGTGCTTTGTTAGATGTTATTTGAACACCATATGCATGCACACACACACACTTGATTAAAAAGTGTCCAGTGACACTCCCATTCCCTACGCTAGCAAAACAAAATGCCCTCACCGTTGCCAGCCAAGATGCTTTAAACCTGGTAAAGTAGAGAAGGTAACATGTATGTACTGACTGCAACCAAAACATGCTTCACTGCCCCCCAGTCCCCCAAAGCTTTGGCAGAATGAATCAATTGCCTCCATTTCAAACTAATTATGCTGCTGCTTCTAATTTTATCTGAATGGCACTTCCTGCATTCTGTACTCATTGTAATGCTACTTCTGTCTGAAAGGAATTTTGCAAGATAGCTAGACATTTCCTACCTTGAGACCCTCACATTCTTTCATTTGCATTCTCATTAGAGATTTTCATTAAACTTTAAGACTCCTACTGGCACATAATGCACTGTAATGAGCATAAAAGTGAGCATGCAGATTAAGACTCCCATTAATCACTAAAAAAAGAGAAAAGTTACCAGGAAAAAAAAAGACTAGGAGTAGATGGGCAATAAAATGCTACATGAAGCACGCAATCTCATGAATCTCTAAAGGTACATAAAATTACTGATCTCCTCTCAGGAGCACTATTGACATGTCCCGAGTGGGTAAATTACATGTTCTACAGTAGGTGAACATTCAGAACTAACATTACAGAAAAGTTATCTATTGTCTGCATCCATATCACGTAGGGAAAAGAAAAGTATGCACTCCCACTTTGTAGCAAAATACAAGAGGTTTCATCTAAACAAAAACAGGTAATGTTTGTATTGTGTGCATGGATTACGTTCTGAATTCAAAACTACATGTATTGGGTCTGTCTGAGATGGAGTTAATTATCCCCATAGCAGCCCTCAGAGTGCTGTGCTTTGTATGGGTAGCTAGAAAGGTGTTGATAACACACCAGTGTTTTGGCTACTGCTGAGCAGCGCTGGCACAGCATCAAGGCTGTCTCTCCAACATTTCCCCTCCTCTCACCCCCAAAGGCCAGTAGGCTGGGGGTGGGCAAGATCTTGGGAGAGGACATAGCCAGGACAGCTGACCCAAGCTGACCAAAGGGATATTCCATACCATATGATGTCTGCTGAGCAATCAAAGCTAAGAGAAAGGAGGAGGAAGTGGGGGCATTTATTATTACAATGTTTGTCTTACAGAGCAACTGCTATGCATACTGAAGCCCTGCTTCCTGGGAAGTGGCTGGACATCGCCTGCTGATGGAAAGTCGAGAATAAATCTTTTGTTTTCCTTTGCTTTTGCTTTATTAAACTGCCTTTATCTTGATCCATGAGTTTTTCCCATCTTATTTTCTCCCCCCAGTTCTGCTGAGGAGGGGAGTGATAGAGCAGCTTTGGTGGGCACCTGGCATCCAGCCAAGGTCAACCCACCACACTACAGTACAAATGGAAACACACTTTGGGATTTTTAAAACAAAAATCGACTTTATTTTATGTGTACAAATAGCTAACACTAAGGAGAACACAAGGGATTATGATTCTATTTGCATAATATTGAGCATGTTTCAGTTTTACAAAAGCCTTCATGGACATTCAGAAGTTTTATAAAATTAACAGGTCTGAGAACTTAAGAAATTTAATCCTGTGGAGCACTTAAAACTAACACCTTCAAGAGAAAAATTCCAGGCAAATCCTTCAAGAGTAAGCCTTTGGCTCTGTAATCAGTAAACTCTCAGGACTAACACACAAATATCCTCTCCAGAGTTTGAGAAACAGCTTGCACAGACTGAGTCTGTAATCTGGATGATTGGTTTATCTACTTGCTTTATAGCTTTCTACTTGGTCTCAGTTACCCTATTTCATGTTTATAACTTGGTAAACACAGTCCCAAAATCAGCCTCAGTTTACCAGCTGTGCAAGCTGTAGGTCTTAGATACACAATGCGATTTAACTCAGACCCCTTCAAATGTCACTACAGCCTGCTCCCACTCCCTAAACAATCCCTTGCCCTGGGTTTTGTGCAAGTTCTCCTCAGACAATTCACACCCTTAAATATTTCCAGGTACAGGACTTTCATTCATTTAGGTCACAAGAGATTTCTTTTTCTAGCCACACAGTGTGATGTAAGGAAACAGGGAGAGGAAAATGGTGCTGGGATGACTGCTTTTAAATCAGTACAGTCCTTAAAGTGAAAAGCCTGAGAAGACTAAGCAAGGAGATTGCTATTGCTGAACCAGCCAAAACTGAAGTAGAGAGGCTGCAGATGTCAGAGAGCACAGGCAGGGTTTGGAGAGAAGGCCCCTGGAGATGTAAGCATGTGCACAGCAGAGAGGATTTAGAAGATTAAAAATAATAAAAAAAAATTCCAAGAGTAAAGAGAAAACAGAAGTAAGAAATATTATACAGCCTCCTAACCTTCGATTCATCTTTTACTGTTCAGAGAAAAAAGCAAGTGTTTTAGAAAGCCTTCTGCAAAGTCTCAGACTATTTGCTGGAATGATCAGTGTCCACGACAGTATGAATTATAAACACCCACAAAAAGAATGCATTGGGAAATTTTCAAGAGTCTGGACAGAAGATAGAGAATGAAAGATCAGCACAGGTCTTGTGGGCCTGGGAAACTTCTAGACCAATCTTAAAGAAGAAAAAATAGGGACAGAATTATGAGCTTTTCAGCAACTGTGTCTAAAACCCTTGTATTATACTGTTCCCACTCAGTTAACTGGCCTCTATAATATTATTTGAACTCTCTACTCTTTCCATTCTTTCCCATTTCTTACTCATAGAGAATTTTTTCATTTTACAGGAGGCATAAAAGAAGTAGCAATGAACTGAACTTCAGAGCATCCCACATCCCTAATTCACACCCCAATATGTAGCAAAGGGACAATAGTTCTCTGAACAGCCTCTATACCCACAGCACAAGAACCAGTTTTGGCTTTTTAAAGTTATGTATGGGAATTCCACAAAACTGTTTATAATGTTTAAATTGGTATTGAAAAAAAAGTATGGGTTAGCCTTTTTTGTGGAATTCCCATACTTCAACTGTCAGAAACATGTACTACACACTCATTCTACTTAAGGAATGCACGGGGAAAAATAAGATGTATGTATCTTTTCTTTCTGTTTCTAGAGAAATTCAGTACCTATCTGCATATCATAAATTTTCCTTTTCTCCATGAATTCTCTCTGTTTGGTGCTGGCAGAACCACAAGGAAAAAAAAGCAGTTACAAAGATGTTAAGTGTTAAAAATGTGTTCTCAATCCACCTCACTGTCCACTCATCTAACACACACTTCCTGAGCTTATCTATGAGGATAGTGTGGGAGACAGTGTCAAAAGCCTTGCTGAAGTCAAGGTAGACAACATCCACTGCTCTCCTCTCATCCACCCAGCCAGTCATGCCATCATAGAAGGCTATCAGATTGGTCAAGCATGATTTCCCCTTGGTGAATCCATGCTGACTACTCCTGATCACCTTCTTTTCTTCTACATGCTTGAAGATGACCTCCAGAATGAGCTGCTCCATCACCTTTCCAGGGATGTAGGTGAGGCTGACTGGCCTGTAGTTTCCCGGGTCCTCCTTCTTGCCCTTCTTGAAGACTGGAGTGACATTGGCTTTCCTCCAGTCCTCAGGCACCTCTCCCGTTCTCCATGACCTTTCAAAGGTGATGGAGAATGGCTTAGCAATGACATCTGCCAGCTCCCTCAGCACGCATGGGTGCATCCCATTGGGGCCCATGGATTTGTGGGTGTCCAGTTTGCCTAAAAGATCTCTAATCCGATCCTCCCCCAATCCAAAGGAAGGTCTTCCCTTTCTCTCTTGCCTCCAGGGTCTGGGATTCCTGAGGGCCAGCCTTAGCAGTAAAGATTGAAGCAAAGAAGGCATTCAGTAACTCTGCCTTCTCTGCATCCTTCGTGACCAGGGCACCCACGTCATTCAGCAGAGGGCCCACATTTTCCCGAGTCTTCTGTTTGCTACTGATGTACTTGAGGAAGCTCTTATTGCCCTTGATGTCCCTAGCCAGATTAAATTCCAGGTAGACCTTAGCCTTCCTCATCGCATCTCTGCATACCCTGACAGTGTTCCTGTATTCCTCCCAAGCAGTCTGTCCCTTTTTCCACATTCCATGGACTTCCTTCTTCCATTTGAGTTTTGCCAATAGTTCCTTGCTCATCCATGCAGGTGTCCTGCCTCCTTTACTTGATTTCTTACTGTCGTGGTTTAGCCCCAGCCAGAAGCTGAGCGCCACGCGGCCACTCACTCGCCCCCCCCGCCTCAGTGGGATGGGGGAGAGAACCAGAAGAAAGAAAAGCAAAAACTCGTGGGTTAATAACAACAAAAGTTTAACCGGACAACAAAGGAAAAGAAAACAAACAAACAGGAAATCCCAACAATAACAACAACAGAGTGTACGTAGTGGTGCTTCCCAGCACAGGTCGCTCCCCGCCAGCCTGCTCCTGAGCAGCGATCCGCCCCTGGCGCCGTCCCCCTGTATATAGTGAGTGTGATGGTCACATGGTATAGAATAGACCCCGGCCAGCTTCTGGCAAAAATTAACCCTATCCCAGCTGGAACAAGGACACTTACTCACGGGGATGCACCGTTCTTGAGCTTGGAGGAAGTGATGCTTGAATATTGACCGGCTTTCTTGGACCCCCCCCTACCTTCTAGAGCCCTAACCCATGGGATTCCTCCAAGCAGGTCCTTGAAGAGGGCAAAGTTAGCTCTCCTGAAGTCCAGGGTTGTAAGCCTGCTTAGTGTCCTGCTTCCTCCACGCAGGATCCTGAACTCCACCATCTCGTGGTCACTGCAGCCAAGGCTATCCCCAGCCTTCACATCCCCAACCAGACCTTCTTTATTTGTTAGTATGAGGTCCAGCAACACCCCTCTCCTCGTTGGCTCCTCCACCACCTGCGTCAGAAAATCATCATCAGTGTTCTGCAGGAACCTCCTGGACTGTGCGTGCCTAGCTGTGTTGTCCCTCCAACAGATATCGGGGTGGTTGAAGTCCCCCATGAGAACCAGGGCCTGTGATCGTGAGGCTACTTTCAGCTGCCTGTAGAAGGCCTCATCGACTTCCTCTTCCTGATCAGGTGGCCTGTAGTATACACCCACAACAGTGTCCCCCATGTTAGCCTGTCCCTTAATCCTTACCCATAAGCTCTCGACCCGTTCTTCGTCCTCCCCTAGGCAGAGCTTGATACACTCCAGTTGCTCCCTCACGTAGAGAGCCACTCCACCACCTCGCCTTGCTGGCCTGTCCTTCCTGAAAAGTACATACCCATCCAGGACAGCATTCCAGCCATGCGAGCTGTCCCACCATGTCTCTGTAATTGCTGCGAGATCGTGGCCCTGCGAGCGCACACAGATCTCTAGTTCTTCCTGTTTATTCCCCATGCTGCGTGCGTTGGTGTACAGGCATTTCAGAGAGGTAGTTGAGTTTGCAGGTCTCCCTGGAGAGTTGCAGGAGGATCCATCATAGCCATACACACCCTTAGGGTGGTCGGCCTTCTGGTTCTCTTCTTGGGAGGCAGCTCAGGAACATTTGTCTCTGCTCAGGTTGGCCTGGCTTACACCCCAGTTGGATGAGATGGCATGAGCATCGCCACTTTGGACCCCCTCCCCCCGAGTCCTTCAGTTTAAAGCCCGCCTCACCAAGTTGGCCAGCCTGCCACCAAAGATTCCCCTGCCCCTCTTAGACAGGTGGATCCCATCCCTCCCCAATAGGTTGTAGTCGCCAAAGAACGTCCCATTGTCCTAAAAGCCAAAACCCTCGCGTCGGCACCATCCATGAAGCCAGGAGTTGATGTGTATTATGCGCCTATTTCTGGCCGCCCCCTTTCCTCCCACTGGTAAAATGGAGGAAAAGATAACTTGGGCACCAATATTTTTCACTTGCTCCCCCAGGGCTTTAAAGTCTTCTTTGATTTTGCCCAGGTTCCAGCTTGCAGCGTCATTCGTGCCCACATGAAACAGTAGCAGCAGATAGTAGTCCGTGCTCCCGACAAGTCGCGGCACACTCTCGGAAACATCTCGGACCTTGGCTCCCGGGAGGCAGCACACCTCTCGTGCCTCCCTGTCAGGTCGGCAGATGGGCGCCTCAGTGCCCCTTAACAGGGAGTCCCCCACTACGAGTACTCGCCGTTTCTTTTTTCGGTGTGCGCTGTGTGCTGCTAGAGTAGTTTCTCCTTGCCAGACTTCCTCGTGGCTGTCTACAGCTGTTAAAGCTTCGTATCTATTTCTAGTTGTGATACTGGAGGGCGAGGACTGAAGCGGAGCCCTGCTTTTGTGGGTTACTACGGTCCAAGGTGTTTCATCCTCAGCGGTGTCTGGCGCAGGAGTGTGGCTATGGAACCACCTATCTATCTCTGTTTCCGATCCTCTGATGCTGCGTAGCCTTTTAACTGTTTCTTGCAGTTCAGCCACCTGACGTAACAGACCTTCGACCCGTGCACACCCTGTGCAGGAACTTACTTACCTTTGCATCAGGAGAAGGGTGAGGGCACTTGCTGCAGCCTCCCACCTGTACTGAGATTTCCTTCCTTACCAGTTCTGTCTGGCAGGATGCATCAGCCATCTCGGGGGCTTTCACCATAGGAGCACCCGTTTTAGCTCTGAGGCGGGTGCCCACCATTGTGGCAGAGACCGAGAGTGCTTCCCTGGGCTGCGGGACCACAAGCAGGCTGCAGGGCCCTCCCTGCGCGAACTGCCGCACCACCCCGTTTGCCCTCACTGGTCGCCGCGCTCCTGGTCGCTGGCGCTCCTCAGGGCCGGTTAAATCTCCTGCGGTTGCTCCTGGCAACGCCCAAGCCACGTCAGCCTCTCTCGCGAGAGCTGCCGGCGCCTGGCGGGTCTCTCTCTCCTCTCCGCTCTTGCTCGGGATTCCCTGGTTCCGGGAACTCCCTGTCCACCTCAGTCTAGGGCGCAGCTACAGAACTCGCCGTTGCCGCCGCTGCATTCCTCGCCGACTCCTACCATCAGGAAATAGTTCCTTTCTAGGAAAGTGCCTGATCTAAACCCTGCAGAAGCAGCTGCAAAAGGAGATGAAATCAGCTTTGCTGATGACAGCTGAGCTGGCAGCCCATCCTTATTTTAAGAGTTGTAGTTCCCTCCCGCTTTTACTGTGTTTTTGTGTATTGTTTCATTTTTAGTTTTGTGGAAAATACACAATACACTGTAATGATGAGCAAAGAATGGCAAATGTAGTTCTGGATTCCTAGACAATTACACCAGTCCTGGTAATGGCAAACATCAGAACTACCAAGGAATGTCAAAACAGGAGAGCCGTCACATGTTCTTTCCCTTGTATTTCTTGCATTACTAGCTGTGTGTCCAATTCGCTAGGACAAAGGCATTCTTTAATTTATAGGTTTAAAATAAATTATTATAACATGTATTGCATGATTTTACTGGTCTTGGCAACAATTAACATGTGATAAGCTCCTCTGAGAGCAAAAACATTAAGCTGTTAACAACTTGCAAAGTGTGTGCATGTAGAGTTTACAGTAAGGTATTGGATGTCTGCCGTAAAGTGTTTAAGAGCGGCTGAGCGAAATCCTGCCAATTAAAGTCAGTGTAGCTGTCCTGGTTTAGCCCCAGATGATAACTGAATACCACGCAGCCGCTCGCTCACTCCCCCGCTCCCCAGTGGGGTGGGGAGGAGAATCGGAGAGAAAGGAAAACTCACGGGTTGAGATAAAAGCAGCTCACCAGGACAGCAAAGAAAAAGATAAAAATATATTAATAATGATGATGATAATAATAATATATAAGGATAATAGAATATATAAAACAAACAATGCACAATTTCTCACCACCCAACGACCGATACAGCCCATCCCGAGCAGCAATCAGGGAGCAGGAATATCACTTATACTGGGTATGACATCTATGGTATGGAATACTCTCTTTGGCCAGTTTGGATCAACTATATGGGCTATACCCCTTCCAATTTTTTGCACCTGCACATTAGCAAAACCTGGGAAACTGCAAAATGTCCTTGGTCGTTTAGCAGCAACCAACAACATCAGTGTGCTATCACCATTCTTCACACACTAAATCCAAAACACAGGAGCTGCTGGAGAGAAAACTAGCTCCGTCCCGGCCGAAACTAGGACAGTATCCACCCCTTATTCTATACCATTTACGTCATGCTCAGGTCCCAAACTTTCCAATTAATCACTGCCACGTGTTCTGTCTTTGATATATACACACAGATATCAGTCCCTCAGTCTGTGGACCATCCCTCCAAAATGTCTGTTGAGTTCATTTAGTCCAGGATTTTGGGTTCCATCTGTCTTAACAGCCTTTCAGGGCAGGAGAGACAGTGTGTGGTGTTGGATTGTTGCATGCCGCATCTGGAGCTTATATCTGGCATGGCTGGTGTGTCTTTTCCACAGACGGCAAGTTGAAGATGTCGATCTCGACTGTGGGCCAGTTGCTGAAGTCAGTTCTGATTCCATCACCGCTGCACTTTGCTCGGTTTCATCAGAGTTCCTCTTCATTGATTCAGGTGATTCTTACTGATATATATATACCTTTGATATAGAACACGACTATAGGAATTATTATAAGTTCAAACTATTGGCTATTTTCACCTACAAGCAAACCTCCTTGAGGTACACATTGGACTTCCCAATCCTCCCGCATCACGCACCAAGTGCATCCAGGTCCTTGAGCAAAAACAATCCCACGGATGGGTTTGCCTTTGTTCAAGGCAGGAATAACCCAGACTGTCTTTCCCAGCATGTTTTTTACATGCACCACAGGAACTTTATCCTCTTCTACAGTACATAAAGGTTTTGACTGGGCAGGGCCAGCTTGGTTGGTGGATCCCCTAGTGTTGACTAACCAGGTGGCTTTTGCTAAATGTTTAACCCAATTTTTGAAGGTCCCACCACCCATTGCTCTGAGTGTAGTTTTTAACAGTCCATTGTACCGTTCGATTTTCCCGGATGCATTTGCCTCTGCGCTGCCAGTTGCTCTGCTTCCATTGCTGTAACCACCCCCGCAGGGCATTTGCCACCATCCATGAGTCAGTACAGAGGTAGAGCACTGGCCACTTTTCTCGTTCAGCAATATCTAGAGCCAGCTGGATGGCTTTCACCTCTGCAGACTGACTCAATTCACCTTGTCCTTCAGCGGCTTCTGCGACTCATCGTGTAGGACTCATATACTCATCATCGTATAGAACACATTTTTAACATCTTGTCCTGCCTGGACTGGCCCAAGGGCTACTGCATGAACTATCTCCTGTTTAATTTGTTCAAAGGCTTGTTGTTGCTCGGGGCCCCATTTAAAATCGTTCTTCTTCCAGGTCACTTGACAGAGAGGGCTTACAATCGGATTGTCATTTGGAATATGCATTCTCCAGAAATCCACAACACCTAAGAAAGCTTGGGTTTCCTGTTTGTTAGTTGGTGGAGACATTGCTGTTATCTTGTTGATCACGTCCATTGGGATCTGACGACGTCCATCTTGCCATTTTATTCCTAGGAACTGGATCTCCTGGGCAGGTCCTTTGACCTTACCTCATTTTATGGCAAAACCGGCTCTCAGAAGGATTTGGACTGTGTTCTCCCCTTTCTCAAAAACTGCTGCTGCTGTGTTGCCCCACACAATGATGTCATCAATGTATTGCAGGTGTTCTGGAGCTCCACCCTTTTCCAGTGCAGTCTGGATCAGTCCATGGCAAAGGGTGGGGCTGTGTTTCCACCCCTGGGGCAGTCGATTCCAGGTGTGCTGGATGCCCCTCCAGGTGAAAGCAAACTGTGGCCTGCACTCTGCTGCCAAAGGGATTGAGAAGAATGCATTGGCAATATCAATGGTGGCGTACCACTTGGCTGCCTTGGACTCCAGTTCGTACTGAAGTTCTAGCATGTCTGGCACGGCAGCACTCAGTGGTGGTAACTTCATTCAGGCCACGATAGTCCACTGTTAATCTCCTTTCTCCATTAGATTTCCACACTGGCCATATGGGACTGTTAAAGGGTTAGCGAGTCTTGCTGATGACTCCTTGGCTCTCTAGCCAACGAATGAGCTTGTGGATGGGGTTCAGGGAGTCTCGGTTGGTGCAATATTGCTGCTGGTGCACTGTTGTGGTAGTGATTAGTACCTGTTGTTCTTTGACCCTCAGCAACCCCACAACGAAAGGATCCTCTGAGAGACCGGGCAATGTGGACAGCTGTTTAATTTCCTCCATCTCCACAGTGGCTATACCAAAAGCCCACTGGTACCCTTTTTGGTCCAGTGGGCACAAACTGGAACACAGGAAGTTCCGCTTGAACATGAGGACAAACTTCTTTACTGTGAAGGTAACAGAGCACTGGAACAGGCTGCCCAGAGAGGTTGTGCAGTCTCCTTCTCTGGAGATATTCAAAACCCACCTGGACGCAGTCCTGTGCAACCTGCTCTAGGTAAACCTGCTCTAGCAGCGGGGTTGGACTCAATGATCTCCAGAGGTCCCTTCCAACCCCTACCATTCTGTGATTCTGTGTGAAATACCCTCTCCTGAGGTAGTCTATGCCAAGGATGCACGGAGCATCTGGGCCAGTCACAATGGGGTGCCTTTGCCACTTGTTCCCAGTTAGGCTCGCTTCCGCCTCCAATAGTGTTAACTCTTGGGTCCCCCCTGTGTGGTGGTTTAACCCCAAATTGTAACCCAATACCACGCAGCCGCTCGCTCACTCCCGCCCTCCCTGTTGGGTTGGGGAGGAGAATTGGAGAGAAAGGAAAACTCGTGGGTTGAGATAAAAACAGCTCACCAGGATGACAGCAAAGTAAAAAATATGAAAATATATTAATAATGATAATAATGATAATATATACAAGGATAATAGAATATATGAAACAAATGATACACAATTTCTCACCACCCGACGACCGATACAGCCCATCCTGAGCAGCAGTCAGGGAGCAGGGGTATCCCCCCCCCAGCTATCCCAGAACAGCAAGTTCCAGGGAAAGCAGGCGAGGGAACAAACAGCTAAACGAGTGAAAAACAAAAAGGTAAAAATAGGGAAACAAAAAGCAACCTGAAGGGAAGCTTAAGGATTAGGGCAAGTTAAAGGTCTCAAAAGCCTCAAAAGCCCAAAAGACCAAAAAAGATCTAGTAAAAACTAGTGGCCCACCGACCGACCCTCGCTTATATCAGGCATGACGTCTATGGTATGGAATACTCTCTTTGGTCAGTTTGGATCAACTATCCTGTCTCTACCCCTCCCAAGTTTTTGCATCTGCACGTTAGCAGAACCTGGAAAACAACAAAATGTCCTTGGTGGTTCAGCAGCAACCAGCAACATCAGTGTGCTATCACTGTTCTTCTCACACCAAAGCCAAAACACAGGAGCTGCTGAAAACAAAACTAGCTCCATCCCGGCCTAAACCAGGACAGTATCCACCCCTTATTCCATACCATTTACGTTATGCTCAGGTCTCTCACTTTCCAGTTAATCACTGCCACTTTATGTGTTTAATATATACACACGGATATCATTCCCTTAGTCTATGGACCAGCCCTCCAAAATGTCTATTGAGTTCATTTAGTCCACGATCCTGGGTTGCATCTGTCTTTAACAGTCTCTCAGGGCAGGAGAGATGGTGTGTGGTGTTGGATTGTTGCATGCTGCATCTGGAACTTACAGTCGGTGTATCTGGCACGGCTGGTGTAGCTTGTCCGCAGTCGGCAGGTCGAAGGTGTTGATCTCGACTGTACGCCAGTTGTTGAAGTCAGTCCATTACTGCCGCACTCTGCTCGGTTTCATCAGAGTTCTCTCTTCATTGAATCGGGTGATTCTTCCTGTAATAACTTTGATATAGAACACAACTATAGAAATGATTATATACATGATTATATACAATATATACATAATATAAATGATTATATGCAGTATATTATAGTAATTAACATCACACAGTTCAGACTATTGGCTATTTTCACCTAAAATCAGATCTCCTTGAGGTACACATCGGACTTCTCCATCCTCCTGCATTACCCACCAAGTGCATCCAGGCCCTTGAGCGAAAGCAATCCCACGGATTGGTTTGCCTTTGCCTGAGGCAGGAATAACCCAGACTGTCTTCCCCAGCATGTTTTTTACATGCACCACAGGAACTTTGTCTCCTTCTACAGTACGCAAAGGTTTTGACTGGGCAGGGCCAGCCCGATTGGTGGATCCCCTAGTGTTGACTAACCAAGTGGCTTTTGCTAAATGTGTGTCCCAGTTTTTGAAGGTTCCACCACCCATTGCTTTCAGTGTAGTTTTCAGTAGTCCATTGTACCGTTCAATTTTCCCGGAGGCTGGTGCATGATAGGGGATGTGATACACCCACTCAATGCCATGCTCTTTGGCCCAGGTGTCTATGAGGTTGTTTCGGAAATGAGTCCCGTTGTCTGACTCAATTCTTTCTGGGGTGCCATGTCGCCATAAGACTTGCTTCTCAAGGCCCAAGATAGTATTCCGGGCAGTGGCATGGGGCACAGGATATGTTTCCAGCCATCCGGTGGTTGCTTCCACCATTGTAAGCACATGGCGCTTGCCTTGGCGGGTCTGTGGGAGTGTGATATAGTCAATCTGCCAGGCCTCCCCATATTTATATTTCAGCCATCGTCCTCCATACCAGAGAGGCTTTGACCGCTTGGCTTGCTTGACTGCAGCGCATGTTTCACACTCATGAATAACTTGTGCAATAGTGTCCATAGTTAAGTCCACCCCTCGATCACGAGCCCATCTGTATGTTGCATCTCTTCCTTGGTGGCCTGAGGTATCATGGGCCCACCGAGCTAGGAATAATTCACCCTTACATTGCCAGTCCAAGTCCACTTGAGACACTTCAATCTTAGCAGCCTGATCCACTTGCTGGTTGTTTTGATGTTCCTCAGTGGCTCGCCTCTTGGGTACATGAGCATCTACATGGCGTACTTTTACAACAAGCTTCTCTACACGGGCAGCAATATCTTGCCACAGTTCGGCAGCCCAGATGGGTGTGCCTCTGCGCTGCCAGTTGCTCTGCTTCCATTGTTGTAACCACCCCCACAGGGCATTCGCTACCATCCATGAGTCGGTATAGAGATAGAGCTTTGGCCACTTCTCTCGCTCAGCAATATCTAAAGCCAGCTGGATGGCTTTCACTTCTGCAAACTGACTTGATTCACCTTGTCCTTCAGTGGCTTCTGCAACTCTTCGTGTAGGACTCCACACAGCAGCTTTCCATCTTCGATGTTTTCCTACAATACGACAGGATCCATCAGTGAACAGAGCATATCACTTTTCATCTTCTGGCAGTTTATTATACGGTGGGGCCTCTTCAGCACGCATCACCTCCTCCTCTGGTGACATTCCGAAATCTTTGCCTTCTGGCCAGTCCGTGATCACTTCCAAGATTCCTGGGTGACTGGGGTTTCCTATTCGAGCTCGTTGTGTGATCAGTGCAACCCACTTACTCCATGTGGCATCGGTGGCATGATGTGTAGAGGGGACTCTCCCTTTGAACATCCAGCCCAGCACCGGCAGTCGGGGTGCCAGGAGGAGCTGTGCTTCAGTACCAACCACCTCCGAAGCAGCTCGAACCCCTTCATATGCTGCCAAGATCTCTTTTTCAGTTGGAGTGTAGTGGGCCTCGGATCCTCTGTATCCCTGGCTCCAAAACCCCAGGGGTCGACCTCGAGTCTCCCCTGGTGCTCTCTGCCAGAGGCTCCAGGTAGGACCATTCTCCCCGGCTGCGGTGTAGAGCACATTTTTAACATCTTGCCCTGCCTGGACTGGCCCAAGGGCCACTGCATGAACTATCTCCTGTTTAATTTGCTCAAAGGCTTGTCGTTGTTCAGGGCCCCATTTAAAATCGTTCTTCTTCCGGGTCGCTTGATAGAGAGGGCTTGCAATAGAACTGTAATTTGGAATATGCATTCTCCAGAAACCCACAATGCCTAAGAAAGCTTGAGTTTCCTTTTTGTTACTTGGCGGAGACATCGCTGTTATCTTGTTGATTACGTCCATTGGGATTTGACGACGTCCATCTTGCCATTTTATTCCTAGGAACTGGATCTCTTGTGCAGGTCCTTTGACCTTACCTCGTTTTATGGCAAAACCGGCTCTCAGAAGGATTTGGATTATTTTCTCTCCTTTCTCAAAAACTTCTTCTGCTGTGTTGCCCCACACGATGATGTCATCAATGTATTGCAGGTGTTCTGGAGCTCCACCCTTTTCCAGGGCAGTCTGGATCAGTCCATGGCAAAGGGTGGGGCTGTGTTTCCACCCCTGGGGCAGTCGATTCCAGGTGTACTGGACGCCCCTCCAGGTGAAAGCAAACTGTGGCCTGCACTCTGCTGCCAAAGGGATTGAGAAAAATGCATTAGCAATGTCAATGGTAGCATACCACTTGGCTGCCTTGGACTCCTGTTCGTATTGAAGTTCTAGCATGTCCGGCACGGCAGCACTCAGTGGTGGCGTGACTTCATTCAGGCCACGATAGTCTACTGTTAATCTCCATTCTCCGTTAGATTTCCGCACTGGCCATATAGGACTGTTAAAGGGTGAGCGAGTCTTGCTGATCACTCCCTGGCTTTCCAGTCGACGAATCAGTTTATGGATGGGGGTCAGGGAGTCTCAGTTGGTGCGATATTGCCGTCGGTGCACTGTTGTGGTAGCAATTGGTACCTGTTGTTCTTTGACCCTCAGCAACCCCACAATGGAAGGATCCTCTGAAAGACTGGGCAAGGTGGACAGCTGCTTAACGTCCTCTGTATCTACAGCAGCTATACCAAAAGCCCACCGGTACCCTTTTGGGTCCTTGAAATACCCTCTCCTGAGGTAGTCTATGCCAAGGATGCACGGAGCATCTGGGCCAGTCACAATGGGGTGCCTTTGCCACTTGTTCCCAGTTAGGCTCACTTCTGCCTCCGATAAAGTTAACTCTTGGGACCCCCCTGTTACTCCAGAAATGGAAATGCGTTCAGCCCCTCTATAGTTCGATGGCATTAGGGTGCACTGCGCACCAGTGTCCACTAGAGCCTTGTACTTCTGGGGGGCTGATGTGCCAGGCCATCGAATCCACACAGTCCAGTGAACTCGGTTGTCCCTCTCCTCCACCTGGCTGGAGGCAGGGCCCCTCTAATTCTGATTATAATACCTGCTATCAACCAATGGGTTCGTGTGGGATGCATGGGGTTGAATCTCATCCCTGTTTCTCATTTCTTGTAAGTACGAATCAGAAGCCCTTCTACCCCATCTGGGGAACTGCCCACTGGAGACTGGAGCAGCACTTTTCCTAGAAGAACCCTTATTTGTAGCTGTTTTCTTTTTCAACTCACGTACCCTTGCCTCTAGGGTCGAGGTGGGTTTTCCATCCCACTTTCTCATGTCCTCTCCATGGTCACGGAGGTAAAACCACAGAGTACCTCGCCGTGTGTACCGTTTCTCTTGAGCAGGGGAAAATGTTCTCCTAACAGCTGAGATTCTGGTCCGTGCAGGTGGCAAGTAGGACCTTTCCTCTTTGAGTTGCCGAAACTCCTGGCACATTCTTTCAGCCAGTTTTTCCACAGCCGAGACACAGGCCCGTATGGAGGAAGAGATATTGTCTTCATACTGCCGGAGTTGGTTAGCCACTGCACGCACCAGTGGTGCCTCATCGTCTTTCCAACTCATTGTTGCCAATGAGTTGGCATACGATGATGGTGCACTATGTAAAAACTTCCGCCACATGGGTCGGGTACATTGGACCTCATCTGGATCTACGGGTGTCTGCGGGTCATCCAGGTCATGATAAATCAATTCTCGCACAGCTAATTCCCTCAGATACTGAATACCTCCCTCCATATTGGTCCACTTCTTTGGGGGACATATAATGTCTTCCTTAAAGAAATACCTGTCCCTCACACCTGACAGGAGTCTCCTCCACAGACTGCGGGCTTCTGCCTCTCTTCCAATTGCCCTGTCAATGACTGCTTCCTTAGACAAGGATCCCAGCTGCCTGGCTTCCCTGCCCTCTAGTTCCAGGCTACTGGCCCCATTATCCCAGCATCAGAGCAGCCAGGTGACAAGCTGCTCACCTTGATTATGGCTGTAATCTTTACGGATATCTCGCAGCTCAGTCAGGGATAGGGGTCGGGTGATTATCTCTGCTTCTGCCTCTCCCTGTTCCTGTGATGTCCTTGCTTCATCCTCATCTTTCGGGACGCGAGCTGATTTCTTTGTGCTTCTCTTCTTTTGTATAGGGGCAACTGATAACGGCACGGGTGGATCTGCAGTGCCTGTCACAGCAGCCACGGTGCTCATAGCTGGGGCTTGAACAGCCGCGGTGCCCACGGCAGGGACTGGGGCAGCAGCGATGCCCATGGCAGGGGTTGGGACGGCCGCGGGGGTGGAGCAGCTGCAGCGCCCATGGCCCGTAGCAGCGACTGGGGCAACCGCGATGCCCGCGGCGGGGGGTGGCGCAGCCGCGGCGGGGGCTGGAGCGGCCATGGCGGGGGCTGGCGCGGCCGCAGCGGCCGGAGCGGGGGGTGGAGCGGCCGCGGTGCCCACGGCGGGGGGTGCAGCGGCTGCAGCGCCCATGGCGGGGGGTGGCGCGGCCGCGGGGGCCGCAGCGGGGGCTGGGACGGTCGCGGGGGCCCTGGCGGGCCCTGGGGCGGCCGCGGTGCCTGCGGCGGGGGTCGGGGCCGGGGCAGCCGCGGTGCCCGTGTGGCGAGGAGCGGAGCAGCCCCGGTACACGTAGCGGAGGGTGGGGCGGCCGCGATGCCCGTGGCGGGGGACGGCGCGGCCGCGGGGGCTGTAGCAGGGAGCTGGGGTGGCCCTGAGCCTACGCCTGCACCGGCTTCTAAGCAAAAGCAAGATGTGACACAAATGTATTCCTACTGATAGGAGTAACAATCCGGTCCGAACATCCCACAAGTATTCCAAGTTTTCAGAAACTCCCGTAACTAACCAGGAGGGCAACGAGAAATCAAAGGAAGGCATTTTTACCCAGGAGGGGAAAGAGAAAGCAAAGGAGGAAGTTTCCCCCTGCTGACCCCCCGGGAAGGAAAAGATAAAGGAATAATTACTGATAGTCCCCACCAGATTGGTCCCAAAGTACGAAGCTGTAACTGTTGGTGCCGCTTCGTTCTGCACATCGCTTCCTCCCAACGTATATGAATACAAGTAGTAAACTGGTCTAAACACCAATGATTTTACGATGCCATAAGCCAGTGCTAAACCACACACCGAAGCAGTAAACCTAATCCAAAGCCCAGAGGTAACAGACCACGCATAAACAGTGACCAACAGCATACAGTAAGGTGATACACGATACAACTCTGAGAAGCACTCTGAAAACAATTCAAACAACATTGTGACCAGCAGCAATTAAAGTAATACAATGGATGCTTACAACAAATTGTTTTAACACACTCTGGTCAAGTCTGTTGTTATCTCAACCCTTTGAGCCTGACCAGGGGCTTTAAACCCTGGACCCTCAATCTGATGCTCTCTCAGCTGAGCTGGCCAGACCCCTCTCGAGCCCCACGTTGGGCGCCAAAAAAGGACTGTCGTGGTTTAACCCCAAATTGTAACCCAATACCACGCAGCCGCTCGCTCACTCCCGCCCTCCCTGTTGGGTTGGGGAGGAGAATTGGAGAGAAAGGAAAACTCGTGGGTTGAGATAAAAACAGCTCACCAGGATGACAGCAAAGTAAAAAATATGAAAATATATTAATAATGATAATAATGATAATATATACAAGGATAATAGAATATATGAAACAAATGATACACAATTTCTCACCACCCGACAACCGATACAGCCCGTCCCGAGCAGCAGTCAGGGAGCAGGGGTATCCCCCCCCCAGCTATCCCAGAACAGCAAGTTCCAGGGAAAGCAGGCGAGGGAACAAACAGCTAAACGAGTGAAAAACAAAAAGGTAAAAATAGGGAAACAAAAAGCAACCTGAAGGGAAGCTTAAGGATTAGGGCAAGTTAAAGGTCTCAAAAGCCTCAAAAGCCCAAAAGACCAAAAAAGATCTAGTAAAAACTAGTGGCCCACCGACCGACCCTCGCTTATATCAGGCATGACGTCTATGGTATGGAATACTCTCTTTGGTCAGTTTGGATCAACTATCCTGTCTCTACCCCTCCCAAGTTTTTGCATCTGCACGTTAGCAGAACCTGGAAAACAACAAAATGTCCTTGGTGGTTCAGCAGCAACCAGCAACATCAGTGTGCTATCACTGTTCTTCTCACACCAAAGCCAAAACACAGGAGCTGCTGAAAACAAAACTAGCTCCCTCCCGGCCTAAACCAGGACACCCTGTTACTCCAGAAATAGAAATGCCTTCTGCCCCTCTGTAGTTTGATGGCATTAGGGTACCCTGCGCACCAGTGTCCACTAGATCCTTATACTTCTGGGGGACCGACGTGCCAGGCCATTGAATGCACACAGTCCAGTCAACTCGGTTGTCCCTCTCCTCCACCTGGCTGGAGGCAGGGCCCCTCTAATTCTGATTATAGTACCCGCTGTCAACCAATGGGTTTGTGTGGGACGCATGGGGTTGAATCTCATCCTTGTTACTCACTTCTTGTAAGTATGAATCAGAAGCCCTTCTACCCCATCTGGGGAACTGCCCACTGGAGACTGGACCAGCCAAGTGGTATGCTACCATTGATATCGCTAATGCGTTTTTCTCAATCCCTTTGGCAGCAGAGTCTAGGCCACAGTTTGCTTTCACTTGATGGATGTTAAACTGCGACAGTAGCTTTGCCACTAACTTCAGTAGATCAGGATTTCATGCACTGGAGAGGGCTACTGGAAAGAATTTTGAGCAAAGTTCAATATCAGCAACCTCTTTCTCTCTCATTGAAGAACTTTTACTTACCTAATAGTCTACTAAGTAATGTCTTCATCATAAGTGTTTATAAATCTCATGACAAGAACTAGAGTGGCATTTAAACTTGATGAAAAATCTTGATTAAAATGCAGCAAGGTGATAAAAGTTTATTGCTCATCATCCCCTCTCTGGGGGACAAGACTGGCCACCACCCTGCGTTCCAGTCACGTTACTTGTTTCGGAGAATGTAATTCCTTTGACTTTTCCCTGCACAGAAAGTCTCTAACCAAACAAAAACTTCAGTAGAAAGCTTCTAAGATACTGCATGTTTTCAGTAGCAAACCAGTAGCCAACCAGATGTGTCCAACCAGTATGCTATGGAGTGCATGGGACACATACGCCAAGCAGCAGAATTGACTATTTGGCTTTGACTTCCTTAATTTTCATCCTTCAGAATTGTTCTTTCTTTACCTTGAAACCTCTCTCATTAAAAATAACATGGACAGTATGGAGGCCACTGGACATTTTAATATAATACTATCTTAGATTTAAGTCTTAGTTATTTTATATTTTAAATGCTTTCATCTGTTTGGGTCAGAATTTTCTCTGCAATACCAGTTTCCTGTATCAATAGAAAAAGAAATATCTACAGCAGGAGCTGACATGCTCTCCTTTACATAGCAGCCACTGCCTATGAATTGAAAGAGTGCTCTTCTAGTCCAGTTCCAAATACACTTGTATCTCTGTATCAGAAGCCACTGTCACTTGTTGGCTAGCTATACAGAATGGCTCCTGAGAATGACTGAATGTTGAGACAGATCAGTGTTCTCATCTTTACATACAGCCCCTTCAATAGCTCATGGTGGACTCCTGTGCTCTGAAAACACTTTTGAAATTGAGAAATAAAGTGCATTCTGAAAGCTGCAGCAGTAGGCTTTGCATTCAGGTTAGCTAGGCCCAGAAAAAATGCCCAAATGATCCTGTCATATGGATGTGTTCTGGTGAAAGGAAGGAAATCTTATTTGTGGAAGCACATTGTTCTCATGGCATGCATGACTCAAAGCTAAGTTGTCAAGACTTTCCCCTCTGAATCAGAAAACCTGGGGAAGTGCTGGTAGAACAGTGCAGCTCTAAAGAAAGCAGTATTTCTGTCATTTCAATGAATTGTTAGAGAGAAGTTCTCTTTGCCAATCAGATAGTTTTGCAGGTGGGAATTGGAGATCATGCGGTACTTTTCTATAGGGGCAGATCCTTGATGTTTTACACAGCTTTCTCTGTCCCAGTGAACAGGGGGTTTTAGGGGGAATCTTACCAATGTGTCTAAATACCTGATGGGAGGGAATGAAGAAGAGGGAGCCAAACTCTTCTCAGTGGTGCCCACTGACAGGACAAGAGGCAATGGGCACAAATTGAAACACATGAAATTCCATCTGAACACAAGAAAACACTTTTTACTGTCAAACACTGGAACAGGTTGCCCAGAGAGGTTGTGGAGTCTCCATCTGTGAAAATACTCAAAACCCAACTGGACATGGTCCTGGGCAACTTGCTGTAGCAGACCCCACTTGAGCAGGGGGCACAGACTAGTTGATCTCAAGAGGTCCCTTCCTGTCTTTAATGATTCTAACAGTGGCAGAGACTCAGGGTAGACTGTTTTCAAGTGCATTGCTTCAAAAAAGCCCAAAGAAATAGCAAAGTATATTTAATGTCACCAGCATTGACAAATAATGGCCACTGTAAAATTCAGGACGTTTTCTTTCTCCACAGTTCAGTTCCATGTTATTGTGAATTCTGTATCTTGCTGCCAATGTTACTCTGGATTCATGGTAACATGGCTTGAGGGTTTTTCTGTTTGACTGAGTTTTAGTAAGCAAGACCTTCAATTATTTCTCATGCTAACAAAACTAGGAAAATACATTACTTTTTATCCTTTAAGTTGGGTGAATGGCCATTACTATTACAATGTCACTAAAACCAGTTTATAAGAAATAGGACAAATTTCTAGAAGGGAATCACATCCTGAAATGAAAATGAAGGAATATACTTCCTTGAAAAGGGAAATTCCATACAAATGCAAAATCATATTGAAAAAGCTACACTCTGAAGACATGTTGTCAAGGCAAGTGACATGATTGTTTGATGTTTACCGAGAGCACAGCAGGAAAGAGGGATTTGCTTTCACACTGCAAATAGCTGTTAGTGAAGAAAAAGATGACTAGTGTTTAATACTTAAGAGAGACAGGTATGTAATACTGAAGTTTTCATGTAAGCAGAAGTATGAAACATCCAGTATAAGCTGACACCATGTTATTCAGAGAGAGACTTAAGGACAAAATGAGTCTCACCCCTTAAGCTTGTATTTTTTCCTTCATTTTCCCTGTACTCTTAGTGTTTTTAGATATCCATATAGGCTAGATAGAAATGTTGCTATCCTTTTCAGTCTCATGCTAACGTTTACTCTATGTATCATTTATCTAATAGACAAAAATGAGCTTGGGTGACATTCCAGTGTATTATTTCAATGAAAAATCCCACATCTGAAGAGCCAATCTGACAGTTTAGAAAATGACTACTCTGATAAATGCACTGCAGTGTTTACAAAAACGCGTTTTATTTCTCTCTCACACACTTTTAATTAGTATATTAGATTGTAATAGTGCAAAGTCCAATAAGACTTTAATGGCAAGAATTTGGAGCAAGCATGCTTTGGCATACATTTCTTATGCAGATCATCTAAAATTTTTAGTCGTTAAACCTTCATGGTACCTGTGAGCATTACTGTTTTGCTTATAGAACTTATTTTATATTTAGTTTTTTCCTCCTCCTCCCGCTATTGTGCTTTTCTCTTGGAGGTACACTATTTTCCAGAGAAACAATGATGTTATTGCCCTAGAGATTCATCTATGCATTGTAAATCAGTTCTAATGACATTTAAAATGTTCACAGTGTTTTTCGATAAATCAAAGTTTGTGATAATTCTTTTGATGACACATGGTCATAGTATGCTTATTGTTACTAATAACAGACTAATTCCTCCCCATTGTATTAATATACGTTTCTGATATCTATATTGCATACCTATCAAGTTTAGATGAATTAGAAAATATAGTTGTGTGTCTGTGAAGCTTTGATATTAAGGAGATGCTGGTAAATAGTTTGGGGAATGTTTCTGAGACTGTTTTACTGCATGAGATGACCTCTCATTTCTAGTTTACTTTTTAATCCATTGGTAGTTTGTCAAAAAAATGTTCCGTGCTAATGTGGCTCTATTCAGCATGCTTGCTCTGCTGTTGCAAAGTCAGCCAATCAGTAAATGGAGCACAGGCTAATAAATCATTATTAATCATACATACCTAAGATACCAAAACAAGTAAAGCAGGATCTCTTTATATAATCCCCCCTAAAAAGGGTTGTTGCAGTATTTGCCAAAACAAAGCTGGCAAACAAATGCATGTTAATTCCAATTTTTCTGGTATTATGGTCAACAAGGAATTAAAAATAAATACTCTAATAATAAGATTCATGCTGTAATAATAATAAAAAGAAGAAAGGACCTAGGACTAACAAATGTCAAATGCAAATTTAGCATATGTGTCAAAGACAATCCCCTTGCCATCTTTGCTTTTTAAATCCAAGTTTATTTAGCAAATTGGACAACATATGGCCCAGATTTTGGCTCCATTACAGCCTTGTCCATTTACAACACCAGCGGCCAGTATAATAGCAATTCAGAAATATTGCCAGGACAGAGCTACCGTAGGCTGAGTCTTAAACATTTTCTGCTTCAGGGAGTAGTAAAAGCTGAAGTGGAGAAGGCAGAGCAGTCTCAGGAGCCTGAGCCATGAACAGCCTAAGGGCAGCTGTGCAAGGTGATCATGCAGAGGTTGGTCCCTGGTGTAAGCTACAAAGCTATGGGGAGAATCCTAGCAGGGGAGTCCCTATGTCTGTTACAACTCACATGGTGTAACAACGTGCATATTGGCTTTTCCTCAGGATGAGCTGAACTTCTGTTCTACCTACTCAGTGTAATACCTTATTCGTCAGGTATTACAGTTCCCTCCGTGGATGCAATGGAAAGATTCTCACTGACTTTGGTGGGCTTTGGGAGAGTCTGTGACTAGCTGATGATCATCTTTAAAAGATCACCATAGACATATGTATCTAATTTTATATTTTAGAACTGTGATCTTCCAGCTGTGCTGCAATTACAAAGACCTATCAATTAAAAAAAAACACCACACCATTTCTATCAATTAAAAAAAACCCACACCATTTCTTTATACAATAAACAGCACCTGACGCAAACTATCAAGTAGGATATTTTTAAGCAACATATTGTCGTGGTTTAACCCCAGCCGATAACCCAATACCACGCAGCCACTCACTCACTTCCCCCCTCCCCAGTGGGGTGGGGAGGAGAATCGGAGAGAAAGGAAAACTCGTGGGTTGAGATAAAAGCAGTTCACCAGGACAGCAAAGGAAAAGATAATAATAATTATATTCTATAATAATAATGATAATAAAGACATATAATGATAATAGAATATATAAAATAAACGATGCACAATTTCTCACTGCCCGACGACCCGATGACCGATACAGCCCGTCCCGAGCAGCGATCACGGAACAGCGATATTCCCCAGCAGCGATCTTGGAACTGCAAGTACCACACAGAGCGAGCAGCCGAACAAACGAAAGCACAAACTTATCAGAAACAAAACAAAAAATCATTAAATAAATATACAGTATCTGCATGCCAATTCTCTGTACCACCTCTGGTTCTGTATCATGCACAAGTTCCACATTTCTATTTCATCAGTATCTGTCATATTAATAAAACGATGGAAGTGATCACGGACTGGCCAGAAGGCAAAGATTTCAGAATGTCACCAGAGGAGGAGGTGATACATGCTGAAGAGGCCCCACCGTATAATAAACTGCCAGAAGATGAGAAGCAATATGCCCTGTTCACTGATGGATCCTGCTGTATTGTAGGAAAGCATCGAAGATGGAAAGCTGCCGTGTGGAGTCCTACACGAAGAGTTGCAGAAGCCATTGAAGGACAAGGTGAATCGAGTCAGTTTGCAGAAGTGAAAGCCATCCAGCTGGCTTTAGATATTGCTGAGCGAGAAAAGTGGCCAAAGCTCTACCTCTATACTGGCTCATGGATGGTGGCGAATGCTCTGTGGGGGTGGTTACAGCAATGGAAGCAGAGCAACTGGCAGCACAGAGGCAAACCTATGTGGGCTGCCGAACCGTGGCAAGATATTGCTGCCCGTGTAGAGAAGCTTGTTGTAAAAGTACGCCATGTAGATGCTCATGTACCCAAGAGTGGGGCCACTGAGGAACATCAAAACAACCAGCGGGTAGACCAGGTTGCTAGGATTGAAGTGGCGCAAGTGGATCTAGACTGGCAATGTAAGGGTGAATTATTCCTAGCTCGGTGGGCCCATGACACCTCAGGCCACCAGGGAAGAGATGCAACATACAGATGGGCTTGTGATCGAGGGGTGGACTTAACTATGGACGCTATCGCACAGGTTATCCATGAGTGTGAAGCATGTGCTGCAATCAAGCAAGCCAAGCGATTAAAGCCTCTCTGGTATGGAGGACGATGGCTGAAATATAAATATGGGGAGGCCTGGCAGATTGACTATATCACACTCCCACAGACCCGCCAAGGCAAGTGCCACGTGCTTACAATGGTGGAAGCAACCACCGGATGGCTGGAAACATATCCCGTGCCCCATGCCACCGCCCGGAACAGTATCCTGGGCCTTGAGAAGCAAGTCTTATGGTGACATGGCACCCCAGAAAGACTTGAGTCAGACAATGGGACTCATTTCCGAAACAACCTCCTAGACACCTGGGCCAAAGAGCATGGCATTGAGTGGGTGTATCACATCCCCTATCATGCACCAGCCTCCGGGAAAATCGAACGGTACAATGGACTGTTAAAAACAGAGACCAGCTCCCCATCGCATTTTTAGTGCTGTATTTCACTTTAACAAAACAAAGAGAAAAAGAAAAAAGCTCCCTATCCCCAAAATGTTTCCACCCACACCAGTAAATGTCCTTGTGCTGATGATGCTTAGACTAGGAATTTATGTATCATTATATTTCAAAGATGCACTTTAAGTATTTACATGTTACAACTTCCTGAGTAATACAGACTGTACTTGTCTAGAGCTGTTTCTGCAGTACATTTTTTCAACACCCAATTACTCCATACTTGCCTCAAGATAATTTGTGGAAAATTTCATGAGAACTGCATTAGCCCTGATTTGTACAAGATGTTATCAGAATCAAAACAAAAAATCATTAAATAAATATACAGTATCTCTATGCCAATTTTCTGTACCACTTCTGGTTCTGTATCATGCACAAGTTCCACATTTCTATTTCATCAGTATATCTGTCGTATTAATAAAACGATAATCTTAAGACCCAGTAAATATGTAAAACTGTGGAAAATGATGTTACAATACCTGTGACTTAGACGTGAAAAATCTCAGAATTGTTTTGTATAAAGGAATGGAGAAAAACATTTAATAAAAACAGGAGATTATTAAAAGCATCAAATCAATTACTGTATTTCCTTACTTTTGATATCATGGACTAAACAGTGTCACAGTTCTCCAATGAGACAACGTAGGAACAGTCTGTGCTTCATTGATGCATTTCAGGTTTATTGTTATTTTTAATGTTAGAAAGGGTGAAAGAAGGAAGATGAGGCAAATCTAACAATTGTAATGATTAAAAAAATACTGCTGTTCTGGAAAGAAGAATAACGCTGTGTTCATCAGTGAGAACCTGCAAGTGAAACCGGTCTGCACTTGCTATTCAAGCTAGACAAACAGAGATGGGACATAGCAGTTTGTTTAGGAACGGCAGCAAGGCAAGTTTAACATCATTTTAGTGTCTCTTTTAGAACTTGGAAAACCCAAAGCACAGCACTGATATTTAAAGAATCCGTTCAGTTTTAGCGGAAAGAAGTGGGGAGAGTCCAAGCACTACTCAAGGGCTTTGCCCAACAAGTAAGAAAAGGCTAAATGTAGTGTAGAGGAAAAAGTGCCAACTGCAATGTAACCCACCCCTGGTCCTGCAGTAGGGTGGGCACCGAGGAGAAACAAGCATGCTGGGAAAGAAGAGCATGAGCAGAAATGCTTAGGATAGTGTGAATTTGCACAAGCCATCGAGCAAAGGCAAAGATGAGCTGGATCTCACATCCCATCTGATTAAGATGGAACTGACACTGCTCCTTCCCAGTCATCTGTTATACACGCCCCCTCAGCATCAACACTTGCCCGGCACACCTCCCGACACGCTGGGTGCTGTACAACCAACGAAATGACTGTCCACACACCTAAAGCACTTACAGTGTGAGTCCTGGAGCTACGCTGTTATCAAAGCACTAATAAAATGAAGAAGCAAGTGTGATGCGTATCACAGCCATCCTAAGGTTTTTTTAAAAGGAGCGTGCAGAACAGTTTAATTTCAGCCTTATTTCATTCAAACTTTGTTAAAAGCTCAAAAAAAGTTGCACATATATACTGCAAATTTTGCCAAAAATATTCATCTTCTGGCTGGACCAGCTGAGGGTTTGGAACATTGTGAGTAATGCAAACAAATCATAACTGAACCTATAACTGCAGTGATTGAAGTTATAACAGATACTACATAACTGTGCCAGTTGATAGCAACTAAGCAGGTGAGAAAGCTCCTGTCTGCTGTGCAAACCCTGCTCATATTGTATTCCCTTGTTTCCCCCCTTCACCCTCCTTTCACTAAAAATTGTTGCACCATGTCATAAATGTAGAACATCGATAGGATAGGATAGGAGCTGGCATTTTGGTATTTGTGCAGTCTGTGACGTCCAAATTTGATCTTGTCCCACAGGTTGTTATACTACAAAACACTATAGTGACATGGTGGATTGGAGTTTGGCTTGAGTAAGGACGGCAGGATGTAGCCAGTGCCCCAGCCTGGCATTCTCCCCTTTGCTTTGGTCTCTAGGTATGAAAAGATCTGCAAACTGGTGCAAGATAAGCATCCTTATGCAATAAAAGTATGTTCCTTCTCTTTTTGGTTAGAGATTTTTAGAAGAACACTCCTCACAGAAAAAAAAAATATATATATTTAGTATAAAACTAGTGCTGTAGAGATGAGAAAAGTGTTTCTTTAGTAGTTAAAAATAACAAAAACAAGTTAAATCATCCCAGAATTTAAATTCCTCCCAATTTCAGTACTTCCTGCTTTGCCTGCACAAAGCAGTAGTAGCACCCATTTAGGATCAGGTATGCTTGTCTTATGTGTCGGAAGCACCATCTTCTAACAAAGATTGCAAATTAATTAGAAAAGCTAATATACTCTGTTTTAAGAGGAAAAAAATGATTTGGTTATCTCTGCATCACTGAAATGAGAGACCCAGCCTAAGTACTCCTTTAATAAAAACATTGTTTATATATCTGAATCACAGAATGGTAGGGGTTGGAAGGGACCTCTGGAGATCATCTAGTCCAACCCCCCCTGCCAGAGCAGGGTCACCTAGAGCAGGCTGCACAGGACTGCATCCAGGCAGGTTTTGAGTATCTCCAGAGAAGGAGACTCCACACCCTCCCTGGGCAGCCTGTTCCAGGGCTCTGTCACCCTCACAGGAAAGAAGTTTTTCCTCATGTTCAGGCGGAACTTCCTATATTCCAGTTTGTGCCCATTGCCCCTTGTCCTGTCGCTGGGCACCACCGAAAAGAGTCTGGCCCCATCCTCTTGACACCCACCCTTGAGATATTTATAAGCACCGATGAGGTCCCCTCTCAGTCTTCTCTTCCTCAGGCTGAACAGCCCCAGCTCCCTCAGCCTTTCCCCGTAGGAGAAATAGTAATCATATTAACAGATTCAGTTTTAGTGTATCAGTTTGCCAACATTTCAGCAGCAAGATCTGGTCCAAATCACCAAATAATTTCCATTTGTGAACAATCAATCAGTTTCATGATACTTAATACATAGGAAAGCTTCTTAAAGCTTTTTTTTTGAGAGAGAGAGAGAGAAAGAGAAGTTCTTGACTTGGGATGGGTTGTAGGGAATCCTGATAGAAGATCCACAGGACAACAGGTATAGCTTTTCTACTAAGGTTTGGCTTTTGACTTTTTTTTTTTTTTTTTTCTCTTGACAAGAGCAAAGAAGGGAGACCTGAATAATTCCCTTTCTCCCCTCCCCCGCTGTTGTGATTTAACCCCAGCCAGCAATCAAGTACCATGCAGCCGCTTGCTCACTCCACCCCCTCCCTCCCCAGTGGGATGGGGAGGAGAATTGGAAAGAAAGGAAAACTTGTGGGTTGAGATAAAAACAGTTCACCAGGACAGCAAAGGAAAACATAATAATAATTATATTCTATATTAATAATAATAATAATGAAATATAATGATAATAGAATATATAAAATGAACGATGCACAATTTCTCACCGCCCGACGACCCAATGACCGATACAGCCCGTCCCGAGCAGCGATCACGGAACAGCGATATTCCCCAGCAGCAATCTTGGAACTGCAAGTACCAGACCGAGTGAGCGAGGGAACGAACAGCCGAACAAACAAAAGCACAAACAAACTAAAAGGCCCCAGCCCACCGGCCGACCCCCCACTATATACCGTGCATGACATCTATGGTATGGAATACTCTCTTTGGCCAGTTTGGGTCAACTATACTGGCTATACCCCTCCCAGGTTTTTGCACCTGCACGTTAGCAAAACCTGGGAAGCTGAAAAATGTCCTTGATTGCTCAGCAGCAACTAATAACATCAGTGCATTATCAACATTCTTCACATACAAATCCCATACTAAATCCAAACCACAGTAGCTACTGGGAGGAAAATTAGCTCCATCCTGGCCGAAACCAGGACACATTAAATAGAAGTTCTTAGAACGCTGAACACATGCCAAATTTCATCAAAGTCATTGGGAGTTTGGGACATAGAAGGAATGCTGTCACAGCCTTCTTCGGGCACATCCACCTGCTCTGGAGTGGGGTCCTCCACGGGCTGCAGGTGGATATCTGCTCCACCGTGGACCTCCATGGGCTGCAGGGGGACAGCCTGCCTCACCATGGTCTTCACCACAGGCTGCAGAGGAATCTCTGCTCTGGCGCCTGGAGCACCTCCTCCCCCTCCTTCTCCACCGACCTTGGTGTCTGCAGAGTTGTTCCTCTCACATATTTTCACTCCTCTCTCCGGCTGCCATTGCGCAGGGTTTGGGTTTTTTTGCCCCTTTCTTAAATATGTTATCACAGAGGCGCTACCACTGTCGCTGATTGGCTTGGTCTTGGCCAGCAGCGGGTTTGTCTTGGAGCTGGCTGGCATTGGCTCTATTGGACATAGGGGAAGCTTCTAGCAGCTTCTCACAGAAGCCACCCCTATAGCCTCCCCTGCTACCAAAACCTTGCCACGCAAACCCAATACACATGCCTGTAAGGAAAAGCAAAAGCGCACTCACTCGCCTTTTGGGATTACTTTTGCAAATTGGCCCTGAAAGGTGTTTCAGAAATTATAGCTGCAAGACTCAACTGCATGACTAAAGCCTACATAGTTTGAACCCTTAATGGCATCATATAAGACTAGTCACAGTTATACTGTTAACACATACTCCAACCCCATGCACACATGCTGCATTGTCTAAATGTTAAGGCTGTGACAGCTTTTGCTCTTTGCTGTACTTGTGGGTATGTTCAGGGCAATGGCACAGAACAATATCTGAGCTATTAAAAACTCTGCTGCACACTTCCTTCTGCTGGTGTGAGTGTGGCTAACAATGAAATGGGACAGAAATCACACACAGGCTCACAGCTCAGTGCTATAAGACAGAAAAACAAAAGATTCTTTTGAGTACTTGAATCCTATGAGGTTTTCCATTAAGTTTGAGGGGTTTTTTTAAGCATCTAAGTATTAGGCCTGATCCTGCTGCTTACATGTCCTTAGAGTTAAATCCTGTTCATCCTATATTTGTGAGTTTCCACACATTCCACCAAATGTCAGTAGCATTACATTCACCTAAAGCTGCAGTAAGGAAGATCAGAATCAAAACATATAATACCAGAAAAACTGAAATAGCCCCATGTTGAAATATGTAGGAACAAAGTGTTGTCCTGGTAGATCAACAAAAGGTCCTGAGTTAGTTGCAATAATTTAGTAGTTGTTCTGATCCCTAAGTGGTCATAAACCCTCATGCTATTGGACTGTACAAACAGCTATGGCTAAGAATAACGGCAGCAAATAGAGGTGAGAAAGGTGCTTGTGCTGAAGGGAATAGCAAAAAAAATCCCCTTTTTAAAATATCTTCATTTTATGGAAGAAGAACCGCATGTACCTACAAATTGCAGACAAAGTTTAGAAAAATCATAACCAGCAGAGAGGATGGAGGTGAGCATAGAAGAACATGGTGGAGGTAGGAACATGGGCTGTGAAGCAGCTGTTGCTTTGCCACACCTTCTCTTTGATTTGGATGCTTCTTACCAGCTGGATCTTCTTCAAAAGGTCACAGCTCACCTCTTGTGCTCTCTGCTTTCTGCAGTAAGGCTCAGATTCAGTGGTTCCCCACAAAGGCAGTTTGCGTATTCTCACCAGTGGAATGTTTCCCATGAGTAGGCATAAGCAAAAGCCCTAAATATGGGCTCAATTTAGTGACTGGGCCCTCTCAGGCACATAGCAAGTCATAGCGTAGTGATTTGCTCCACGTTGAGACTATGACCCGCTTAGTGGATGAGGGAAAGGCTGTGGACATTGTGTACCTGGAGTTTAGTAAAGCCTTTGACACCATTTCCCATAGCACATAGTTTCTCCTGGAGAAACTGGCTGCTCATGGCTTGGATGGGTGTACTCTGCACTGGGTAAAAAACTGGCTGGATGGTCAGGCCCAAAGAGTTGTGGTGAATGGAGTTAAATCCAGTTGGCGGCCAGTCACAAGTGGTGTCCCCCAGGGCTCAGTATTGGGGCCAGTTCTGTTTAATGTCTTTATCAATGATCTGGACGAGGGGATCGAGTGCACCCTCAGTAAGTTTGCAGACGACACCAAGCTGGGCGGGAGTGTTGATCTGCTTGAGGGTAGGCAGGCGCTACAGAGGGATCTGGACAGGCTGGATCAATGGGCCGAGGCCAATTGTATGAGGTTCAACAAGGCCAAGTGCCGGGTCCTGCCCTTGGGTCACAACAACCCCAGGCAATGCTACAGGCTTGGGGGGAGTGGCTGGAAAGCTGCCCGGCGGAAAAGGACCTGGGGGTGTTGGTCGACGGCCGGCTGGATATGAGCCAGCAGTGTGCCCAGGTGGCCAAGAAGGCCAACGGCATCCTGGCTTGTATCTGAAATAGTGGGGCCAGCAGGACTAGGGAAGTGATCGTCCCCCTGTACTCGGCCCTGGTGAGGCCGCACCTCAAGTACTGTGTTCAGTTTTGGGCCCCTCACTACAAGAAAGACATTGAGGTGCTGGAGTGTGTCCGGAGAAGGGCAACGAAGCTGGTGAGGGGTCTAGAGCACAAGTCCTATGAGGAGTGGCTGAGGGAACTGGGGTTGTTTAGCCTGGAGAAAAGGAGGCTGAGGGGAGACCTTATCGCTCTCTACAACTACCTGAAAGGAGGTTGTAGGGAGGTGGATGTCGGTCCCTTCTCCCAAGTAACAGGCGATAGGACAAGAGGAAATGGCCTCAAGTTGCGCCAGGGGAGGTTTAGATTGGATATTTGGAAAACTTTCTTCACTGAAAGGGTTATCAGGAACTGGAACAGGCTGCCCAGGGAAGTGGTTGAGTCACGATCCCTGGAGATATTTAAAAGGCATGTAGATGTGGAGCTTAGGGACATGGTTTAGTGGTGGACTTGGTAGTGATAGGTTAATGGTTGGACTCGATGATCTTAAAGGTCTCTTCCAACCAGAACAATTCTATGATTCTGTGATTCTATGATTCTATGATTCTGCTTCTGGCTCTGTCATTGGGGTCTTGGGTAAGTTGAGACTAGTTATTTCATCTCTTCGTGCCTTCCTTTCCCAGTCTCTCGAAGAGGGGGGGGAAACACAGAGGTGAGCTCCAATGATAAAAAAACCTAGGTTGACGGTGAAACCTTGAAATTATTGTTATTTGAGGTTTTATTATTAATGTTACTCTTATTCAGCAAAATCATTGAATTCTGTCACTACTGATCCTGGATTAATTGTGTGCGCACATGCACATTTCATACAGATATTTGTTTGTAAATATCTAAAAATTGCAATCACCTCTAATTGCTAATTTGAGATTTTTTTCATTAATGCTTCTTATGAATAGTCATGTAAAGCACTTCCAAAATATCTAAAAGTGTCTACAGTGAGTTTGTTTATAAAAACAGAGTGTATGTGTACATTTTCAATGTACACACCCAAGTGTGATTGTTACTTCTAATCACTATAATTCAAAAAGGTTATTTCCTGGTTCAGTGCAACATGCTCTTTTCTTTTTTTTTTCTTTTTTTTTTTAAATTTAAATGAAACTTTTATCAATATTGCAATTTCCTATTAGTAAATAGAAAACAAAAACTAGCTGCAGATAGGATTCTAATGTATATAAACAGAGATCTGATGTGTAGCATATATGACACCAGAAACAATACCTAATCTGCTAGCCTTTTTCTTTTTTTTTTTTTTTTTTAGCAAAAACAAGGCAATGCCTTTCTTTGTTTTTCAGCTCTACAGCAAACTTATTGGATATTTTTATCCTGTGTGCCTCTTTGGTGCATATATATGTATCTATATTGCTATATATGGTAGGTTAAAACTGACTCCCAAGCATGTCACCTGTTTAGAAATTATTTTTGCCTTAAAATAGCATGGATAGTGAGGAATTCCATTGGAGCTTTCTAAAAGGAAATCTGATTTTTCAGTTTGGGAAAAATGGCTGCTAATTATATACTACCATTTTCATTTTTCTACAGCAGAAATGCACATTTTCCCCAACCATAACATTTTCTCATAGTAGAAATGAGCCAGCCCCCAAGGGTGTGGTTATCAAAAGATAATCTCACCCCAATCTGATTAGAGGCATAAGGCTCATGCCTCAAAATGCTCCAGGGTGTGATTATCTTATGATAACCATTCCCTGTATCATGTCTTATTGATTAACTAATAAAGCTTCAGCATTATTATTCAGAGGAGGAACTAAGATATCGGCAAGAGATCTGATTCTTTGAAGCTCTCCAAATAACCTCTCTTGTTCTGATTATAGCATCTCTGAAATTATGGAGTCACCAGATGCCAGTTTTTGTTTCTTATTGATGATTATATCAATGGTATATTAAAACTGAACCATACCCAGGTATATACTTATGTAAAGACACATTTACACTAAACTGTTCTCTTTGCATTTATATTGCAGATTTAGGTTACACAGCAGAATATAATTATGTTCTCTGGAGAGGATTCTGTAGTCCAGACACTAACTGAGCACTTCTTTCAGGGCAGCTCTAAGTTTTGTGTATGGTTATGGTGTAGAGGGATCTCTGTTCCACTAGGGGATCACTCCCTCCATGCCCACACATTGTATACGAAAAGGGACGATAAAGCCAGCCCTACCAGCCCTTGGGCTCCCGAGTCTCCCAGTCTGAGTTATCCAGAGCTACATGCTTAGTACAGGTGTTTATCCCTTAAATCTCCTAAACAGTAGCACAAAGAGGCCTTAAACCAGTGCTGGAGCTTTAAATACAAAGCCACGCCCCCCTCTTGGTAGTGTAGTTTGTTCTGTATAAAAAAAATACTTAATGATGTGGGACTTGCTTGAACAGGCAGTCTGAAGGCTAACGTCACAGCCATCAGATTCTGATCTCCTCTGCATCAGTGAAAAGCTGGAATTATTTCACTGACTTCAGTGGAGCAAAACCAGGTTAATAGATATATCTAAGAAGAAAATATGGCTGGTGTATGCAAAAAGAATCTCACTAGGAATTCCCTTGCAGTGCAACTTCTACATATTGATGGCAAAGGAGGCAATATGTCCCCCTCTGTTAGAGTTAAATGCTTTTTTGGAAACAAAAGGCAATATTTACATCTCTATTGCAATCTCATCTTTAGGTGAAAATCTGAAATGATGAAACATTTGATCAAACCTCTCATGTAGGAATGTGCAGCTTACACCTAACAAAGGGATCATTATACAGCAGTGCAATCCACACCACAGTAATCCACTGTAATGAATTCTTTGGCAAATTTGCTGTGTCTGTTGTGTTGCCATCCACTCCGTTAATGGAGAATGCTAATTTCTGGAGCTAGCTGGAGAGCTGTCATCCTGCCCTTTCATGCTGCGTGGCAAAAATAGCTTGCTGTTCCTGCTGCCAGCACAGCTCCCTTTTGGCTAGTCACAGAGGGAATGTGGGTATAGATCAGGCTCTGTAGACCACACGCATTTTCAGTATCATGTTACCTACAACTTCCCAAAGCAGGTTCACATGATTAGTAGCCAAAAAAGGTTGTTTTCCTTCAGCATTCTCACAGATGCTTCCACCACTGTGGCAGTGCTGCCATTTTTAATTGCCCTCCTTTTGTTGCTAATGTATTTATAGAAACAGTTTTTATTGTCTTTTACAGCAGTAGCCAGATTAAGTTCTAGTTGGGCTTTGGTCCTTCTAATTTGCTCCCTGCATAACCTCACAACATCCTTGTAGTCCTCCTGAGTTGCCTGCCCCTTCCTCCAATGGTCATAGACTCTCCTTTTTTTCCTGAGTTCCAGCCAAAGCTCTCTGCTCAGCCAGGCCAGTCTTCTTCCCCGCCAGCTTGTCTTTCGGCTCCTGGGGATGGCCTGCTCCTGCACCTTCTTGAAGAATGTCCAGCCTTCCTGGGCTCCTTTGCCCTTCAGGACTGCCTCCCAAGGGACTCTGCCAACTAGTCTCCTAAACAGGCCAAAGTCTGCCCTCTGGAAGTCCAAGGTGGCAGTTCTGGTGACCCTCCTCCTTACTTCTCTGAGAATCGAGAACTCAATCATTTCATGATCGCTATGCCCAAGATGGCCTCCAACCGTCACATCACCCACAAGACCTTCTCTGTTCACAAACAACAGGTCCAGTGGGGCGCCTTCCCTAGTTGGCTCCCTCACCAGCTGTGTTAGGAAGTTATCTTCCACACCCTCCAGGAACCTCCTGGACTGTTTCCTCTCTGCTGCATTATATTTCCAGCAGACATCTGGCAAGTTGAAGTCCCCCACGAGAACAAGGGCTAGCGATCGTGAGACTTCTCCCAGCTGCTTATAGAATATTTTGTCTGCCTCCTCATCCTGGTTGGATGGTCTATAACAGACTCCCACCATGATATCTGCCTTGTTGGTCTTTCCCCTGATTCTTACCCATAAACACTCGACCCTTTCATCACCATCCTCAAGCTCTAGACAGTCAAAACACTGCCTAACATACAGGGCTACCCCACCACTCCATGTCTTACAGTGCCAGAGTGTCCTAGTGTCTTTTTTCTCTCTTACATATATATATGTATATTTAAGAAACAGTTATATGGTCCTTTTCTCAAGTTTGAAGATCAATGACATTCACCTAGCTGTGCAATCACAGTAGTAAATTAACAAGTGAGATTGATCTGTTTGGTGTATATGAGAAACAAGTACGTATTCTATTGCCCCAAACAGAAATATTTTAATACTACATTTCTTATTCCATCATTTGATGTTACCCTTCTGGAGTCCTGCTTCACCAGAAACACTGTGGGATGCAGAGTGAGGTGTCCAGGGACCAGGGACTTCTCTTAAAGACCAAGTACACAAGCGGTTCATTCTGGAGAAACGGAAAGCACCTATCTGCAGTGGCAAGCCAAGGATCTGAGTTCACCCCCCTCTGGTGGTCTGCTGGGGCTTGCAGAGTGTACAGTGTCTGGCTGCATCCCAGCACACACTGTAATCAGTCAAGGGAGAACAAGATTGGGCTTCCTTGTCCTGTCTCTTACAGGGAATTTAAACCCTATTGTTATTGCATAACATGCTATTAGAATAAGCAGTTACATCTTTTTCCTAGTGTCACGTTTCTTTGCATAAATACAAATATCAGGTGCCATACATGTTGCAGCACTGGTTTATATTTGCACAGTAATTACCTAAGCAAATTACAGTGCATGAGTAAGCAGAAGGGGAATGGAGAGAGGACTCCCCACCTGGATTAAAGTTTGCCATTGCCTGCGTAACATGTATTTATCCCTGTGCTTGCCTTAGAATGGATCTTGTTTGACCCAATAGCATGACACTGAATTATTTGGCACTATCAGTTTGCTGAGGTCCCCACATCACTGGCTATGTGGGAGCACTTGAAGTCAAGAAGCAGCTGACTGCATCTGTGACTGGAAACACCAGCTCTCTCCATTTCCAACTGTTCCCTATGCATTCATCTCTCAATCTGTGATGGTTGAATTCTCAGCTTTCACCTCCCAGTGCTTGTAACTGTGAGAACAGATGTAAAGTAACCACTAGGACTACTAATTTCTTAGGCAGAGATGAGAAGATGTCCTACCTAAAAATAAGATAGTCTTCAAATCACCTCTGTTATTGGGCAAGGAGCAGAAGAGTTGAGAAGAGAGGTTTGGGGAAGAGAGATTGGAGCTACGCAGAATGCTTCAGTTCTTCCACTGCCACTTGGTCACTGCTGAGTTTTGTAGTGATAACAACAGGTTTGGGGCTACAGCTGAAGGTGGGTAACGCTCCCAGAAAATAGCTTCAGTTGGGGGACATCTCTAAAAAGACTTCCAGCTTATTTTAACCACAGCTTATTTTAATCACAGAAAAGAGGCACTGAATGATGATTCAGTATTTTCCCCTTACAATGTTTTCAAAATTATTTTCAGCATCATTTTACCTGCTTGAGTGCACTGTTTTACATCTCTCTAGAGCTGCATCAATAAAGACCTAATGTTCTACCTCTCCAAATGCCTCTCAGATATTGAAAAAAACATAATATACATCACAAATAGTGAAATTTTGATGTTCTCTCTTGTCACTGGTTCACTCTCACTCCAGCCAACATTAATCTCTGTTACTCTCTTGACACTGTTCTGTTATGAGGCTTAAAGTGTGCCTGCTACTTCACTGTGCAGAGATAGATTAAAAAAAGAGACTAAGGGGAGGAATAATAGCTCTGTAGTGAAAATAAACACAGCCTTGGATACAGGCAGAGTCAGGATTAGCAGATACACACACTCCCAGTCACACTGCAGAAGGCAGTTTACGTGGTTGGGCTCATGCTGAGATCCTTTGCATGATCAGCATCAAAGCATTCACAATTCTGCCTCAAGTTTCATGTTTTATTTCCGTTCTCAATTATTTTTTTTTTCTTGATTTGGCAACAAAACTTAAAGGTGGGAATGGGGGAGCCCACAGGAGCTGTGAGGTTGTCACAGAAACTGAGGAAGTGACTAGAGCAGGTATGCAGGCGAGGGAGGGAGGCTGAGGAGCTGTGGGAGCTGGTGGAGCAGCTGAGGAAGGAGCAAAGAGAAAAACTCCAGCAGGGAAACCATAGCCAGGAAGATGGGTGGGGAGCAACGAAGAGGAGAAAGAGAGGTAACATCAAGCAGGCAGATCTACAAACCATTTGGTCTCAAATGTGCTCTGACACCCTCGCTAAGATAAGCAGAATGGTTCGGATGGCTGACTATACGCCTAGGAAGGCCCAAGGTACTCTCACCATATGGTACGTGCACTTCTAATGAAAGCCTAGGGCAGTTCGTTATTAGCTTGTTCCTGTAAAACATACAAGATGCGCACTGACAAATTAATATTGCACCCTGAAGTTGGAGAATTTTTCTGACTTTTAGTATTTGGTCTCTCAGTCCCAACATTACTCTTACTTCATGAGCGTATACATTTAAACACATCTAAGGAAACTTAAGCAAAACTACTACAACTTACTGAAAAGCCATATTCTCAGGTTGTCATCAGAGTGCCATGTTAAATCTTTGACTTGCTTAGAAAACTAGAAATGTGTTAAAAATGCATTTGGACTTAATTAGATACAGTATTCCTGTTATAAAGGACAAACCTCAGATTGGTCCGCTCACATGAAAATACCAAACGTGATATCTTTTTAAATTTTTCTTTTTTTAAAATATCCTCTTAAATATGTTTCTTTTATCCCATTGCTTGGCATAATTAGCAATCACTGGTAGGTAGTATGCTCTGCTGTAGTTTATTTCCCTTAAGAAAAAACACACAGATCAGGGTCGCCCATGTCTAATGGGGTTTTTTACAAAAACAGTTTTGAGGAGTGAGGCTGTTCTCTCACCCCCATGCTCTCCCACACTCCCCCTGCTTTTCCTGCTGTGAATGTTCTTCCAAATGGTTAGGCTGACTCTGCTCAGTGCATCATTTGTTATCCCAGGTCTCTCCATGAATAATAGGCAACAGTGTAAAGTGCATAGGTTTCAAAGTGACTCCTCATCCTTTATTAGTTACAGATGCAAGCAAGGAAATCCAGAGTCTTCCACATTAAAGCCTATATCTTCAGCAGAGCTGTTCCTATGAAACCTCCTTTGAGTCTCAGGCGAGAAGCTCAACTATTGACCAGGAACTATCAAAGCAAAGTCCACACATTAAAGGAATTCAGCTTCCTGGCCCAGCCAGCTCAGCACCACTGTCTTTAGGAGGCAAATCCACAAACTCAGATCTTCTTCCTCAGCAATCCTGAGTAGATCCCATTCTTGGAAGCACCTTCTGCATATCTCCCCAGGTAAGAGGGTAAATATGTTCTCCTCTTCATAAATTTGTCAGAAAGTCTCTCTGATTAGCCACTAAAGCGAGACCTCTTGACCAGGAACAGTCTATTCTCTCTTTTCTTCTGTAACTAGATAGTTATAGATATAACTGTGTGCAGAGTGGATAACTCACATGTGGTGATAACAATACTTCTACCCAGCCACGATCCCACTGGATCCCTCCAGTTCCTTCACCATGTTAGCCCAAAGTTATGGCTACCAGCACCAACCAAATAGGAAAAAAATCAGTATCTGACAGTTCATTAAATTATGTGGTGAAACAGCAATAGGATTTTACGTGCAAATAAACTTTAATCAAATGTATAATTGCTGATGTCTGATCTCTCATATCTAAACCATACCTCCCTAAAACTTAATCTATGAAGGTCATGAAACCAAAAAGAAAACCCACAAAACTTGGAATGGCTTACCTTTGGGACCATCTGACACCTTCAGCCACAGTCCCTTACCCACGGGAACTCTTGTTATAGCCCTGGTTGAGTTCCCCTCTGTGAGTAGTCACAGGACTGATGTATTGGAGCCACCTTTTAGATCTTATTTGCTTTCAAGCCAGCTCAGCTGGAGTTGCACCAACAGAGTGTCTAAGCCTTCATGTGCCTTCATGGACCTTCCTCAGGCGCAGGTGCCCTCTCTGGGGATTATGCAGTCAACAACATAGCTGTTCCAGTTCCCAGTTTAACTCTCTGAGGACTGTGCGATAGGTAGAGCGTTTACAGCCTTCACAAACAAACTTTTTACCATGCAGCCACCCATTTCACTTATAGGTAAAAAATAAGAGAGTTAAGAGCTGGGCAAAAAATAATAAATGTCTTTTTTGGGATCCTCAGTACACCTAGGCAGCGTAACTCTTCCCGCTCCCCCATATTCCTGCTCACTCTTCCAGTCTGGTCATAGTGAGAACTCCTTCCCCTTTACTGGGTGTTGCCATTCTCCTTCCTCTTTTAAACTTGCTCACCAAGAGTTATTAGTAATCTGCAGCTGGTACCCTTTATTGCCCGGGCAAGACAGCTCTATTGGTTATTACCCTTAAAGGAATATCTCAATTTCTCAGACAGTCTCCCTTTCCTGACATAAAATGGACAATTCAGATTGCACTGAAAGTGATGGGGAGTTTGTGGAATGGAATAAATGCACATTGCAGGGTTCCCTGGCCCACCACAGCCAGGGCTTCCTTTGCAGCCTGGGTTAGAGCCATGTGTGTTGCCTTGCCCAACATGCAGCAAAGAAAAACTGCTTGGAGAACAATCATCTGGCAGCCTGTGTGTATTCTTTGTACCACCTCTGAGGAACATGAAACTGTGTCCACATAATTAAAGAAACAATGGCACTTTCAGTCTTATTCTGGCCCTAAATCTCATGTTTGCCTAATTTGTCTCTTAAAAATAATTATGACTACACATTCTATTCACTGGCATGTTTGTTTTGTTTTATCAAACCTGTTTTTCTTGTTACGATAGCATGTGATCCATCAACTATTTAATACAATTAAGAAAAAAACCCCCAGTAACTCTGCAAGTAAGGCTGTGCACACATTCCAAGGCTGTGATAATATCACAAGTCATGAGAACTTTGCTTTTTGAGAGAGTATCATTTTGTCAGAATGACTGGGTGTGGGTGCCTTTGGGTTAAAAATTAGTTTTGTAGGGTTTTTTGGACACAGCTTTGATTCTCTAGCCTGCATTTTTAAGATAGGAAGGAAGCTTCCTAGTGCCAAATGCTGCATCTAAACATGTGACTAATTACACCAGAGACAAGCAGTGCTACCACTGATAGGAAGAACAAGTTCTGAGAATGAACATTTCCAGGATCACCCCAGCATGCGCATATTGACAGCCTGATGGTATTTAAACAGCTTATTCTAGAAACTTTCTCCCCAAAGTTCCCTTATTAGGCAAGTTGAAGTGACTGTGGTTCACTTCACTAAAGATCTCCTGTTCGCTTTCCAATACAGTTTGGAGAAAGTAATTTTGACCCACTCATGATGACCTCCAAGGTGCAGCTCTTCTGACTTGCAGTACTGCTGGATTTCCAAAAATCATTTCATCTCATCCTAAGCTCTCTTGCATACCTGATGGATCAAGAGATATATTTCAGTGGTTTTCTCTCTGCTGAATGCATTCATGATAGTACCTGCATAATAATTTCAAGGTCTAGCATTTATTGTTTGAATTGATGAGGCCTTATTTAAGGTTGTGTTTCAAAAGTACATAACACTTCGGTGTTTTTGTCTCCTTTCCTTCCTGTCCTTTGCATGCCAGGTATTTTTGTCTGCTTTTCCTGCTGGCTATTGCATGCCAACTAACTTATTGCTATGGCACAGAATGGCCCCATCTGTCACAAGCATTTTTTTAAGAGTCTAAGCTGAATGTTGAATGAATGCCTTATGTAGAGGAGTTTTAATTATTCTTCGATCTGTGGAAGAGGGGAGTAGGGCCAGGATGAGGATGACTGGGTTGTCAGGAAGATAGCTGGAGGGAATCAGAATATATCATTACCTAAGGGAGTGGTATCCTCAGTCTTCATCTACTTTAATTCTCTCACCAGACACATCAAATGACAGTGCTGTAGGGCTTAAAAAAATTGGGGCAAAGCTGGGGCAGCGGGTGGCTGATAATGACAGCCTGTCTAAATGTCTGAGTGGCAGACAAGTGGAGAGAAAGAAGTGTGCGGTACGGGCTAGCTCAGGTGGAGTGATAATGTATTTGGTTTTTATCTGCTTTCCTTCCTGAGTAGGATTTGGCAGCTGGTTAAGCTGGCTAGCTCTACATGAGCTTCACAATGCTGTTTATTAAACTTTTTGCTAAGAAAAGTGAAATTTGGCAATCTCAGCTTGCCCACAACTGATTGTTATTGCATGGAGCGCAAGCATGAATGACTTGAATGACTCTTGCTTTATCGGCAGAAGCAAGAGGCAGCCACAGTCTGATTTCTTTTCACACCTCCTACAAGGGACCCAAGTTAGGACTCTGCTGCAGATGGAATTACTCAGGGCAAAGGAGGAGCTCTCCAGGAGGGGATGTAGCTGCAGTTCTGCCAGTCTCTCCTTCCTGTGAAAAAAATATGTCTATTCCATGTCTGTCTCACTATTTACACGTGGAAATCTATTTCCTACTCCCTAGGCAAATCTGGCATGTGTTCCTCTAGCTCATTCATCTCTCATGGTACATGCATATATAGTTGGCACCATAGCCACAAGTAACCTGCAGAACCCCTGCTGATCCCACCCTGAGCCCTACAAGGCTGTGAGGTGCTGGTTCACCCAGCACAGCTAGAAGCCCTGGCACTTCGCAATGATTCTCATGGGAGATAAGGTGCCTCATCAGCTCAGGGAGATGAGGTATCTCATCATTCCTTTCCCTGCCCAGACTTGGCGACTACAATGAGCTGGCAAGCGAGGGGTAGTATAGTGCTACCCCATCACTTTAGCATAGAAGACAATTCCTGACTTAAAAAGCTTTTCCATTTCCAGTGAAAGAGTGCAGATGAAAAGGCTAGGAGCACGCACAAGTAAGGGTGGGATTGCTCTTACTCAGCTGTGTCTATTTAAAAGTTAGGCATTTAGCTGGGGTAGTCATAAGTCTCTACCTACAGACAAACAGGCACTTCCAGATACACATTCATGCCATCTGAGACAGATATCTAAAGAGAGCACTTCTGGCAGGTGATTCATCCCATCTAGCACTTTCTCCACATACTAGAGAGGGAGTCTAGACAACTGGGTGTCTAACCTTCAGATGGCAAAAATCAGATGAGATGAGTTCAGTGCAATATAGATAAAAATAAACATGGGGCATGAGAGTTTCCTTTGGATGCCATCCCCCAGCTGTTCTTCTACAAAGCTGATGTTGATTTTTTCTTTTTTAATGTTAACTCTTATCTGAAGCCAAATATTTATTTAGTAGCTAAACAGGTCAAACCAGCTATTATAGATCTGCCTGTTGATTAGCAGCAGTTTTGTTACCACATAAGACAACTAATACACCATTCCCATACTGTGCCATGGTAGCCTTTTAATCAAAGTCTGTCACAGATATCATAGAGCCCATGACATCCCAGGGGAAGACTCTCAAAGGTTTCTCTCTTCCACTCCCTGCTGTTTAAGCAGACAGCAAAGAGTTGCTCAGATGTAAAGGTGGCTGGCCTTATATAAATATACAGTGTATAGTATATAGACTGTCTGAACTTATCCACCACTCCAGATTTCCAAATTACCTATCTGTGATGGTAGTCAGCAAGTAATTCCTTACCAACAAACTGTTTGCAAAAAGCTCACCACCAATAGTCCTAATTTCTGCTCTCTTGGTTACACATCAGGTGACACTGCATCTATTCCCTGAATAGATGCAAGAACACACACAGAGTAAGATCTGCATTTCTTTCCTAGTCTAGGACCACAATGAACTAATATGTCATGCAAAGACCAAAAAGCAAAACAAAGAGCAAAATGACATATCCTTCCCTAAATGCCTTAATATAAAAAACAGACAATAAGCAGGCACAGAGGGGAGTACAAGAAAAATGGCAGTAACGGACAGCTTGTCAGGCAGTACACATTGCACATCTGCAGCCTGGCTTATTCAGGCCTCTGCAAACATCATGGAAAAAAAGAGCTCAATGGAGACAAGCTGGCATTCTGCAGAGGCTTGCAGTGGGCTCCAGAACACCAGGCCAACATGGGCTTTCTCGAAGCCAAACATGAACTTCTCTACTCCTTCAGAGAAAGAAGGAGAAGGTTCAGCAGAGTGATTCCAAAATGGCATCTTTTGTTGCCCAAAGTAAGACTTTTAATTCTCTGCAAAGGACAGAATTTAAATCCTTCTCTCCTTGGCAGTGCTTCCCAGCTTTGGCAGCTCCCCATTCAGCTGCCTTCCACAAATCCCACTCCAAGATGCCAAATTTCCAGCATACTTATGGATCAGATTTGAATGTTAGAAATGCCATTGGGTGCCTACAACTCAGGAACTATGACCTTCAGCATTATAATGTCCAAGTCTCTTTTTGGCTATAGACCAAAGACACTGAAGGGCCTTATAGAAAGAGAAATAGAGAGGCTGTTCACATACGTTTTAGCTAGCAATAGGACATCTCTTTCTAGGCTGCCTCAGATCATGCCCTGCCAGTTTCCAATCTGTAGCACACTGTATGCTGTCCACCCTTTTCTAAAGAAAAGAAAAAAAGACTCCAGTTTTACAACAAGATCCATAAGGCAGGTGCTACATTAAGAACAAGGGCCAAAGGTATACAGAATTCAAACGAGCCATACTGCTGAGTGCAGTGGACCTTGGGGACTCCCTTACAGGAGACCACCACTGAAACAGTGTGGTTTAGGTTTGGAGAGGAAAAGCATTAGGACTAGCCTGGCTGCTTTCCATTAGCCCATACTTGCAGCAGCGTGGGGAGAAACTGTAGCTCATTACTCTACCTCATTAGCCCTACCTGCTCGCCTCCTGTCATCCATGGCCTGGTGGCATTGGTGGCTCAGACTGGAGGAGCGGGAGCGAGGTGCTAGTGGCTCATGAGGGGCTCATACACTTTTTATAGACTTGGTGCAAAGGTTTATTTGCTTCAGGTCTAGCTTACTATTCAATCTTTGCGGTAATCAGAGAGCATGGAAACATTTGTAAGAAGCAAACAAAAAGGCCACAAACATCTCTTTCATGTTCAAATGAATATTTGTACATCTCCCCATTCCCTTTACTCTGTCTTTAGGTGTGCATTGCTCAGCAGTAACATCTAGCTGTGATTGATTGATTGATTGATTGATTTTTTTTACACGCTTGGATTTATATCTCACAGGAGTCCATATTGGCCAGCTCAAGGCAAAAGCCAGGAAAACATGAGTTTGTGCTTAAAATATAAGTTGTAAGTCACTCACAGAGTGGGAAAGGGCCCAACATGAAGTTATTCTATTCTGTCCTTGATTCCCAAATGGAGAAAAGCTTTTAAATCAAGCAAACCCATTGTACATCCAGAGTAACTGGAAGCAAATTATATTATCAGTTTCCAAAATGAGAAAACATGTTTTCAAGAGGATCATAATGCACAGGCCCATGCATTAATCTAGGTCCCAAATAAGTTTGATATTGAGGACTTTGGTGACATGTGAGTGGCTGCTGGCACTGGCTGTGCCTGATGGGAGTTGCATCCTTCTGACTCAGCCTAGCACCCAGTAAAGGTGGTGCTTGATCGGCCACTGCCTCTGTGGCAGTGGGACCCAGGGCCACTGTTCAAGGGTAGAATATGATGTATTGTATCTTAGCCTCAGTCTCTGAGGGACTTCCACATTGCTAGTCCCTTCTGTCTTTTGTCTTTGCAATGAAATGAAACACATATTACAATAATTAAAAAAATACATTCTTAGAGCATTCATACCTGCATTTTTCATTCCACATTGCACTGCCAAAATGTGCAGAGCCAGCCCTATCTGTTAAAAAGGAGTGTTAAAGACTTAGAAAAGCATATAATTTTCCAAAGCCATAGACCAAAGAGCCAGTAGACCAAAGTCTGCAAGATGAGAACCTCTTCAGGGCACATGTACTAATTTATTTAGGAATGAGCAAACTCTGCTTTATCCTGTTGTTCTTTGGTTTGTGCAGAATAAACATTCCAGACTAATACACATCATACACAAAGGCCCATTTCTGGCTTAGGGGACTGGGGACTGTATTGTGGTATTTTTGGTCCTAGACCTGAAAACAAAAGGCTTCAATTAGAGATATTACTCATTTTCTGAGCAGTAGCAAAAACAATCTGCACTCTAAAAATGGCATTCAGGTGTATTCCACTTCTTCAGGAGAAGTGTAGGTACTCAGCCTTTTGCTGCAATGTACTCCCTCATCATTTGTGCTAGCACTGAAGTTTGCTGGGCTGCACTGTCAGCCAGGGTAGAGGACTGACATGGCTTCAATCCTTCTTGCTCCCCTTTTCTGTCAGAGCATACAGACTTAAAGATGAGCCTCTTCACTTTCTGGAGGGCTTCAATGAAAGGACAATTCATTCACTGGCTGCTGGCCCTCAGCCCTGGTCATTCATTTGTGCCAAATTCTCCCCTTGGGTAAGGCCTAATGTGGTCACACAATGACTTCAGTGTCAATCCTGCCCACTGAGCTGAGTGCACAATTTAGCCGTTAAAGCTGACACAAATCCTGATGCAAAAAGTCTTTCCTTTGTTATCTCAGAAAGAACGTCAGCCTCCCTTGCAGCTGTTATTTTTATCCAACAATAACAACACTTTTGCGGTCTTTACAAAAAATAGTATCTGCCCAAAACCTCTGCTTAAAATAGCACTGTACAGCATTTAAAGTATCATTTCTCTTGCATTACTGCTTTTAGGCATCATGCTTAACTCCATGGGATGGCTTTTTATGTGTTGATTTAGGTAGTTGCATTTCCTGTTGCAGGGATGAAAATAAGACATTTATTTTTTAAAACTGCTCTCCAACTTCCAGTGTACAAAACTGTGTCCCAAATGACACAGGACCAGGCTCTCATTCCTTTTCTGGTACTGAAGAATATTTTACTGTGCAAGTTTTCCTATTGAAATCAGTGAAACTATCTGTGGAATAATGCACCATTCGGGAATAGTGGGCTACTGACTTTTAACCCTTCATTACAGCAGTGCCTCTGTAACTGTACCCATGTACCAAACCCAATACATTGCCTAGGATAATGCTAACAAAAAAACCCTAAACAAATTAGCAAACAAACAATAAATCCTCCCTCATGATTAACTGTATGCCCTTACATTTAAATGAGCAACAAACTATATATGAACTCCTGGATTAATATTTTTCAAACATAACATCTTTTATGTCTTTATTTTATACAAAGATTTAATGAAATGCTTAAATTTTTAAAATCATTATGCAGAAAATTAAAGTCTATTTATATGCTCTGCTATTCCAAGATGCTTAAAATATTGTTAAGATTTTGGGAAAATGGGTCAAGAAGTCAGGGAAATTTGAAATTTAAAATGAGGCATTACCAGTTTCTGAAGACTGTACACACACACACGCACACATTTAGTCTTGCGATAATATAGAATGGCTGGTTCTAGGGCATCACCATGGTTCAGATGTATTATCCTTGACTCATTGAAATTACATTTTTGGTTGCTGATGATCTGTGCTGGCGACGAAGGGGGCTAGAAGATCAGTAATCTTACATAGCTACTAGAAACGCTCCACCGGCTGTGCAGGGTTCTGAACTCCTGTCACACGACACTAAGGGGACAGACAGGTTCTTTTAGGGATCCTTGGCAGAATGATGACAGCACTAAATCATAGTTACAATTAAAGCTTTATTTTCTTAACAGGATATTATGATTAATATAGCACAGAATTTATGATTAGAATGGCACAGAATTTCTACAAGTAGAATCAATATAGTACAATTTATAAGCAGCATAATACAGAATTTATAATACAACTTATGATTTCTAATCACCTAGACCCTAACTTAACTTATGACTTCTAATCACACGGATCCTCTGCAGATCGGGTCAAATCTTAATACATGGCTTGTTGTATCAATATAACAATCATAATCTAGACTCAAAAATCATATAAAAGAATATGAGTCACTCAATCCTCAGAGGAAGCAGATGACAGTGGGTCACAGGTCTCACTGTCCAGCAGCAGTTCCTGTCCAAGTTCCCCACTTAGGACTTGTAACTGCTTGATTTTATAGACAGTGCTCTGTATGCTGTTATGCTTCCCTGTTCTGTGACAGGATCATCAACAACACCTGGTTGGCCGGGTGCCTGGGACCTTCAAGGCCGGTAAGGAAGGGAGTAATCGGCCTGGCGCCCAGGAATCTTGAGGCTGGTAGGGAGGGCAAGAAGAAATCTGTTTGGTTTGTCTACTTGGTTCACAAGACCTTCAGGGCCTGATAATGAGGGAAAGGGAAAGAATACGTGACCCGCTCAGTCACAGAGAATGGCTGCTTGCCTCATAAAATGACATTAGTTATGCTAACCATATTACCAGGGGTTGGGAGCAGGGGGTACCAGTCACAACTACTCACTGCTCACACCTGGAGAGCCTCATTGCGGCAGATACCACACAGGAACCCACAGTGAGGGCCAGGGCAATTAAGCAACAAGAGCAGGGGGAGAAAAGTTGTATACAGAGAAAGGAAGGCAAATGGACATTCTCACAGCATCTCCTTTTGCTTGTATATCTGTGACCAGCTTGGAAAAAAACAGCCCAGCCATTGAATGTAATCCTGAATTTGACAAGGAGTGCCCCAAGACTTTTTTTTCATTCATAATGATATGCCTCAGATTTTGAAGGAGTGGAGATTTTATATTTGACTACAATTTTTCTGCATGTAAAGTAATTCTGTTGGAAACAGGTGATCAGTTCTTAAATTTCAAAAGGGCTTTGAGACTATTACAAAGCTCTTCTTCAAGTGCAAGTCAGGTTCCTTGCCCATCTCATTGCAGGGAGCAGGAGTGCTTACTACATGTACTTCAGCCAGCGGGCTTTTGCTTAAGATGAGTAGAAAGTGTGATGTACAGTGAGGAGCATGGGAGTCCTTTGCTTTAGTAGTCACCCATTTGCCCTATCCTGAAGGTGTGCTTTTCATTCTAGGATGTTTCAGGGAATGGAAAGATACTGACTTTATTTTGATGGTCAGAATGACCAGGTTTTTTTTCTCTTTCTGAAAAAGAAAAAAAAAATCTTGGAAAAAGATTAAGCCCATGGTATATAGGTGTATACACAGAGAACATGACATTTTCCACTACAAACATATGGACAAAACCAGAAATACTTTTGCAAAAATACTTTATGGACACCATAGAAAAACAAAGTTGTAATTGTCATAGGAAGTTGCAAGAGAGTGATAAAATATCTTGACATTTGAAATAAGACCACTTTGTGGGTGCATTTTGCTTTCTGGGCTTCTAAATCTGCCTTGCCTCTTCCCCTTCTGTCACCTGGACTGTAACCTATTCAAGACAAGAAGAATATGTATTATGATTCAGGATGAACTCTATTCAGAGCAATTAACAATGGAACAGAAAGGTACCATTGAAGAGGAAAGATTTCCTCACTAGGGTGTGTCTTTGGCAGTAACTGTATGTTTCTCTTCAGGAGAACCATTGTACAGGGAAAGACGAGACTTGAGAGCGAGCCTGGCATCTTGCACTAAACCTTAGGTGCAAAAGATAGGCAGCTCTGCTGCTCAGAGCTCTACAGCGTGCCGCCTGGCAAAGCAGCATTTACTACATGGATCAGGAAAGGAGGTGCAACAGTGAAGACTGTATACTAATAACCCAAGTTCCAGTTAAGACTTGGTTATAATAAAGGCAGGAATCCCCTCACCTCACCTGTCTGTATAAAAACTAGGCATCCCATCCAAACTAGTCATCTTGGCTCTCTCCCTATTGTCAATGGTGAGAGACAGACACTCTAGAGGGTGATTTATCCTTCCTCTTATGGGTGCATGTCCTAGGATAACATCACTCACCTTCTGAAAGAAATTTTGAATAGAGACAGGTTACAGTCTTAACACCTTGTCTCTTCCAGAGATTTTAGCAACTCCCAATTAAAAATGGCAGCACTGCCACAGTGGTGGAAGCATCTGTGAGAATGCTGAAGGAAAACAACCTTTTTTGGCTACTAATCATGTGAACCTGCTTTGGGAAGTTGTAGGTAACATGATACTGAAAATGCGTGTGGTCTACAGAGCCTGATCTATACCCACATTCCCTCTGTGACTAGCCAAAAGGGAGCTGTGCTGGCAGCAGGAACAGCAAGCTATTTTTGCCACGCAGCATGAAAGGGCAGGATGACAGCTCTCCAGCTAGCTCCAGAAATTAGCATTCTCCATTAACGGAGTGGATGGCAACACAACAGACACAGCAAATTTGCCAAAGAATTCATTACAGTGGATTACTGTGGTGTGGATTGCACTGCTGTATAATGATCCCTTTGTTAGGTGTAAGCTGCACATTCCTACATGAGAGGTTTGATCAAATGTTTCATCATTTCAGATTTTCACCTAAAGATGAGATTGCAATAGAGATGTAAATATTGCCTTTTGTTTCCAAAAAAGCATTTAACTCTAACAGAGGGGGACATATTGCCTCCTTTGCCATCAATATGTAGAAGTTGCACTGCAAGGGAATTCCTAGTGAGATTCTTTTTGCATACACCAGCCATATTTTCTTCTTAGATATATCTATTAACCTGGTTTTGCTCCACTGAAGTCAGTGAAATAATTCCAGCTTTTCACTGATGCAGAGGAGATCAGAATCTGATGGCTGTGACGTTAGCCTTCAGACTGCCTGTTCAAGCAAGTCCCACATCATTAAGTATTTTTTTTATACAGAACAAACTACACTACCAAGAGGGGGGCGTGGCTTTGTATTTAAAGCTCCAGCACTGGTTTAAGGCCTCTTTGTGCTACTGTTTAGGAGATTTAAGGGATAAACACCTGTACTAAGCATGTAGCTCTGGATAACTCAGACTGGGAGACTCGGGAGCCCAAGGGCTGGTAGGGCTGGCTTTATCGTCCCTTTTCGTATACAATGTGTGGGCATGGAGGGAGTGATCCCCTAGTGGAACAGAGATCCCTCTACACCATAACCATACACAAAACTTAGAGCTGCCCTGAAAGAAGTGCTCAGTTAGTGTCTGGACTACAGAATCCTCTCCAGAGAACATAATTATATTCTGCTGTGTAACCTAAATCTGCAATATAAATGCAAAGAGAACAGTTTAGTGTAAATGTGTCTTTACATAAGTATATACCTGGGTATGGTTCAGTTTTAATATACCATTGATATAATCATCAATAAGAAACAAAAACTGGCATCTGGTGACTCCATAATTTCAGAGATGCTATAATCAGAACAAGAGAGGTTATTTGGAGAGCTTCAAAGAATCAGATCTCTTGCCGATATCTTAGTTCCTCCTCTGAATAATAATGCTGAAGCTTTATTAGTTAATCAATAAGACATGATACAGGGAATGGTTATCATAAGATAATCACACCCTGGAGCATTTTGAGGCATGAGCCTTATGCCTCTAATCAGATTGGGGTGAGATTATCTTTTGATAACCACACCCTTGGGGGCTGGCTCATTTCTACTATGAGAAAATGTTATGGTTGGGGAAAATGTGCATTTCTGCTGTAGAAAAATGAAAATGGTAGTATATAATTAGCAGCCATTTTTCCCAAACTGAAAAATCAGATTTCCTTTTAGAAAGCTCCAATGGAATTCCTCACTATCCATGCTATTTTAAGGCAAAAATAATTTCTAAACAGGTGACATGCTTGGGAGTCAGTTTTAACCTACCATATATAGCAATATAGATACATATATATGCACCAAAGAGGCACACAGGATAAAAATATCCAATAAGTTTGCTGTAGAGCTGAAAAACAAAGAAAGGCATTGCCTTGTTTTTGCTAAAAAAAAAAAAAAAAAAGAAAAAGGCTAGCAGATTAGGTATTGTTTCTGGTGTCATATATGCTACACATCAGATCTCTGTTTATATACATTAGAATCCTATCTGCAGCTAGTTTTTGTTTTCTATTTACTAATAGGAAATTGCAATATTGATAAAAGTTTCATTTAAATTTAAAAAAAAAAGAAAAAAAAAAGAAAAGAGCATGTTGCACTGAACCAGGAAATAACCTTTTTGAATTATAGTGATTAGAAGTAACAATCACACTTGGGTGTGTACATTGAAAATGTACACATACACTCTGTTTTTATAAACAAACTCACTGTAGACACTTTTAGATATTTTGGAAGTGCTTTACATGACTATTCATAAGAAGCATTAATGAAAAAAATCTCAAATTAGCAATTAGAGGTGATTGCAATTTTTAGATATTTACAAACAAATATCTGTATGAAATGTGCATGTGCGCACACAATTAATCCAGGATCAGTAGTGACAGAATTCAATGATTTTGCTGAATAAGAGTAACATTAATAATAAAACCTCAAATAACAATAATTTCAAGGTTTCACCGTCAACCTAGGTTTTTTTATCATTGGAGCTCACCTCTGTGTTTCCCCCCCCTCTTCGAGAGACTGGGAAAGGAAGGCACGAAGAGATGAAATAACTAGTCTCAACTTACCCAAGACCCCAATGACAGAGCCAGAAGCAGAATCATAGAATCATAGAATCACAGAATCATAGAATTGTTCTGGTTGGAAGAGACCTTTAAGATCATCGAGTCCAACCATTAACCTATCACTACCAAGTCCACCACTAAACCATGTCCCTAAGCTCCACATCTACATGCCTTTTAAATATCTCCAGGGATCGTGACTCAACCACTTCCCTGGGCAGCCTGTTCCAGTTCCTGATAACCCTTTCAGTGAAGAAAGTTTTCCAAATATCCAATCTAAACCTCCCCTGGCGCAACTTGAGGCCATTTCCTCTTGTCCTATCGCCTGTTACTTGGGAGAAGGGACCGACATCCACCTCCCTACAACCTCCTTTCAGGTAGTTGTAGAGAGCGATAAGGTCTCCCCTCAGCCTCCTTTTCTCCAGGCTAAACATCCCCAGTTCCCTCAGCCACTCCTCATAGGACTTGTGCTCTAGACCCCTCACCAGCTTCGTTGCCCTTCTCCGGACACACTCCAGCACCTCAATGTCTTTCTTGTAGTGAGGGGCCCAAAACTGAACACAGTACTTGAGGTGCGGCCTCACCAGGGCCGAGTACAGGGGGACGATCACTTCCCTAGTCCTGCTGGCCCCACTATTTCAGATACAAGCCAGGATGCCGTTGGCCTTCTTGGCCACCTGGGCACACTGCTGGCTCATATCCAGCCGGCCGTCGACCAACACCCCCAGGTCCTTTTCCGCCGGGCAGCTTTCCAGCCACTCCCCCCCAAGCCTGTAGCATTGCCTGGGGTTGTTGTGACCCAAGGGCAGGACCCGGCACTTGGCCTTGTTGAACCTCATACAATTGGCCTCGGCCCATTGATCCAGCCTGTCCAGATCCCTCTGTAGCGCCTGCCTACCCTCAAGCAGATCAACACTCCCGCCCAGCTTGGTGTCGTCTGCAAACTTACTGAGGGTGCACTCGATCCCCTCGTCCAGATCATTGATAAAGACATTAAACAGAACTGGCCCCAATACTGAGCCCTGGGGGACACCACTTGTGACTGGCCGCCAACTGGATTTAACTCCATTCACCACAACTCTTTGGGCCTGACCATCCAGCCAGTTTTTTACCCAGTGCAGAGTACACCCATCCAAGCCATGAGCAGCCAGTTTCTCCAGGAGAAACTATGTGCTATGGGAAATGGTGTCAAAGGCTTTACTAAACTCCAGGTACACAATGTCCACAGCCTTTCCCTCATCCACTAAGCGGGTCATAGTCTCAACGTGGAGCAAATCACTACGCTATGACTTGCTATGTGCCTGAGAGGGCCCAGTCACTAAATTGAGCCCATATTTAGGGCTTTTGCTTATGCCTACTCATGGGAAACATTCCACTGGTGAGAATACGCAAACTGCCTTTGTGGGGAACCACTGAATCTGAGCCTTACTGCAGAAAGCAGAGAGCACAAGAGGTGAGCTGTGACCTTTTGAAGAAGATCCAGCTGGTAAGAAGCATCCAAATCAAAGAGAAGGTGTGGCAAAGCAACAGCTGCTTCACAGCCCATGTTCCTACCTCCACCATGTTCTTCTATGCTCACCTCCATCCTCTCTGCTGGTTATGATTTTTCTAAACTTTGTCTGCAATTTGTAGGTACATGCGGTTCTTCTTCCATAAAATGAAGATATTTTAAAAAGGGGATTTTTTTTGCTATTCCCTTCAGCACAAGCACCTTTCTCACCTCTATTTGCTGCCGTTATTCTTAGCCATAGCTGTTTGTACAGTCCAATAGCATGAGGGTTTATGACCACTTAGGGATCAGAACAACTACTAAAATTATTGCAACTAACTCAGGACCTTTTGTTGATCTACCAGGACAACACTTTGTTCCTACATATTTCAACATGGGGCTATTTCAGTTTTTCTGGTATTATATGTTTTGATTCTGATCTTCCTTACTGCAGCTTTAGGTGAATGTAATGCTACTGACATTTGGTGGAATGTGTGGAAACTCACAAATATAGGATGAACAGGATTTAACTCTAAGGACATGTAAGCAGCAGGATCAGGCCTAATACTTAGATGCTTAAAAAAACCCCTCAAACTTAATGGAAAACCTCATAGGATTCAAGTACTCAAAAGAATCTTTTGTTTTTCTGTCTTATAGCACTGAGCTGTGAGCCTGTGTGTGATTTCTGTCCCATTTCATTGTTAGCCACACTCACACCAGCAGAAGGAAGTGTGCAGCAGAGTTTTTAATAGCTCAGATATTGTTCTGTGCCATTGCCCTGAACATACCCACAAGTACAGCAAAGAGCAAAAGCTGTCACAGCCTTAACATTTAGACAATGCAGCATGTGTGCATGGGGTTGGAGTATGTGTTAACAGTATAACTGTGACTAGTCTTATATGATGCCATTAAGGGTTCAAACTATGTAGGCTTTAGTCATGCAGTTGAGTCTTGCAGCTATAATTTCTGAAACACCTTTCAGGGCCAATTTGCAAAAGTAATCCCAAAAGGCGAGTGAGTGCGCTTTTGCTTTTCCTTACAGGCATGTGTATTGGGTTTGCGTGGCAAGGTTTTGGTAGCAGGGGAGGCTATAGGGGTGGCTTCTGTGAGAAGCTGCTAGAAGCTTCCCCTATGTCCAATAGAGCCAATGCCAGCCAGCTCCAAGACAAACCCGCTGCTGGCCAAGACCAAGCCAATCAGCGACAGTGGTAGCGCCTCTGTGATAACATATTTAAGAAAGGGGCAAAAAAACCCAAACCCTGCGCAATGGCAGCCGGAGAGAGGAGTGAAAATATGTGAGAGGAACAACTCTGCAGACACCAAGGTCGGTGGAGAAGGAGGGGGAGGAGGTGCTCCAGGCGCCAGAGCAGAGATTCCTCTGCAGCCTGTGGTGAAGACCATGGTGAGGCAGGCTGTCCCCCTGCAGCCCATGGAGGTCCACGGTGGAGCAGATATCCACCTGCAGCCCGTGGAGGACCCCACTCCAGAGCAGGTGGATGTGCCCGAAGAAGGCTGTGACAGCATTCCTTCTATGTCCCAAACTCCCAATGACTTTGATGAAATTTGGCATGTGTTCAGCGTTCTAAGAACTTCTATTTAAATGTGTCCTGGTTTCGGCCAGGATGGAGCTAATTTTCCTCCCAGTAGCTACTGTGGTTTGGATTTAGTATGGGATTTGTATGTGAAGAATGTTGATAATGCACTGATGTTATTAGTTGCTGCTGAGCAATCAAGGACATTTTTCAGCTTCCCAGGTTTTGCTAACGTGCAGGTGCAAAAACCTGGGAGGGGTATAGCCAGTATAGTTGACCCAAACTGGCCAAAGAGAGTATTCCATACCATAGATGTCATGCACGGTATATAGTGGGGGGTCGGCCGGTGGGCTGGGGCCTTTTAGTTTGTTTGTGCTTTTGTTTGTTCGGCTGTTCGTTCCCTCGCTCACTCGGTCTGGTACTTGCAGTTCCAAGATTGCTGCTGGGGAATATCGCTGTTCCGTGATCGCTGCTCGGGACGGGCTGTATCGGTCATTGGGTCGTCGGGCGGTGAGAAATTGTGCATCGTTCATTTTATATATTCTATTATCATTATATTTCATTATTATTATTATTAATATAGAATATAATTATTATTATGTTTTCCTTTGCTGTCCTGGTGAACTGTTTTTATCTCAACCCACAAGTTTTCCTTTCTTTCCAATTCTCCTCCCCATCCCACTGGGGAGGGAGGGGGTGGAGTGAGCAAGCGGCTGCATGGTACTTGATTGCTGGCTGGGGTTAAATCACAACAGCGGGGGAAGGGAGAAAGGGAATTATTCAGGTCTCCCTTCTTTGCTCTTGTCAAGAGAAAAAAAAAAAAAAAAAAAGTCAAAAGCCAAACCTTAGTAGAAAAGCTATACCTGTTGTCCTGTGGATCTTCTATCAGGATTCCCTACAACCCATCCCAAGTCAAGAACTTCTCTTTCTCTCTCTCTCTCTCAAAAAAAAAGCTTTAAGAAGCTTTCCTATGTATTAAGTATCATGAAACTGATTGATTGTTCACAAATGGAAATTATTTGGTGATTTGGACCAGATCTTGCTGCTGAAATGTTGGCAAACTGATACACTAAAACTGAATCTGTTAATATGATTACTATTTCTCCTACGGGGAAAGGCTGAGGGAGCTGGGGCTGTTCAGCCTGAGGAAGAGAAGACTGAGAGGGGACCTCATCGGTGCTTATAAATATCTCAAGGGTGGGTGTCAAGAGGATGGGGCCAGACTCTTTTCGGTGGTGCCCAGCGACAGGACAAGGGGCAATGGGCACAAACTGGAATATAGGAAGTTCCGCCTGAACATGAGGAAAAACTTCTTTCCTGTGAGGGTGACAGAGCCCTGGAACAGGCTGCCCAGGGAGGGTGTGGAGTCTCCTTCTCTGGAGATACTCAAAACCTGCCTGGATGCAGTCCTGTGCAGCCTGCTCTAGGTGACCCTGCTCTGGCAGGGGGGGTTGGACTAGATGATCTCCAGAGGTCCCTTCCAACCCCTACCATTCTGTGATTCAGATATATAAACAATGTTTTTATTAAAGGAGTACTTAGGCTGGGTCTCTCATTTCAGTGATGCAGAGATAACCAAATCATTTTTTTCCTCTTAAAACAGAGTATATTAGCTTTTCTAATTAATTTGCAATCTTTGTTAGAAGATGGTGCTTCCGACACATAAGACAAGCATACCTGATCCTAAATGGGTGCTACTACTGCTTTGTGCAGGCAAAGCAGGAAGTACTGAAATTGGGAGGAATTTAAATTCTGGGATGATTTAACTTGTTTTTGTTATTTTTAACTACTAAAGAAACACTTTTCTCATCTCTACAGCACTAGTTTTATACTAAATATATATATTTTTTTTTTCTGTGAGGAGTGTTCTTCTAAAAATCTCTAACCAAAAAGAGAAGGAACATACTTTTATTGCATAAGGATGCTTATCTTGCACCAGTTTGCAGATCTTTTCATACCTAGAGACCAAAGCAAAGGGGAGAATGCCAGGCTGGGGCACTGGCTACATCCTGCCGTCCTTACTCAAGCCAAACTCCAATCCACCATGTCACTATAGTGTTTTGTAGTATAACAACCTGTGGGACAAGATCAAATTTGGACGTCACAGACTGCACAAATACCAAAATGCCAGCTCCTATCCTATCCTATCGATGTTCTACATTTATGACATGGTGCAACAATTTTTAGTGAAAGGAGGGTGAAGGGGGGAAACAAGGGAATACAATATGAGCAGGGTTTGCACAGCAGACAGGAGCTTTCTCACCTGCTTAGTTGCTATCAACTGGCACAGTTATGTAGTATCTGTTATAACTTCAATCACTGCAGTTATAGGTTCAGTTATGATTTGTTTGCATTACTCACAATGTTCCAAACCCTCAGCTGGTCCAGCCAGAAGATGAATATTTTTGGCAAAATTTGCAGTATATATGTGCAACTTTTTTTGAGCTTTTAACAAAGTTTGAATGAAATAAGGCTGAAATTAAACTGTTCTGCACGCTCCTTTTAAAAAAACCTTAGGATGGCTGTGATACGCATCACACTTGCTTCTTCATTTTATTAGTGCTTTGATAACAGTGTAGCTCCAGGACTCACACTGTAAGTGCTTTAGGTGTGTGGACAGTCATTTCGTTGGTTGTACAGCACCCAGCGTGTCGGGAGGTGTGCCGGGCAAGTGTTGATGCTGAGGGGGCGTGTATAACAGATGACTGGGAAGGAGCAGTGTCAGTTCCATCTTAATCAGATGGGATGTGAGATCCAGCTCATCTTTGCCTTTGCTCGATGGCTTGTGCAAATTCACACTATCCTAAGCATTTCTGCTCATGCTCTTCTTTCCCAGCATGCTTGTTTCTCCTCGGTGCCCACCCTACTGCAGGACCAGGGGTGGGTTACATTGCAGTTGGCACTTTTTCCTCTACACTACATTTAGCCTTTTCTTACTTGTTGGGCAAAGCCCTTGAGTAGTGCTTGGACTCTCCCCACTTCTTTCCGCTAAAACTGAACGGATTCTTTAAATATCAGTGCTGTGCTTTGGGTTTTCCAAGTTCTAAAAGAGACACTAAAATGATGTTAAACTTGCCTTGCTGCCGTTCCTAAACAAACTGCTATGTCCCATCTCTGTTTGTCTAGCTTGAATAGCAAGTGCAGACCGGTTTCACTTGCAGGTTCTCACTGATGAACACAGCGTTATTCTTCTTTCCAGAACAGCAGTATTTTTTTAATCATTACAATTGTTAGATTTGCCTCATCTTCCTTCTTTCACCCTTTCTAACATTAAAAATAACAATAAACCTGAAATGCATCAATGAAGCACAGACTGTTCCTACGTTGTCTCATTGGAGAACTGTGACACTGTTTAGTCCATGATATCAAAAGTAAGGAAATACAGTAATTGATTTGATGCTTTTAATAATCTCCTGTTTTTATTAAATGTTTTTCTCCATTCCTTTATACAAAACAATTCTGAGATTTTTCACGTCTAAGTCACAGGTATTGTAACATCATTTTCCACAGTTTTACATATTTACTGGGTCTTAAGATTATCGTTTTATTAATACGACAGATATACTGATGAAATAGAAATGTGGAACTTGTGCATGATACAGAACCAGAAGTGGTACAGAAAATTGGCATAGAGATACTGTATATTTATTTAATGATTTTTTGTTTTGATTCTGATAACATCTTGTACAAATCAGGGCTAATGCAGTTCTCATGAAATTTTCCACAAATTATCTTGAGGCAAGTATGGAGTAATTGGGTGTTGAAAAAATGTACTGCAGAAACAGCTCTAGACAAGTACAGTCTGTATTACTCAGGAAGTTGTAACATGTAAATACTTAAAGTGCATCTTTGAAATATAATGATACATAAATTCCTAGTCTAAGCATCATCAGCACAAGGACATTTACTGGTGTGGGTGGAAACATTTTGGGGATAGGGAGCTTTTTTCTTTTTCTCTTTGTTTTGTTAAAGTGAAATACAGCACTAAAAATGCGATGGGGAGCTGGTCTCTGTTTTTAACAGTCCATTGTACCGTTCGATTTTCCCGGAGGCTGGTGCATGATAGGGGATGTGATACACCCACTCAATGCCATGCTCTTTGGCCCAGGTGTCTAGGAGGTTGTTTCGGAAATGAGTCCCATTGTCTGACTCAAGTCTTTCTGGGGTGCCATGTCACCATAAGACTTGCTTCTCAAGGCCCAGGATACTGTTCCGGGCGGTGGCATGGGGCACGGGATATGTTTCCAGCCATCTGGTGGTTGCTTCCTCCATTGTAAGCACGTGGCACTTGCCTTGGCGGGTCTGTGGGAGTGTGATATAGTCAATCTGCCAGGCCTCCCCATATTTATATTTCAGCCATCGTCCTCCATACCAGAGAGGCTTTAATCGCTTGGCTTGCTTGATTGCAGCACATGCTTCACACTCATGGATAACCTGTGCGATAGCGTCCATAGTTAAGTCCACCCCTCGATCACAAGCCCATCTGTATGTTGCATCTCTTCCCTGGTGGCCTGAGGTGTCATGGGCCCACCGAGCTAGGAATAGTTCACCCTGTCATTGCCAGTCTAGATCCACTTGCGCCACTTCAATCCTAGCAACCTGGTCTACCCGCTGGTTGTTTTGATGTTCCTCAGTGGCCCCACTCTTGGGTACATGAGCATCTACATGGCGTACTTTTACAACAAGCTTCTCTACCCGGGCAGCAATATCTTGCCACGGTTCGGCAGCCCACATAGGTTTGCCTCTGTGCTGCCAGTTGCTCTGCTTCCATTGCTGTAACCACCCCCACAGAGCATTCGCCACCATCCATGAGCCAGTATAGAGGTAGAGCTTTGGCCACTTTTCTCGCTCAGCAATATCTAAAGCCAGCTGGATGGCTTTCACTTCTGCAAACTGACTCGATTCACCTTGTCCTTCAATGGCTTCTGCAACTCTTCGTGTAGGACTCCACACGGCAGCTTTCCATCTTCGATGCTTTCCTACAATACAGCAGGATCCATCAGTGAACAGGGCATATTGCTTCTCATCTTCTGGCAGTTTATTATACGGTGGGGCCTCTTCAGCATGTATCACCTCCTCCTCTGGTGACATTCTGAAATCTTTGCCTTCTGGCCAGTCCGTGATTACTTCCAAGATTCCTGGGCGACTGGGGTTTCCTATTAGAGCTCATTGTGTGATCAGTGCGACCCACTTACTCCATGTGGCATTGGTGGCATGATGTGTAGAGGGGACCCTCCCTTTGAACATCCAGCCCTGCACCGGCAGTCGGGGTGCCAGGAGGAGCTGTGCTTCAGTGCTGATCACCTCTGAAGCAGCTCGAACCCCTTCATATGCTGCCAAGATCTCTTTTTCAGTTGGAGTGTAGTGGGCCTCGGATCCTCTGTATCCCCAGCTCCAAAACCCCAGGGGTCGACCTCGAGTCTCCCCTGGTGCTTTCTGCCAGAGGCAGAAAAGGTAGGTCCATTCTCCCTGGCTGCGGTGTAGAGCACATTTTTAACATCTTGTCCGGCTCGGATTGGCCCAAGGGCTACTGTGTGAACTCTCTTGTGTTTTAATTTGTTCAAATGCTTGTCGTTGTTCAGGGCCCCTTTTAAAATCGTTCTTCTTCCAGGTCACTTGATAGTGAAGGGCTTACAATGAAACTGTAATTTGGAATATGCATTCTCCAGAGACCCACAACGCCTAAGAAAGCTTGGGTTTCCTTTTAGTTGGTGGAGACATCGCTTTTATCTTGTTGATCAGATCTGTTGGAATCTGACGACGTCCATCGTGCCATTTTATTCCTAGGAACTGGATCTCCTGGGCAGGTCCTTTGACCTTACCTCGTTTTATGGCAAAGCCAGCTCTCAGAAGGATTTGGATTATTTTCTCTCCTTTCTCAAAAACTTCTGCTGCTGTGTTGCCCCACACAATGATGTCATCAATGTATTGCAGGTGTTCTGGAGCTCCACCCTTTTCCAGGGCAGTCTGGATCAGCCCATGGCAAAGGGTGGGGCTGTGTTTCCACCCCTGGGGCAGTCGATTCCAGGTGTACTGGATGCCCCTCCAGGTGAAAGCAAACTGTGGCCTGCACTCTGCTGCCAAAGGAATTGAGAAAAACGCATTAGCAGTATCATTTGTAGCATACCACTTGGCTGCCTTGGACTCCAGTTCGTACTGAAGTTCTAGCATGTCCACCACGGCAGCACTCAGTGGTGGCGAGACTTCATTCAGGCCACAATAGTCCACTGTTAATCTCCATTCTCTGTTAGAGTTCTGCACTGGCCATATAGGACAGTTAAAGGGTGAGCGAGTCTTGCTGATCACTCCCTGGCTTTCCAGTCGACGAATCAGTTTATGGATGGGGGTCAGGGAGTCTCGGTTGGTGCGATATTGCCGCTGGTGCACTGTTGTGGTAGCGATTGGTACCTGTTGTTCTTTGACCCTCAGCAACCCCACAATGGAAGGATACTCTGAAAGACTGGGCAAGGTGGACAGCTGCTTATATGTCCTCTGTCTCCACAGCAGCTATACCAAAAGCCTTTTGGGTCCTTGAAACACCCTCTCCTGAGGTAGTCTATGCCAAGGATGCACGGAGCATCTGGGCCAGTCACAATGGGGTGCCTTTGCCACTTGTTCCCAGTTAGGCTCACTTCAGCCTCCAGTAAAGTTAACTCTTGGGACCCCCCTGTTACTCCAGAAATGGAAATGCGTTCGGCCCCTCTATAGTTTGATGGCATTAGGGTGCACTGCGCACCAGTGTCCACTAGAGCCTTGTACTTCTGGGGGGCTGATGTGCTAGGCCATCGAATCCACACAGTCCAGTCAACTCGGTTGTCCCTCTCCTCCACCTGGCTGGAGGCAGGGCCCCTCTAATCCTGATTATAGTACCCACTATCAACAAATGGGTTTGTGTGGGACACATGGGGTCAAATCTCATCCCTGTTTCTCATTTCTTGTAAGTACAAATCAGAAGCCCTTCTACCCCATCTGGGGAACTGCCCACTGGAGGCTGGAGCAGCACTTTTCCTGGAAAAACCCTTATTTGTAGCTGTTTTCTTTTTCTACTCACGTACCCTTGCCTCTAGGGTTGAGGTGGGTTTTCCATCCCACTTCCTCATGTCCTCTCCATGGTCACGGAGGTAAAACCACAGGGTACCTCCTTGCGTGTACCATCTCTCTTGAGCAGGACAAAATTTTCTCCTAATAGCTGAGATACACTGGTCCGTACAGGTGGCAAGTAGGACCTATCCTCTTTGAGTTGCCGAAACTCCTGGCACATTCTTTCAGCCAGTTTTTCCACAGCCAAGACACAGGCCCGTAGGGAGGAAGAGATATTGTCTTCATACCATTGGAGGTGGTTAGCCATTGCAGGCACTGGTAGTGCCTCATCGTCTCTCCAACCCATTGTTGCCAATGATTTGCATACGATGATGGTGCACTATGTACGAACTTCCGCCACATGGGTCGGGTACATTGGACCTCATCTGGATCTACAGGTGTCTGCGGGTCATCCAGGTCATGATAAATCAATTCCCGCACATCTAATTCCCTCAGAAACAGAATACCTCCCTCCATATTGATCCACTTCTTTGGGGGACATATCACAGAATCATAGAATCATAGAATTGTTCTGGTTGGAAGAGACCTCCAAGATCATCAGGTCCAACCATTAACCTAGCATTACCAAGTCCCCTACTAAATCATATCCCCTAGGGCCTCATCTAAACGTCTTTTGAATACCCCCAGAGATGGGGACTCCACCACCTCCCTGGGCAGCCTGTTCCAATGCCCGACAACCCTTTTGGTGAAGAAATTTTTACGAATATCCAATCTAAACTTCCCCTGGTGCAACTTGAGGCCATTTGCTCTTGTTCTGTCATCTGCTACTAGGGAGAAGAGTCCGACCCCCATCTCTCTACAACCTCCTTTCAGGTAGTTGTAGAGAGCAATAAGGTCTCCCCTCAGCCTCCTTTTCTCCAGACTAAACATCCCCAGTTCCCTCAGCCTCTCCTCATAGGACTTGTGCTCTAGACCCTTCACCAGCTTTGTTGCCCGTCTCTGGACACGCTCCAGCACTTCAATGTCTTTCTTGTAGTGAGGGGCCCAAAAATGAACACAGTACTCGAGGTACGGCCTCACCAGGGCCGAGTACAGGGGGACGATCACCTCCCTAGTCCTGCTGGCCCCACTATTTCTGATACAGGCCAGGATGCCGTTGGCCTTCTTGGCCACCTGGGCACACTGCTGGCTCATATTCAGCCGGCTGTTGACCAACACCCCCAGGTCCTTTTCCGACGGGCAGCTTTCCAGCCACTCCTCCCCAAGCCTGTAGCGTTGCCTGGGGTTGTTGTGACCCAAGTGCAGGACCCGGCACTTGGCCTTGTTGAACCTCATACAATTGGCCTCGGCCCATCGATCCAGCCTGTCCAGGTCCCTCTGTAGTGCCTGCCTGCCCTCCAGCAGATCAACACTCCCGCCCAACTTGGTGTCGTCTGCAAACTTACTGAGGGTGCACTCGACCCCCTCGTCCAGATCATTGATAAAGATATTGAACAGGACTGGCCCCAATACTGAGCCCTGGGGAACACCACTTGCGACTAGCCGCCAACTGGATTTAACTCCATTCACCACAACTCTTTGGGCCTGGCCATCCAGACAGTTTCCTACCCAGTACAGAGTATGCCAGTCCAAGCCATGGTTAGCCAATTTCTCCAGGAGGATGCTGTGGGAGATGGTGTCAAAGGCTTTACTAAAGTCCAGGTACACAACGTCCACAGCCTATAACTTCCTTAAAGAAATACCTGTCCCTCACACCTGACAGGAGTCTCCTCCAGAGACTGCAGGCTTCTGCCTCTCTTCCAATTGCCCTGTCAATGGCCGCTTCCTTAGACAAGGATCCCAGCTGCCTGGCTTCCCTGCCCTCTAGTTCCAGGCTACTGGCCCCATTGTCCCAGCATCAGAGCAGCCAGGTGACAAGCTGCTCACCTTGATTACGGCTGTAATCTTTTCGGATATCTCGCAGCTCAGTCAGGGATAGGGGTCGGGTGATTATCTCTGAGTCTGCCTCTCCCTGTTCCTGTGATGTCCCTGGTTCATCCTCATCTTTCGTGGGGCGAGCCGATTTCTTTGTGCTTCTCTTCTTTTGTATAGGGGCAGCTGATAACGGCACGGGTGGATCTGCAGTACCTGTCACAGCAGCCACGGTGCTCAGAGCTGGGGCTTGAACAGCCGCGGTGCCCATGGCAGGGACTGGGGCAGCAGCGATGCCCATAGCAGGGGTTGGAACGGCCGCGGTGCCCGTAGCAGGGATTGGGGCAACCGCGATCCCCGCGGCGGGGGGTGGAGCAGCCGCAGTGCCTGCAACAAGGAGTGGGACTTCCGCGGTGCCCGTAACAAGGGTTGGGGCAGCAGCGGTGGCCGCGGCGAGGGGTGGAGCAGCGGCGACGGGGGCTGGGACAGCCGCAACGCCCGTTACAAGGGCTGGGACGGCCGCGGTGCCCGTGGCAAGGGGTGGGGCAACGGCGATACCCGTGGCGGGGGGTGGCACAGCCGCGGCGGGGGCTGGAGCGACTGCGATGCCCATAGCAGGGGGTGGAGCGGCCGCGTTGCCCACGGCGGCGGGTGGAGCAGCTGCAGCGCTCATGGCGGGGGCTGGCGCGGCCGCGGGGACCGCAGCCGGGGCTGGGAGGGTCGTGGGGCCCGTGGCAGGACCTGGGGCGGCCGTGGTGCCTGCGGCGGGGGTCGGGGCCGGGGCAGCCGCGGTACCCGTGTGGGGAGGAGCGGAGCAGCCCCGGCACACATAGCGGAGGTTGGGGCGGCCGCGGCGCCCGTGGCGGGGGATGGCGCGGCCGCGGGGGCTTTAGCAGGGAGCTGGGGTGGCCCTGCACCTACGTCTGCACCGATTTCTAAGCTTAACCAAGATTTGACAGAAATGTATTCCTACTGATAGGAGTAGCAATCCGGTCCGAACATCCCAAAGGTATTCCAAATTTTCAGAAACTCCCGTAACTAACCAGGAGGGCAACGAGAAATCGAAGGAAGGCATTTTTACCCAGGAGGGGAAAGGGAAAGCAAAGGAGGAAGTTTCCCCCTGCTGACCCCCCGGGAAGGAGAAAATAAAGGAATAATTACTGATAGTCCCCACCAGATTGGTCCCGAAGTACGAAGCTGTAACTGTTGGTGCTGCTTCATTCTGCACATCGTCCCCCCTCATCGTCTATGAATACAGGTAGTAAACTGGTCTAAACACCAATGATTGTATCACACCATAAGCCAGTGCTAAAGCACACACCAAAACAGTAACCTTAATCCAATGCCCAGAGGTAACAAACCACGCATAAACACTGACAAACAGCATAAACAGTAAGTTAGGTGCTGCATGGTACAAATCTGAGAGCAACTCTCTGAAGAAATAAAACAACATTGTGACCAATGACAATTAAAGTAAGACAATGGATGCTTATAACAAATTGTTTTAACACACTGTAGTCAAGTCTGTTGTTATCTCAACCCTTCGAGCCTGACCAGGGGCTTTAAACACTGGACCTTCAATCTGGTACTCTGTCAGCTGAGCTAGCCGGACCCCTCTCGAGCCCCACGTTGGCCGCCAAAAAGGACTGTCGTGGTTTAACCCCAGATGGTAACCGAAATACCACGCAGCCCCTCACTCACTCCCCCCGTCCCCACTGGGGCAGGGAGGAGAATCGGAGAGAAAGGAAAACTTGCAGGTTGAGATAAAAACAGCTCACCAGGACAGCAAAGGAAAAATGTAAAAATATATTAATAATGATAATATATATAAGAATAATAGAATATGTAAAACAAACGATACACAATTTCTCACCACCCGACAACTGATACAGCCCGTCCCGAGCAGCAGGCAGGAAGCAGGGGTATTCCCCCCCCCAGCTATCCCAGAACAGCAAGTTCCAGAGAGAGCAGGCGAGGGAACAAACAGCCAAATGAATGAATGAAAAACAAAAAGGAAAAATAGGGAAACAAAAAGCAACCCGAAGGGAAGCTTAAGGATTAAGGCAAGTTAAGGGTCTAAAAGCCTAGTGGCCCACCGGCTGACCCTCACTTATACCGGGCATGACATCTATGGTATGGAATACTCTCTTTGGCCAGTTTGGCTCAACTATCCTGTCTCTACCCCTCCCAAGTTTTTGCACCTGCACGTTAGCAAAACCTGGGAAACTGGAAAATGTCCTTGGTCATTTAGCAGCAACCAGCAACATCAGTCTACTATCACCATTCTTCTCACACTAAACCCAAAACACAGTAGCTGCTGAAGACAAAACTAGCTCCGTCCTGGCCTAAACCAGGACACCAACTTATGGAAATTTCTTTGATTTGCCAGTTCCTCTCTGAGAGTTGTTGCTGTACATCCCCAGGACACTCTGCATCTGGAAGGCTTGTGTCTCCCAAGCACCCCAGCCTGCTTGCTTTCCCGAGTTCCTCCTGTGATTCAGATAAATCTGAGATGATCTGGAAAGCTTGTCCCACTGAACCCGATCGCTTTCTGGGAGACATCTGTGCTGCTGAATAAGCAGCAGCTAAGCTGAATAAGCAGCAGCTAGAAAACAAAACCTGCTTCAGAAGCGTTAGGTGCATTGGTGGCGATGTAAAATAAAAACCAGAGAGGGATCATGATCATTTCTATTTAAATTATGGTTTCATGCCTCTGCATGTCCCTGTGAATTTTGGGTTTACTTCAACTGAATGCTAAGTCTTTGAAAATTTGATTTATGTATGGTCATTGATAATTGTTCATATAAGCATTTGCCAGCAACTGCTAAAATATCTGCACTCTGCTTTTTACCTTACTTATCTACACTCAGGTTTTTAGAGCTCTCAAGCCAGCCAGGTCCTGCATCCAGATATGATTACCAAAAATCATGCCTTACAGAAAAAATTCTGTTATTTTTCTCCCCCCCTTCCTGAAATTTTGTCTTTAAGTTCAGTGGGGATGTGTATTGAGTTTATGATGTGGCAAGGTTTTGGTAGCGGGGGGGGGGGGGGCTACAGGGGTGGCTTCTGTGAGAAGGTGCCAGAAGCTGTCCCCATGTCTGATAGAGTCAGTGCTAGCCAGCTCCAAGATGGATCTGACGCTGCCCAAGGCTGAGCCTCTGTGATAACATATTTAAGAAGGGGAAAAAAAACTGCCGTGCAACAGCAGCTGGGAGAGAGGAGTGAGAATATGTGAGAGCAACAACTCTGCAGACACCAAGGTCAGTGAAGAAGGAGGGGGAGGAGGTGCTCCAGGTGCTGGAGAAGAGATTCCCCTGCAGCCTGTGGTGAAGACCATGGTGAGGCAGGCTGTCCACCTGCAGCCCATGGAGGTTAACGGTGGAGCAGATATCCACCTGCAGCCTGCAGAGGACCCCATGTTGGAGCAGGTGGATGTACCCTGAAGGAAGCTGTGAACCCGTGGAGAGCCTACTCTGGAGCAGGTTTGCCGGCAGGACTTGTGACCCTGTGGGGGACCCACGCTGGAGCAGTCCATTTCTGAAGGACTTCACCCCATGGAAAGGACCCACGCTGGAGCAATTTGTGAAGAACTGCAGCCCGTGGGAAGGACTCATGTTGGAGAAGTTCTTGGAGGACTGTCTCCCGTGGGAGGGACCCCACGCTGGAGCAGGGGAAGAGTGTGAGGAGGAAGGAGCAGCAGAGATAATGCTTTATGAACTGACCGCAACCCCCATTCCCCATCCCCCTGTGCCACTTGAGGGGAGAAGGTAGAGAACTCGGGAGTGATCTCTCTGTCCTTATCTCGACCCATGAACCTTTTGTTGTATTTTTCTCCCCCCCCCCGTCTAGTTGAGGAGGGGGAGTGATAGAGCAGCTTGGTGGGCACCTGGCAGCCAGCCAAGGTCAACCCACCACAGTATGTTACTAGCTGGTGGTAGTACATTACATTTCCTTTGCCATCACTAACTGCTCACAGACTGTCACCTTCTACCAGAGTCCCAGGGTATCATATCTTGAAAGTTTAAGTGTTTTTTGATGAAAGGAGCTTTATAAATATGTTTAGTAGTACATTTTAATTCAGTGAGAAACAATGTATCGGATCATTTTTTTCATTAAGGTCAGAACCAACTTTTAGTCAACGATACAGGATAAGTATATAAGCTTTGGTTTCTACAGAACTCGACAAATGAAGTCTAAATTAATGGGAACAAAAGAGATATTTCTCTAATTTTCTTTATGCACAATTACTTTCTGTAAATGCTAGGACTGTTTCATGCAATTTCTCTGGTAGTGAATACTGTCAAGGATGCGATGACAGAGAGTGAGGAACTCTTTACTGCATATACTAGTGGTGCTGTTTTACATATATCAGGCATATAATTTACTGAATGTAGGGTTTTAGATTAAAATATAAATTTGAGTATTTAAGGCAATATAAGTAAAAAGCCTTTCAAGGTAACTAAAAGACTCCTTTTTAATTATAGCTTTATTATCACAGGTTTATTAAAATAATTCTCAGCAAAATCTCCTTCCAAGGAACAGAACACTGAATTAAAAGAAAAGTAATTCTGAATCATGTGCTAAGATACTCAGTAGTGGTTAAATTTAATCAGTAAGCATTGAATCTAATGAGTCCAGTTGCGGACCTACCCAATTCATGTATCCTTGTTATGGTGGAGTTAGTCTGAAATAAATGCATACTACCAAGAAGGAACTAGCTATTTAATCAATAAGCTCTGTTAAGACACTAGGTTTTTTTAACCTGTTACTACCTAAAGCTGCTACATAATGACTAAAATATATCTGTCAGTAAAGACAGGAACTTGATATCAAAGACTGAGACATCTGTTTTACTACAGGTAATTTCTCTTAAACAATTACAAGGTAAATTTTGTTTGGTATTGGTTTATCTTTACTAAACTTTTAAAAACAAAACAAATAAAAAGGATGGAACAAAAGATTGAATAAGTGACTTTGACAAACTAACACTGAAGAAATCTTATTAATTTGACATCATTGAATGTGTTGAGTGGCAAAGCAGCTTGGAAACCAGAGTGAGAGAAACAGAAAACTTAAAAATGCTGTAAGCTTTACATAAAACATAAAAACATTTTGTGAGTATGTGTGTGGGGAGAGGACCATTACACATAAGTCGGTGTTTGATATGTGGCATATAATTACAGGAAGTTTGTAGAAGGTGCTGTGATACCTGTCAATTACCAGCAGGCAGAAAATGCAGATAACATACATAATTCATCAGCATACTGCCCTTTGTTGTTAAGGTGACTGATTTAGCTACATAACATAACTGCTTATTCAAAACAAGACATTTAAATTCAAATGAAATACTGTTACCTCTTCAAAATGTGTTCAGTTATTATACTGTTCAGATGTCTATATATATGCATTGCTAAATGTTAGCAAGGAAGATTACAACTACACCAATTTATATGTGCATAAAAATCTGTTGTATTATGAGGAAAAAAAGAGGTGTTATCAATAACAATCAGCGCTTATATACTTGCATGAGAGAATGTTGGCCAATTCTTTTAATAGATAACATTTAATAATTAAAATTGTTTTAATGTCCTTAATATATCTGTTATTTATTCTCCTAGTCTCACACAAATTATTTTAATAATTGCAAATATACTTTACAATTAATAAAAAAATAGTGTAGAGGTAAATTCAGCTTGATTTCTCCTGCTGTAGCCTTTAATTGTGCCTGCTTGAAGTCAGACGGATATTGACTAGCATTCAGTCACCGAGGCGAGCAGCTCCGGTGCTGGCACGACCTGCAGCAGAGCGCCCTAGCGCGGTGCACGAGGGGGTTTCCCGAACCGGAGCAACCTCAGGGGGTGCCGAGGGACCCGCCAGGAGCCGGCAGCTCGCGCGACAGCGGCTGACGAGACCTGGGCGGGGCCAGGAGCAACGGCGGCCAAGCCCCCCCCACGTATAAAAGAAGCCCCTGGGGAGCACCAGCGACCAGGGCGTGCTGTGGCAGTTCGTACAGGAAAGGACGCTGAAGCTCCGCCAGCTCGACCAGGGAGCAATGGTGTCCACCCGGCAGAAAGCCATGGCTGCTCTAAGCCTTGCACCCACCACGACTGACACAGCTACCCAGACCGAGCTGCAGTGGGAGCACGCTGCCACCCAGGTGTCAGGCTGCAGGGTTTGCCCTACTCTTATGCCAGTATCGGATGGCAGCAGTGAGCACACCTGTGGGAGGTGTGCCCAGGTAGAGGAACTCCTCCGCCTGGTGACAGAGCTCCGGGAGGAGGTGAGCAGGTTGAGGAGTATCAGGGAGTGTGCGAGAGAGAGAGAGACTATTGGAATCGCAACCTACCTTCCCTGAGACAGGTGCAACAGGCAGCCAGGGTACGTGTCACAGAGGACTCCCTATCCCGATCCTCTCCCCACATGGCTGAACACAGTGACTTAAGGGACAGGGGGCAATGGTGACTAGTTCCTCCCCGGCGTGGCAAGCATATCTCCTCAGCGCCTACCCCACCTCCCCAGGTGCCCTTGCACAATAGGTATGAGGCTCTGCAAGTGGAACCAAACAAGGACAAGGACGATGGTTCAACTAGCTTGGAGGTGCTGCTTAGGATAAGTCGGCCTACATCCTGCATCAAAACCACCCCCATAAAAGAAAAAAGGAGATGGGTTGTTGTCATAGGAGACTGCCTTCTGAAAGGAACAGAAGGCCCGATATGCAGACTGGACCCACTCCTTAGGGAAGTCTGCTGCCTCCCTGGGGCCCAGGTCAAAGACGTGAAGAGAAAGCTTCCTACCCTAGGACGGCCCTCAGACTACTATCCCCTGTTGATCTTCCAGGTAGGCAGTGACGAGGTGGCAATAAGAAGTCCCGGGACAATCAAGAGAGACTTCAGGGCCTTGGAGCAACTGGTTAAGGGATCAGGAGCACAAGTAGTGTTCTCCTCTATCCCTCCAGTTTCGGGGAATGATGAGGGAAGAAACAGGAAGAGCGAGCAGATCAACACCTGGCTCTGAGCCTGGTGTCACTGGCAGGATGGGTTCTTTGACCATGGGTTGGTTTACATGACACCAGGCCTGCTGGCGGCAGACAGGGGGCACCTGTCCCAAAGGGGGAAAAGGATCCTTGCACAGGAGTTAGCAGGGCTCATTGAGAGGGCTTTAAACTAGATTGGAAGGGGATAAAACCAGGCTCGCTAGGGATAAGCCTGGGGGTGGCACACCAATGTATGAGGGATGGCATGCTAGTGAGGTCCTTCGGTCTGCCGTCTCAGACAAGGTAGGAGATAGAGATCCATGCAGCAGCAAGGATGCAAGGGTCATTGATCTGTTAGGAACCACGGAAATGACTGAGATATTGGTCACATAGGAATTAGGGCTTCTCCCCCCAGGAAGGTGGCAGGATCATTAGCCCAGCTGAAGTGCATCTACACGAATGCATGCAGCATGGGCAACAAACAGGAGGAGCTGGAAGCCATTGTGCAGGGGGAAAACTATGATATAGTTGTCATCACAGAAACATGGTGGGATGACACGCATAGCTGGAGTGCTGCAATGGATGGCTACAAACCCTTCAGAAGGGATAGGCAAGGAAGGAGAGGTGGTGGGGTAGCCCTCGATGTTAAGGAGAGTCTGGACTGCCTTGAGCTTGAGGATGGTGATGAGAGGGTTGAGTGCCTATGGGTAAGAATCAGGGGGAAGGCCACCAAGGCAGATATCGTGGTGGGAGTCTGTTATAGACCACCCAACCAGGACGAGGAGGCAGATGAAGTATTCTACAGGCAGCTGGGAGAAGCCTCACGATCGCTAGCCCTTGTTCTCGTGGGGGACTTCAACTTGCCAGATGTCTGCTGGAAATACAATGCAGCAGAGAGGAAACAGTCCAGGAGGTTCCTGGAGGGTGTGGAAGATAACTTCCTCACACAGCTGGTGAGGGAGCCCACGAGGGAAGGCGCCCCACTGGACCTGTTGTTTGTGAACAGAGAAGGTCTTGTGGGTGATGTGATGGCTGGAGGCCCTCTTGGGCACAGCGATCATGAAATGATTGAGTTTTCGATTCTCAGAGAAGTAAGGAGGGCAGTCACCAGAACTGCCACCCTGGACTTCCAGAGGGCAGTCTTTGGCCTGTTTAGGGGACTGGTTGGCAGAGTCCCTTGGGAGGCAGTCCTGAAGGGCAAAGGAGACCAGGAAGGCTGGACATTCTTCAAAAGGGAAATCTTAAAGGTGCAGCAGCAGGCCGTCCCCATGTGCTGAAAGACGAGCCGGCGGGGAAGAAGACTGGCCTGGCTGAACAGAGAGCTTCGGCTGGAACTCAGGAAAAAAAGGAGAGTCTATAACCTTTGGAGGACGGGGCAGGCAACTCAGGAGGACTACAAGGATGTCGTGAGGTTATGCAGAGGGAAATCAGAAGGGCCTGTCCTGATTTAGGCAAGGATGGAGCTAGTTTTGTTTTCAGCAGCTCCTGTGTTTTGGCTTTAGTGTGAGAAGAACGGTGATAGCACACTGATGTTGCTGGTTGCTGCTGAACCACCAAGGACATTTTGCTGTTTTCCAGGTTCTGCTAACGTGCAGATGCAAAACTTGGGAGGGGTAGAGACAGAATAGTTGGTCCAAACTGGCCAGAGAGAGTATTCCATACCATAGATGTCATGCCTGATATAAGCGAGGGTCAGTCGGTGGGCCACTAGTCTTTTAGGCTTTTGAGGCTTTTTGAGACCTTTAACCTGCCCTAATCATTAAGCTTCCCTTCGGGTTGCTTTTTGTTTCCCTGATTTCTCCTTTTTGTTTTTTGTTCGTTCGTTTGGCTGTTTGTTCCCTCGCCTGCTCTCTCTGGAACTTGCTGTTCTGGGATAGCTGGGGGGGGGAATACCCCTGCTCCCTGACTGCTGCTCGGGACAGGCTGTATCGGTCGTCGGGTGGTGAGAAATTGTGTATCGTTTGTTTTATATATTCTATTATCCTTGTATATATTATCATTATTATCATTATTAATATATTTTCATATTTTTCCTTTGCTGTCCTGGTGAACTGTTTTTATCTCAACCCGCGAGTTTTCCTTTCTCTCCAATTCTCCTCCCCACCCCACCGGGGAGATGGGGAGTGAGCGAGCGGCTGCGTGGTATTGGATTACAATTTGGGGTTAAACCACGACAGGGCCAAAGCCCAACTTGAACTTAATCTGGCTACTGCTGTAAAAGACAACAAAAAGTGTTTCTATAAATACATTAGCATCAAAAGGAGGGTGAAGGAGAATCTCCCTCCTTTATTGGATGTGGAGGGAAACATAGTGACAAAGGATGAGGAGAAGGCTGAGGTACTTAATGCCTTCTCTGCCTCTGTCTTTCACAGTAAGGGAAGTTGTTCTCTGGGTACCCTGGCCCTGAGCAGGAAGACAGGGATGGGGAGCAGAATGAAGCCCTCGTAATCCAAGGGGAAATGGCCATTGACCTACTACACCTCTTAGTGAATCCAGTTCGTGGCCGGTCACAAGTGGTGTCCCCCAGGGCTCAGTATTGGGGCCAGTTCTGTTTAACATATTTTTATCAATGATCTGGACGAGGGGATCAAGTGCACCCTCAGTAAGTTTGTAGATGGCACCAAGTTGGGAGGGAGCGTTGAACTGCTTGAGGGAAGAAAGGCTCTACAGAGGGATCTGGACAGGCTGGATTGATGGGCTGAGACCGATTGTATGAGGTTCAATAAGGCCAAGTGCCAGGTCCTGCCCTTGGGTCACAACAACCCCAGGCAACGCTACAGGCTTGGGGAGGAGTGGCTGGAAAGCTGCCTGGCGGAAAAGGACCTGGGGGTGTTGGTCGACAGCCAGCTGAATATGAGCCAGCAGTGTGCCCAGGTGGCCAAGAAGGCCAACGGCATCCTGGCTTGTATCAGAAATAGTGGGGCCAGCAGGAGTAGGGAAGTGATCGTCCCCCTGTACTCGGCCCTGGTGAGGCCGCACCTCGAGTACTGTGTTCAGTTTTGGGCCCCTCACTACAAGAAAGACATTGAGGTGCTGGAGTGTGTCCAGAGAAGGGCAACGAAGCTGGTGAGGGGTCTAGAGCACAAGTCCTATGAGGAGCGGCTGAGGGAACTGGGGATGTTTAGCCTGGAGAAAAGGAGGCTGAGGGGAGACCTTATTGCCATCTACAACTACCTGAAAGGAGGTTGTAGGGAGGTGGGTGTCGGTCCCTTCTCCCTAGTAACAGGCGATAGGACAAGTGGAAATGGCCTCAAGTTGCGCCAGGGGAGGTTTAGATTGGATGTTAGGAAAACTTTCTTCACTGAAAGGGTTGTCGGGCACTGGAACAGGCTGCCCAGGGAAGTGGTGGAGTCACCATCCCTGGAGGTGTTTAAAAGGCATGTAGATGTGGAGCTTAGGGACATGGTTTAGTGGTGGACTTGGTAGTGATAGGTTAATGGTTGGACTCGATGATCTTAAAGGTCTCTTCTAACCTAAACAATTCTATGATTCTAATAAAAAGCCATCTATCTAGATAAGTGCTAGGAGTAAGTGTGGATCAGATATCGTTTTCATGCTTTTTTCTGAATAGGAGTGTCCTCACTTAAAATAAAAAAAAAATTACCAAGATTACAAAAACCTAGTAGAAATACAGAGGTTCTGGAAATTATTAGTATCCATTGCTTGCATATGAAGAGACAGAAAACAATTCAGTGTTTGGAGGGAGACAGATCTGAGATACAATAGAAATTTGTGTACAGTATAAAAACCATAAAGAGTAAAGAAATTAACTGCTTTTAGTTACTGTTTCAGAATACGAGAAGGAGAAGACACATTGTGAAAATAAAAGGATAACAAGTAGAAAACTCATCAAAGGAAATGCCTTCTACATAAACGAAAGGTTTTCACAGTTGGAGTTCACTCCCACAAGGTGAGTGGGAGCAAAAAGCTCTTTTGCGTAAGTAGGATTTCTACAAGGTTTGAACTTTTATGATTGATGAGTGCATTCACACCCATATATAAAGGAAGCTGTGAATGTTCTCATTGTGTATGAAGGTCCCTGTTACCAAAGCTGTCACTATCCGATGGATGCATTTCCCTTATGAGGAGGTTGTTTGCATTTGCCTGTACTGGGTCTGATTCTGGATAGGTAGATGTACTATGCACCTAGAGTACACTACATCCTGTGTATTACTAAATAAGCATAAAAATCTTCCAAGAGGCAAATATTTTTTATTCAGAAAATTATTTTCCTATAATATCAAATTCTCAATGAAACTTTGCTTCTTATTATAAGGTAGCTTTCATATCATGCCCTGTCCTTAACTGTAGTGACATTTTGGTTCATACAGTATATATTATTGATGGCAGCAGGACCTAAGGATGAGGAAAGCATTGGGTTGCTTGTTCTACTGGACACACAGCAATAGGCCTGGATGGAGATATTACAGCTGCTATGGCCTTGTGAAGCTGGGTTTGTTCTTTCTTTTTCTCTTCACTTACATGGCAGTGTCCAGCTCTTGCTGCCTAATGTTCATATGCCATTCAGGCTGATAGGATATACACATTTTTTTAAAATGGCACTGCTACTTAAAGGAGAGAAGGAACAATCAATTTTCAGACCCTTTCAGTTTGAAACCTTTCACCAAAACACTAGGGGCATTTGGAGTCTGTGTTAGGGACTGCTCAAAGTAGAAGAGGTGAGGTGATTATCAATACACGGCTCTATCACTTTCCTCAGCTAATATCACTGAGGCAATTGATATCATTCTAGTCTCTAGGTGTAGCTGTTCCAACAACAGTAGTGAGCATGGTTTGACTTTGGTCAAACAAGCTTTGTAGGCTAGCCTGAGATTAAATGGAGTATGCTAGAACAGGGAAGAACAGGATCACAAGGAAAGCAGGAATAGTAAGGCTGTGGGTTTTTTAGGTTGTTATTTCTCTGTTTTTTTAAGGTAGCATAAACTAGCACTGACATGAAATTGGAGCAATAGAAGAGGGTAGGAATAAAGCTCTGTAGTTGTAGAAGGGAGACCAGGCAGGTCAGGATGTCAGGGCAAGGAGGAATAACAAAAATCTAGTAAATCAGATGACATGTGGAGATATATAACATGGAAGTGATCTGAAAAGGGTAAGAAAGGTAGAAAAAGGGGCCAGGGATCTGTCCTCTCCTCCTGGGTTGCAGTTCTCCAAAGACCCTTGTTGGCAGCTTGCCCTTGTCCTGTGGCCCTTTCCAAACTTTTGTATTTCCATTACTGGCCTGAATGAGGCCTTGAACAAGAATAAAATCTCTCACAGCTGAAGGGGAAATCCTATCAGTTCAGCTTAGCAAAATGTTTTGGGCTAAGTTTTCAAAAGACTGTTGATGGGAATAGCAAAACAAGCAGCAATTGATTACATCCCAGTTTATACAGTTTAAAAAAAAAGGCAGGACAGGCTGCAAAACAAGCTTTGTGGGAGGAGCTCATGCTGACTCCCTTCCCCGCCTCTGAAGATCCCCTGGAGCCCAAGTACTTTCCTCCTCAGCTGCCAAGGTGTTTATCCTTGCTGTGTGGGTTCTGGAGCCGATTGATAACTCAGTGGCTGGGGCATCCTTTGGCTAGACCCAAGGAGAAGTTGCAGGTACTGCATCTCATTTTATATTTTATCATTCAAACTCATCTCTGCCAAAAGATGCTATTTGTTCTAGCAAATGCAAAATTGAATATCCATAATTAAGATCAGGTTTTGGATATGGTGCTTTGGTTATCTGCAAATAAATTCCAATCAATTTGTCAGCATGTAAAATAATACAAGTGTTGCCATATTTGTGTGCCACACATAACATACACTACTTATCTATCCATAGTAGCACTGCAAAAAGTAAGCAGCATATTTTGAAGCACATGCAGAAGAAAGAGTAATTTCTCATAAGTGGGTAAAGCTGTATTCAAACATACATGCTGCATAAACAAAATATTTATTGTACTCACAAATTATCGGTATAGCCTAAATGTAAAAATGACTGTACTTCTGATTATTTCCTCTGAGTATATATAAAATAGCGCCAAAGGGCAGAACATTACCAGACTAGTTCAACCACACCTCAGGCTTCCTGAAGACTCACTGAGAAGATTATCTCCATACATTTATTTGTCTTTGTTGCCCTTTTTCTCACCCTTGGTGATTACTTCACACACATGGCCACTAGATGGGACCAAGACGGCAGGAAGCCGAGGAATATAAGAGCTGGAAAGCAGCTGCAGTTTGGGATGGGCAGAGGCCGTTGTCCCTCTGTAGTAAGATGGAGTCACCCAAATGTGGACAGTGGTCAAACAGCAGTGAGGGTAAAGACACTGGGAGGCTGAGAAAAGTTAGGAAAAGAGAAGTTTGGGGAGGTCCTTGCTTAGGTTTTGCCACCAACCTACAGACAAGGACACTTTGGCTGCACTTGATGGTGTTTTATTTACCTAAGGTCAGCTAGGTAATTTTTGTCATGCTTCTGTTTGCACCTCCAAAAGGCTTGTGAAGGGCCTGTTCCTTTTGCATGTACTAGGCTCTGTTGGGCAATGCAACTACAGCTATTGTCCAAAGCAACTAACCCAGGATCCCCTTACCAAGTCCCATGACTGTAGTAGGACCTGACACATATTGTCATATTGTAAACATATTATAAACACCTATTTTCTTTAGACTGGTGATTCATACACTCATTCTTGTTTACACATCTCTAAGAAAATTTGACAAAGGAGGAAAAAGCAAGAATACTTCCCCCCTCCCCTAATTGGAGGGTTTGGGGCTTAGCACTAGCTAGCGATTTCTTAAAGTATGTTGTAGGGTATTAAACAAAGGGGATGATGCAGAGGAAACAAGAAACAACCAGCCCTAGAGACGTAAAAGATGACCTTTGGGTAGCAGGAAAAAAGTTCATCTCCTAAAATCCAGTATTCTCTCATTTATCAATGCTTCTACTCATGCATATCAGGAAAAGTTACTTTTAGGCCTAGATGGATGTAAAGTCTTTGCAAGATGTAAAGACAGTCAGACCAGTGATTTATGATGAACAAGCTGGAATGAAATTTTATTCTTTTTCTCACTGACCTATTAAGGATGTTTTTTGAGTATGGACAGAAACTTCTGTCATTCACTAAAGGTGTCCCCACTGGGTAGCAGTCACAGAGTATGCCTGAGCCAGGACTGAATGTGATTTATAGAAAAGGTGCTGTTTATATCTATGCCCTGTTGTTACTAATAGAAAGAGCACAATTGTAAATAATTTTTAAAGTAATAGGGGAAAGTTTCATGCTTTATGGAAAAAATAGTTCTTTACAGGCAAAATTGCATAACATACTCCAGTAATATAAAAATGATGATTTGTTCTGTGTGGAGAGTTAAATCAAGAACTGTAAATAAAGAAGACACATTTTCTTCAAACATAGTGATAGGCACTTTATTTACAGTATCACATTCTGGAATAGGTCAGAGACCATGTTTTCTATGAAACATTTTACAAATTCTTACCATATTCTTGATATAAATAGTTGATATCCGTGCAATCTCATATTCTTTACAAGTTCAAATTAATACCAAACATCAAGTAATGTTCATATGGCTTGAAGGTGAATATAGAAATCAAAATTGAAACACATTAAAGTGACAAACCTAAGTAGCTGCTCTAAAATATTGCATATAATAATATGTAATGTTCACAGTCAGTATAAAGATATGACTAGCTTCTAGCAGAGCCAAGCTCATGGGCTTTGCCAAGGGAATGTTGTTTTTCGGGTCTCCCAGCAAAGTTGCTGTCAAGAACTATGACAGTCTCTGTTCAACTTTCATTTTTGATAAAATACAGGACACAATCCCAGTTACTCAGACACAAGACAAAGGACTTCAATTCTCCAGTATGCAGTGGTCTGCTGGCAGCTGAGTATCAGATATTAAGATAGCTAGGCTCAGACACATACTAGGCACTTATCATTTTTCTGATTAGTTAAAGTAGCAGATGCTTTTTATTATAGAGTTTTCAGATGCAGAACCTCAGATGGTATAAATTATCAAATCCATTGAAGTCGACTGGAACTATGATAATTTACACCAGATAAGAATCTGAGCTATCATGGGAAATACAGACTCACTACAGGAATCTTAAATGCTGCCTAGTGTCCTTCTATGCAAAGACAGAAAGCAAAACTGGGGAAAGGAGGATGGAGAAGGTTTTTCCTCCTTTCCCCACAGCTACAGATCAAAATTTGTTTCTTCAGATGCCTATGAGAAAGGGGGAAACGATGGTCAAGTGTATTTGTGCATAGACCAGCAAATGCTGTGCTGAGTGCATGTGAGAAGTTGCTTTGCAAGGTCTCTCCTTGTGACTTTGTTGCAACACAAACTATAGCACCTGAGACACAAGACTCCAGTAGGAGAAGACAAAAATCAACTGTGGATGCATGAGGTACTAAGCCATTGTCTCATGACAGTTGTACTTTGGAGCCTCCTGTCTCGGTGAGAGCTGCCAGGCAGTCTTTACCATGGAGGGGGCACACAAAGATCCAAAGTTAAAGATGATTCTTAAAAGTACACAATCCAAAACTGGAGTTCACAAGGCATAGAAACATAGGACCACCAACCCAAGAGATTCAGGCCTATGACATAAGGCCTACTTAGAAATTTCATGCTTTGCTTAGCTGTAGATTTCCAGAGTAGTTTGTTTAAGTATAATCAAACAACTATCTATCTGATTCAAAGATGGATGAGGAAGTAGTGACACATCACATGTACTCCTCAATGAGTGGTGACCAGTGAAACTACAAAGAACATGCAAGTCAGTCTGATGAGAATGTAAAAGAGAAAACCTACCTCTAAAAGAGAATAAAGAATCTCCTCAGTAGTAAAATATGACGCTCTGGGAGCTTAGTGAGAAACTTGCTTCATCTGAATAGAGGCCAAGCCCTGGAGCTACTAATACCAAGGGCAGCAATTAGCGCAGCTCCCTCCTGGTCAGTGCTGCAATGACAAGGTGACCAGTGCTACCTACTACCTTCATGACACTACTGTGGCTTTTCCTTCTCTTGATTTCTTAAGATCATGCAATTTATTAGCTTCTTCAACACAGGACAGGAAAACACGGGGTCCTTTGTGATGCTTTTTTTTTTTTTCCAAACACCTCCCTTCCTCATCAGTATCAAAGTAATTAAAGAGTTTGGGAGACTTGTATAGGATACCAAGGCCAACTTTGCACCAAAAGGCTGTTAAGAAGGATTGCTCTAGCTTGGAGGAAGCTTAACAGAAAATTCAGAAGATCAGTCATAAAGAAAAATGAGTGGCAACAGAGATACAAACAGCCAGTTCTTGTTAGAGACTACTTGGAATGCTGATCTCATTCAAACATGCTCCCCAACTTATTTTAACTTTCTTACTTAATTATATTCTGTTTTCAAGTTCTTGTCACTGCACAGAGGTCCCTTTTGTATAAGTTCATATTCAGGTCAAGTTTGGTGAGGCTTCGTAGCCATCAGAAACAGAACACTGTCCTTCTGCTAATGTGGTTTTGTCCCAAGCTGCAAGAAGGCTGAAGTAGCCATTGTAAGGGATCTTTGCCTTTTTTATTACTTGCAGAAAGGAAGATTTCAGCCAGGCAAGGATATAATTTTATTTTTCTATGCACAAATAGGGAATTGGTTTGCTGTAAATAATAATAAGCTAATGTTACTAATTACTTTTGCACTTTTTATTTGAAGGACTAAATATCACTTTACAAACAAGAGCCCAAATGCAAGTTGCAAGTTTTGGACAAGCTAAAAAATCAAGTGTCAATATGGACATATCCTTGGTGCATTTAAAATCATGCAGGCATACAAGAGTTGATACATGAGCTAGGACTGTTAATCCCAAACACCTTCTGTATACGGCCACAAGCTTATATAGTAGCACAGAATCACCACATACACTGTTAATTCACAAGATTGTTGCTCAGAAACTGTAATAAACAAGAAAAAGGAGTGCTAAAATTCCATGTGTGGCTGGCTGTCCTCTGCGTATATCTTTAGGACAGGCTTTTCTGCAGTTTGGATCCCTTGCCACACTATACCGTTTACAGACGATTATGCCCTTTCTTAAACTGCTGCAGCTGCACTGAAGCTCCAGTACAACTGTTAGCATCCATAGGCAATAAAATGGAGCATGAAGTAAGCCCATAGCAGAGCTGAAGGACAAACCAAAAACATCTTGGTCCCCATCAGAGATAAGGCTAGAATATCCAGTGTGACCATCTGGGCTGATCTGTTTTGTCATAGAAGTCCCAGAGATTTCCTGAACTACTGCTGAGTTCAACTAGAATATGTCTTTTAAGAAAGACATCTCTTAAGGTTAAAACTACTAGAGATGGAAAACCCATTATAATTTTCATCAAACTGTTCCAATTGTTAATTGCTTATTATTTAGAGAAAATTGGACTGCTCAATTCTAGTCTGATTTTGTTCAACTTCAACATCCAGCAATCAGATCCCGTTATGTCTTTGTCAGCTAGATGGAAAAGTATTAAGTTTCTATTTCACTGCAGATACTTTTGGACTGCAGTCAATACACATTTCTGTTTGATAAACCAAACAGAAAAACTTCCTTGCATCACGCCACATGAATCAATGATTTTTCTGGCTCTTCTCTCAACCTTTTCTGTCTATGTGGTGGGCTGACCTTGGCTGGATGCCAGGTGTCCACTAAGCTGCTCAATCACTCCCCCTCCTCAACTGGACAGGGGAGAGAAAATATAACTGTCATGGTTGAACCCCAGATGGTAACCGAATACCACGCAGCCGCTCACTCACTCCTCCCCTCCCCAGTGGGGTGGGGAGGAGAATTGGAGAGAAAGGAAAACTCATGGGTTGACATGAAAACAGTTCACCAGGACAGCAAAGAAAATAAAAAATAAATATATATTAATAATGATGATAATAATAAAAAAATATAAGGATAATAGAATATAAAACGAACGATGCACAATTTCTCACCACCCGATGACTGATACAGCCCATCCCAAGCAGCAATCACAAAACAGGAATATTCCCCAGCAGCTATCTCGGAAAAGCAAGTTCCAGAGAGAGCGAGCGAGGGAACAAACAGACGAACGAACAAACCAACAGGCCCGAATGAATGAAAAGAGGAAAAAAAAAAAAAGGGAAATGGCCCACTGGCTGAACCCCACTTATACTGGGCATGACGTCTATGGTATGGAATACTCTCTTTGGCCAGTTTGGATCAACTATTCTGGCTATACCCCTCCCAAGTTTTTGCACCTGCACATTAGCAAAACCTGGGAAATTGGAAGATGTCCTCGATCGCTTAGCAGCAACTAATAACATCAGTGTATTATCAACATTCTTCACATACTAAATCCAAAACACAGTAGCTGCTGGAAAGAAAATTAGCTCCATCCCAGCTGAAACCAGGACAATAACAAAAGGCTTGTGGGACGAGATAAGGATGGGGAGATCACTCACCAATTACCATTACAGGTAAAACAGACTCGACTCATGGAAATTAATTTATTACCAATCAAATTAGAGTAGGATAATGAGAAATAAAACCCAAATCTTAAAACACCTTCCCCCCACCCCTCCCTTCTTCCCAGGCTCAACTTCACTCCCAGCTTCTCTACCTCCTCCCCCTGAGCAGCACAGGGGGACAGGGAATGGGGGTCGCGGTCAATTCATAATGCGTTGTCTCTGCCACTCCTTCCTCCTCATGCTCTTCCCCTGCTCCAGTGTGGGGTCCCTCCCACGGGAGACAGTCCTCTACGAACTTCTCCAATGTGGGTCCTTCCCACGGGCTGCAGTTCTTCATGAATGTCTTCATGATGTCTTTTCCAACATCTTCCTCCCCGAGAAAATGGGGATGGGGAATGGGGGTTGCAGTCAGTTCATCACATGTTGCCTCTGCCGCTCCTTCCTCCTCACACTCTTCCTGGGGCTCCCACCGGCTTCTCCAGGATCAGTTGCGTCACTGTACTGGGCACCTTGCGGCGCCCGTCTCCACCACTCTGGATTCGGGGATCTGAACCTGACTCCCTTTTGATCGGCTGCCTCTCCCCTGGATTTTCACAGGCCAGTGAGAGCTCACCTGATGCCGCCAGAACCGCAATGCTTTCCAAGGCATGGGCCTCTCTCTTGAGGCAAACCCATTCCAGGGCACCCAGCCCTTGACAAAGAAAAGAGAACTCTCCCCGCCAGCATGGGCTCCTCTCCACGAGGTCACAGCCTCCTTCGGGGGCATCCATCTGCTCTGGTGTGGGGTCCTCCATGGGCTGCAGGTGGATATCTGCTCCACTGTGGACCTCCATGGGCTGCAGGGGGGACAGCCTGCCTCACCATGGTCTTCACCACAGGCTGCAGAGGAATCTCTGCTCTGACGCCTGGAGCACATCCTCCCCCTCCTTCTTCACTGACCTTGATGTCTGCAGAGTTGTTCCTCTCACATATTCTCACTCCTCTCTCTGCTGCTATATTCCTGCAGCAGGTTTTTTTTTCCCTTCTTAAATATGTTATCCCAGAGGTGCTACCACCGTTGCTGATTGGTTCAGCCTTGGCCAGTGGCGGGCCCATCTTGGAGCCAGCTGGCACTGGCTCTATCGGACATGGGGGAAGCTTCTGGCATTTTCTCACAGAAGCCACCCCTGTAGCCCCCCCTGCTACCAAAACCTTGCCGTGCAAACCCAATACAGTCTACCAACAGTTTTCTTGAATCCTAAACTGGACAAAGCAAATTCCAACAAAAATTGCTTCAGTGCCAAACATAGAACTAGTATTGTCTTTGTAGTCCCTAGAGATTTCTCTTTGTATAGCCAAGAATTACATGAGGCTTTTTGACCAAAGCATCATATTTAAGAGTTCATTCATTGTTACATTCCTTGATAAATCTCTCTGTACCTCTTAATTCCTCCTCCAAATCCCCAAATAAAAACTTGTTAACAGAAGAAAAATTTCAACCAGCATTTTCAGTTCTTCTTAGGTCAAGCAAAACACAAATTTCCGAAGATGAAAAATGCAACAGCAGCATTAACTTTGCCATAATGTGACTGATGATTAAACTATGGGAATTATGTGCAGACATAGTTTTATTCCCTTATTTGTACCAATAGACTTGTTCAGAAATGATCTGGAGCAATTTTGTAGGGTTCTAACTCTGATACTAGTAAAGCTGGGAGAGACAAAGAAGAATGAACGCACAGAAAGAATAATACATACTTTTTTGTCAAGATCCGCTAGTTTTAAGGCTGCCTTGCATAAGTTGGGCCAGTTAGAGAGCTAAAAGATCCTCTGACATGGGGATTGTCTTCATAGGGGAAAAACATAGTCTGCAAACTTGCTGATGATTAGATGAAAGTGTAGTCTTGAATGATAGCAAATATATAGATGTGAAAAGGCTATGCAAGGCAGAGAAAGGGTAATAGTAGCGATGCATCTATGGCATAAGACAAATATTTTAAAAAACTGGCTCAAAGTTCAAAAGTAGAATAAACCTATAGCATGGGAATGTTCTAGCATTACTCTGACATGCCATAATAAAGTTGTATAAGCATGTAACATAACTGCATGTTTTAGAGATGAGCCGTGATATACAAGGAATCCCAGGAAAAATTGGAGGCTTAGACTCCCCTAAAACAAAACACTGTGTTTTCTAGGGAACTGTATTTTGAGAACACCTTGCTCAACTGACCTTCAGTGGCCCCAAATTTGGGTGTCTTCTCTGTTCTTGAGCTCTGGTATTTGGTGTGCAAACCAAATGGACAGGTAAAAAGGACAGTCTGCTTTCACTGTTCACAGATGTATTACTTAACAGTTAGCCACAAAACACTTGTCTGCTTGCACCCAACTTATTAACGTCATCCGGACTACATCAATGACTTATCTGAAGAGCAAAGGAGTCCAGGAAGGCTGGACATTCCTCAAGAAAGAAGTCTTAAAGGTGCAGGAGCAAGCCATCCCCATGTACTGAAAGATGAGCTGGCGGGGAAGAAGACCAGCATGGCTGAACAGAGAGCTTTGGCTGGAAATCAGGAAAAAAAGGAGAGTTTATGACCTTTGGAAGAAGGGGCAGGCAACCCAGGAGGACTACAAGGATGTCGTGAGGTTATGCAGGGAGAAAATTAGAAGGACCAAAGCCCAACTTGAACTTAGTCTGGCTACTGCTGTAAAAGACAATAAAAAGTGTTTCTATAAATATATCAACAACAAAAGGAGGGCGAAGGAGAATCTCCCTCCTTTACCGGGTACAGGGGGAAACATAGTGACAAAGGATGAGGAAAAGGCTGAGGTACTGTACTGGGTTTGCGTGGCAAGGTTTTGGTAGCAGGGGAGGCTACAGGGGTGGCTTCTGTGAGAAGATGCTAGAAGCTTCCCCCATGTCCAATATAGAGACAATGCCAGCTGGCTCCAAGACAGACCCGCCACTGGCCAAGGCCAAGCCAATCAGCAACGGTGGTAGCACCTCTGTGATAACATATTTAAGAAGGGAAAAAAAAACCCGCTGCGGGAATATAGCAGCGGAGAGAGGAGAGAGAAGATGTGAGAGAAACAACTCTGCAGACACCAAGGTCAGTGAAGAAGGAGGGGGAGGAGGTGCTCCAGGTGCTGGACCAGAGATTCCTCTGCAGCCTGTGGTGAAGACCATGGTGAGGCAGGCTGTCCCCCTGCAGCCCATGGAAGTCCACAGTGGAGCAGATATCCACCTGCAGCCCGTGGAGGACCCCATGCAGGAACAGGTGGATGCCTGAAGGAGGCTGTGACCCCATGGGAAGCCCGCGCTGGAGCAGGCTCCTGGCAGGACCTGTGGACCCTTGGAGAGAGAGGAGCCCACGCTGGAGCAGGTTTGCTGGCAGGACTTGTGACCCCATGGGGGGACCCACGCTGGAGCAGTCTGTTCCTGAGGGACTGCACCCCGTGGAAAGGACCCACGCTGAAGCAGTTCGTGAAGAACTGTAGCCCATGGAAAGGACTCAGGTTGGAGAAGTTCGTGGAGGACTGTCTCCCGCGGGAGGGACCCCACGCTGGAGCAGGGGAAGAGTGTGAGGAGTCCTCCCCCTGAGGAGGAAGGAGCGGCAGAGACAGCATGTGATGAACTGACCGCAACCCCCATTCCCCATCCCTCTGCGCTGCTCGGGGGGAGGAAAAATAAAAGGAATAATTACTGATAGTCCCCACCAGATTGCTCCCGAAGTATGGAGCTGTAACCATCGCTACCGCTCTGCTCTGCACGTTGCCCTCCCCCATTGAATATGAATACAGGTAATAAAATGGTCTAAGCACAGCAAAGCGATAACCTTAATCCAATGCCCAGAGAGGACAAACCACACATAAACACTGATAAACAGCATATAAGGCAAGTAAGGTGCTACATGATACAAATCTGAGAAAAACTCTCTAAACAAATAAAACAACATTGTGGCCAGTGACAATTAAACTAATATAAAGAATGCTTATAACAAATTGTTTTAACACACTCCTGGTGAATTGTTTTTATCTCAACCCATGAGTTTTCCTTGCTCTCCGATTCTCCTCCCCACCCCACTGGGGAGGGGTGGAGTGAGTGAGTGGCTGTGTGGTATTCGGTTACCATCTGGTGTTAAACCACGACAGGTACTTAATACCTTCTTTGCCACAGTCTTTAACAGCCAGGGAAGTTGTTCTCTGGGCACCCAGCCCCCTGAGCAGGAAGACAGAGATTGGGAGCATAATGAAGCCCCCATAATCCAAGGGGAAATGGTCAGTGACCTGCTACACCTCTTAGACACACGGAAGTCTATGGGGCTGGATGGGATCTACCCAAGGGTACTGAGGGAGCTGGCGGATGTGCTCACCAAGCCACTCTCCATCATTTATCAGCAGTCCTGGCTAACTGGGGAGGTCCCAGTTGACTGGAAGTTAGCTAGCGTGACGTCCATCTACAAGAAGGGCTGGAAGGAGGATCCGGGGAACTACAGGCCTGTCAGTCTGACCTCGGTGCCCAGGAAGGTTATGGAGCAGATCATCTTGAGTGCCATCACGCGATGCATACGGGACAACCGGGCGATCAGGCCCAGTCAGCATGGGTTTATGAAAGGCAGGTCCTGCTTGACCAACCTGATATCCGTCTACGACATGGTGACCCGCTTAGTGGATGAGGGAAAGGCTGTGGATGTTGTGTACCTGGACTTTAGCAAAGCCTTTGACACCATCTCCCACAGTATCCTCCTGGAGAAACTGGCTACCCATGGCTTGGATGGGCATACTCTGCACTGGGTAAAAAACGGGCTGGATGGCCAGGCCCAAAGAGTTGTGGTGAATGGAGTTAAATCCAGTTGGCGGCCAGTCACAAGTGGTGTCCCCCAGGGCTCAGTATTGGGGCCAGTTCTGTTTAATGTCTTTATCAATGATCTGGATGAGGGGATCGAGTGCACCCTCAGTAAGTTTGCAGACGACACCAAGCTGGGCGGGAGTGTTGATCTGCTGGAGGGTAGGAAGGTGCTACAGAGGGATCTGGACAGGCTGGATCGAAGGGCTGAGGCCAATTGTATGAGGTTCAAGAAGACTAAGTGCCAGGTCCTGCACTTGCATCACAACAACCCCAGGCAATGCTACAGGCTTGGGGAGGAGTGGCTGGAAAGCTGCCCGTCGGAAAAGGACCTGGGGGTGTTGGTCAACAGCCAGCTGAATATGAGCCAGCAGTGTGCCCAGGTGGCCAAGAAGGCCAACGGCATCCTGGCTTGTATCAGAAATAGTGGGGCCAGCAGGAGTAGGGAAGTGATCGTCCCCCTGTACTTGGCACTGGTGAGGCCACACCTCGAGTACTGTGTTCAGTTTTGGGCCCCTCACTACAAGAAAGACATTGAAGTGCTGGAGCGTATCCAGAGAAGGGCAACGAGGCTGGTGAGGGGTCTAGAGCACAAGTCCTATGAGGAGTGGCTGAGGGAACTGGGGTTGTTTAGCCTGGAGAAAAGGAGGCTGAGGGGAGACCTTATCGCTCTCTACAACTACCTGAAAGGAAGTTGTAGGGAGGTGGGTGTTGGTCTCTTCTCCCAAGTAACAGGCGATAGGACAAGAGGAAATGGCCTCAAGTTGCGCCAGGGGAGGTTTAGATTGGATATTCGTAAAAATTTCTTCACCGAAAGGGTTGTTGGGCATTGGAACAGGCTGCCCAGGGAAGTGGTGGAGTCACCATCCCTGGAGGTATTTAAAAGATGTGTAGATGTGGAGCTTAGGGACATGGTTTAGTGGTGGACTTGGTAGTGATAGGTTAATGGTTGGACTCGATGATCTTAAAGGTCTCTTCTAACCTAAACGATTCTATGATCTTTGTTTCTTATTACATCCCTAATCTTTTGGGTCATCTATGAGCTATCATTAATAATTTTATGCAATCTTTGATTTTATTTACAACAAACAGTAAATAACACATGGCCAAAAGCAGTTCCTCAAATAACCCTAATATGAGTATACTTGCTCAGTTAGAATCCTCCATTTACTATTTTGTTTTCGGCTGTCAGTTAACCAATATTCTATTAAATAATGGGTCATATTCATTAAATTAGCCTGATATAAAAAATGTCATGCAGGGTTAAGTCAAAATGTCTGGAGGAAGTCTAAGTATTACATAAATACTATTTTTATTTAAAGACTATTTTTTTATCAAGTGTGTTGTTTAATAAAACTGTGGTCAGATCCATTTTTCATATACCCATATTGACCAACGTTATTTCTACTGATTTCCTTTAATAGCTTACTGATCAGACATGTATTCAGTTACACATTTTTTGCCCACGTGGATGCTAGCCAATAATCATCTGGATTGTCCTATTTACCCATTTTACTGCCAGTAAATTCATCAAGTCTTCTGGATTGTCTTTCCCAGTTTCAAATTTATTGAAAACAAACAGCAGCAATCCAGATAGCTGCTCGGTCAGTTTGAATGTAAACACTGAATTAAAGTTATCTGAACATGTTACTTTAAACCTAGCTTTGATGGTTAACATGCTCCTGAGTTACTGCTGGAATAGGATGTGTTTTCTCACCCTGTGAAGTGAAAAAAGTTTGGGGTTTACCCATATGCTCCAAACACAGAGAAAAATATTTAATTATTAAATCTTTTGGGATTTACTAGCAACATTTCCATCATTTCTATACTCCATATGATTCTTAGGACTAACATAACCCTCCCTAAACGTACCACTTACAGCCACGAGGGCAGCAAGGGACATGAATGATGCTGTGTTCTTTGCAGACATGATTGCCGTTTACAGCACTGACTCATGGGAAGTAGTAACTACATAAAATATTCCATCAGACTGGCTGATGTGTTATCCCGAGATGGTGTGTTGAGGCAATAAAGAGCAGTCACTGTTCTGATCATCTGCTGAAAGGGCAGAGTCAGCTTAAAATCTAGCCAACTTTCAAAAGTTAGTTAAAAGCAGTTCTATATTTTCCTACACATCTCCTAAAGGACTGTCCTGGTTTAGGCCAGGATGGAGCTAGTTTTGTTTTCAGCAGCTCCTGTGTTTTGGCTTTAGAGTGAGAAGAACGGTGATAGCACACTGATGTTGCTGTGTGTTTCCACCCCCGGGGCAGTCGATTCCAGGTGTATTGGACGCCCCTCCAGGTGAAAGCAAACTGCAGCCTGCACTCTGCTGCCAAAGGAATTGAGAAAAACGCATTAGCAATGTCAATGGTAGCATACCACTTGGCTGCCTTTGACTCCAGTTCATACCGAAGTTCTAGCATGTAAGGCACGGCAGCGCTCAGTGGTGGCGAGACTTCATTCAGGCCGCGATAGTCCACTGTTAATCTCCATTCTCCGTTAGATTTCCACACTGGCCATATAGGACTATTAAAGGGTGAGCGAGTCTTGCTGATCACTCCCTGGCTTTCCAGTCGACGAATCAGTTTATGGATGGGGGTCAGGGAGTCTCAGTTGGTGCGATATTGCCGCTGGTGCACTGTTGTGGTAGCAATTGGTACCTGTTGTTCTTTGACCCTCAGCAACCCCACAACGGAAGGATCCTCTGAAAGACTGGGCAAGGTGGACAGCTGCTTATATGTCCTCTGTCTCCACAGCAGCTATACCAAAAGCCCACCTTTTGGGTCCTTGAAATACCCTCTCCTGAGGTAGTCTATGCCAAGGATGCACGGAGCGTCCGGGCCAGTCACAATGGGGTGCCTTTGCCACTTGTTCCCAGTTAGGCTCACTTCGGCCTCCAGTAGAGTTAACTCCTGGGACCCCCCTGTTACTCCAGAAATAGAAATGCGTTCGGCCCCTCTATGGTTTCATGGCATTAGGGTGGAATGCGCACCAGTGTCCACTAGAGCCTTGTCCTTCTGGGGGGCTGATGTGCCAGGCCATCGAATCCACACAGTCCAGTCAACTCGGTTGTCCCTCTCCTCCACCTGGCTGGAGGCAGGGCCCCTCTCATTCTGATTATAATACCCGCTATCAACCAATGGGTTCGTGTGGGACACATGGGGTCGAATCTCATCCCTGTTTCTCATTTCTTGTAAATACGAACCAGAAGCCCTTCTACCCCATCTGGGGAACTGCCCACTGGAGACTGGAGCAGCACTTTTCCTGGAAGAACCCTTATTTGTAGCTGTTTTCTTTTTCAACTCACGTACCCTTGCCTCTAGGGTTGAGGTGGGTTTTCCATCCCACTTTCTCATGTCCTCTCCATGGTCACGGAGGTAAAACCACAGAGTACCTTCTTGCGTGTACCATCTCTCTTGAGCAGGGGAAAATTTTCTCCTAACAGCTGAGATACTGGTCCATACAGGTGGCAAGTAGGACCTATCCTCTTTGAGTCGCCAAAACTCCCGGCACATTCTTTTGGACAGTTTTTCCACAGCCGAGACACAGGCCCGTAAGGAGGAAGAGATATTGTCCTCATACTGTCGGAGTTGATTAGCCACTGCACGCACCGGTGGTGCCTCTTCATCTCTCCAACCCATTGTTGCCAATGATTTGGCATACGACGATGGTGCACTGTGTACAAACTTCCGCCACATGCGTCGAGTACATTGGACTTCATCTGGATCTACAGGTGTCTGCGGGTCATCCAGGTCATGATAAATCAATTCCCGCACAGCTAATTCCCTCAGAAACTGAATACCTCCCTCCATAGTGATCCACTTCTTTGGGGGACATATAATGTCTTCCTTAAAGAAATACCTGTCCTTCACACCTGACAGGAGTCTCCTCCAGAGACTGCAGGCTTCTGCCTCTCTTCCAATTGCCCTGTCAATGGCTGCTTCCTTAGACAAGGATCCCAGCTGCCTGGCTTCCCTGCCCTCTAGTTCCAGGCTACTGGCCCCATTGTCCCAGCATCAGAGCAGCCAGGTGACAAGCTGCTCACCTTGATTACAGCTGTAATCTTTTCGGATATCTCGCAGCTCAGTCAGGGAATAGGGGTCGGGTGATTATCTCTGCTTCTGCCTCTCCCTGTTCCTGTGATGTCCCTGGTTCATCCTCATCTTTCGTGGGGCGAGCTGATTTCTTTGTGCTTTTCTTCTTTTGTATAGGGGCAGCTGATAACGGCACGGGTGGATCTGCAGTACCTGTCACAGCAGCCACGGTGCTCAGAGCTGGGGCTTGAACAGCCGCGGTGCCCATGGCAGGGACTGGGGCAGCAGCGATGCCCATAGCAGGGGTTGGAACGGCCGCGGTGCCCGTAGCAGGGATTGGGGCAACCGCGATCCCCGCGGCGGGGGGTGGAGCAGCCGCGGTGCCTGCAACAAGGAACGGGACGGTCGCGGTGCCCGTAACGAGAGTTGGGGCAGCAGCAGTGGCCGCGGCGGGGGATGTAACAGCGGCGGCGGGGGCTGGCACAGCCGCAACGCCCGTAACAAGGGTTGGGACGGCCGCGGTGCCCGTGGCAAGGGGTGGGGCAACGGCGATACCCGCGGCGGGGGCTGGAGCGGCCGCAACGGGGGCTGGAGCGACCGCGATGCCCATACCAGGGGGTGGAGCGGCCGCGGTGGCCGCGGCGGGGGGTGGAGCAGCTGCAGCGCCCATGGCGGGGGCTGGGACGGTCGCGGGGGCCCTGGCAGGACCTGGGGCGGCCGTGGTGCCTGCGGCGGGGGTCGGGGCCGGGGCAGCCCTGGCACACATAGCGGAGCGTGGGGCAGCCGCGGCGCCCGTGGCGGGGGATGGCGCGGCCGCGGGGGCTGTAGCAGGGAACTGGGGTGGCCCTGCGCCTACGCCTGCACCGATTTCTAAGCTTAAGCAAGATTTGACAGAAATTTATTCCTAGTACTAGGAATAGCAAGCCGGTCTGAACATCCCAAAGGTATTCCAAGTTTTCAGAAACTCCCGTAACTAACCAGGAGGGCAACGAGAAATCAAAGGAAGGCATTTTTACCCAGGAGGGGTGAGAGAAAGCAAAGGAGGAAGTTTCCCCCTGCTGACCCCCCGGGAAGGAAAAAATAAAGGAATAAATACTGATAGTCCCCACCAGATTGCTCCCGAAGTACGAAGCTGTAACTGTTGGTGCCGCTTCACTCTGCACGTTGCCCTCCCCCATTGTATATGAATACAGGTAGTAAACTGGTCTAAACACCAATGATTGTATCATGCCATAAGCCAGTGCTAAAGCACACACCGAAGCAGTAATCTTAATCCAAAGCCCAGTGGTGATAAACCACACATAAACACTGACAAACAGCATAAACAGTAAGTTAGGTGCTGCATGGTACAACTCTGAGAAGCACTCTGTAAACAATTCAAACAACATTGTGACCAGCGGCAATTAAAGTAATACAATGGATGCTTATAACAAATTGTTTTAACACACTCTGGTCAAGTCTGTTGTTATCTCAACCCTTTGAGCTTGATCGGGGGCTTTAAACCCTGGACCCTCAATCTGATGCTCTCTCAGCAGAGCTAGCCAGACCCCTCTCGAGCCCCACATTGGGAGCCAAAAAGGACTGTCGTGGTTTAACCCCAAATTGTAACCCAATACCACGCAGCCGCTCGCTCACTCCCCCTGTCCCCACTGGGGTGGGGAGGAGAATCAGAGAGAAAGGAAAACTCGCGGGTTGAGATAATATTGATAATATTGATAATATATATAAGGATAATAGAATATATAAAACAAAAAATACACAATTTCTGACCACCCGACGACCGATACAGCCCATCCCGAGCAGCAGTCAGGGAGCAGGGGTATTCCCCCCCCAGCTATCCCAGAACAGCAAGTTCCAGAGAGAGCAAGCGAGGGAACAAACAGCCAAACAAACGAAAAACAAAAAGGAAAAATAGGGAAACAAAAAGCAACCCAAAGGGAAGCTTAACAATTAAGGCAAGTTAAGGGTCTAAAAAGCCTAGTGGCCCACCGGCCGACCCTCACTTATACCGGGCATGATGTCTATGGTATGGAATACTCTCTTTGGCCAGTTTGGATCAACTATTCTGTCTCTACCCCTCCCAAGTTTTTGCATCTGCACGTTAGCAGAACCTGGAAAACAGCAAAATGTCCTTGGTGGTTCAGCAGCAACCAGCAACATCAGTGTGCTATCACCGTTGTTCTCACACTAAAGCCAAAACACAGGAGCTGCTGAAAACAAAACTAGCTCCGTCCCGGCCTAAACCAGGACAGTATCCACCCCTTATTCCATACCATTTACGTTATGCTCAGGTCTCTCACTTTCCAGTTAATCACTGCCATTTTTGTCTTTAATATATAGACACAGATATCATTCCCTTAGTCTATGGACCATCCCTCCAAAATGTCTATTGAATTCATTTAGTCCACGACCCTGGGTTCCATCTGTCTTAACAGTCTTTCAGGGCAGGAGAGATGGTGTGCGGTGTTGGACTGTTGCATGCTGCATCTGGAACTTATAGCTGGTGTATCTGGCACGGCTGGTGTGGCTTGTCCGCAGTTGGCAGGTCGAAGATGTCAATCTCAACTGCGTGCCACTTGCTGAAGTCAGTCCATCACTGCTGCACTCTGCTCGGTTTCATCAGAGTTCGCTCTTCATTGAGTTGGGTGATTCTCACTGTAATACCTTTGATATAGAACACAACTATAGAAATGATTATATACATGATTATATACAATATTGTCCTGGTTGCGGCTGGGATAGGGTTAATTTTCACCAGAAGCTGGCCGGGGTCTATTCTCTACCATGTGACCGTCACGCTCACTATTTAGAGGGGGGTTGACTGGAGGGGCGGGGATCGCTGCTTGGGAGCGGGCTGGGCGGTGGGCTCCAGGCGGGAGCGACCTGTCCGGAAAGCACGGCTAAGTACACGCTGTTGTTGTTATTGTGGGGGTTTCTCGCTTGTTTGTTCTCTTTCCCTTTGTTGTTTGGTTAAACTGTTGTTGTTGTTAACCCACGAGTTTTTGCTTTTCTTCATCCAAATTCTCTCCCCGTCCCACCGGGAGAGTGGGGGGGTGAGCGAGTGACCGCGTGGCTCAGCCTCCAGCTGCGGCTAAACCACGACAGTCCTTTTTTGGCGCCCAACGTGGGGTACAACAACCGCACTTTTGTATTAAGTGTGCTCTAACTGTAGTAATGACTAAGTGACAAGCTCCTGCATGGTTCAAAAAAGTTTGCTGGCTGCATTGTTTATCTCTTCACTTTTGGCAATATGTTAATGCGAATGTGGTTTGTCCTGGCACTGACGGTCTCACTGTTCTGGGGGAGCTATCTGGTGGAGAGGATGAGGGAATACATCATCTCCCTCTCCCTACCCAGGATTAATGTGGACAGGTTTATTACACAGGCTCCTGAGGTCCTTACCCTTGTGTGAACTGCTTAGTGCTACTTATTAATATTGTTGGCATATTATGGGGTTTGTGGAATCTGGTCTCGTCCTGGTGGAAGAGAAGACAACTTTTGGGTGAGGCTATATTGAAGCGTGACCTGAGGCAGCCGGTCCCAGGGTGGCAGGGTGTGTGGAAGGACTTGGGCAGGTTCCTAGGGCGGTTAACACCTCCCATAGCCTGGGACTTTACACCTGAACAAGTGAGCAACCCTAGCAAACTGACACGCCACCTGATAGAAGGGTGCCTTGCCTATCCCAATGAGAACCACCAGCTTCTAGCGCTGTACTGGGGCCTGGCTTGTGCCTATCGAGCCGCAGTTCAGCATTCCCAGAGGACTCCGGTTGAGGCAGGGACCCAAACTGCACCTGAGGACATCATGGTTGAGATAGGGACCCAAACAACACCACCAACTACAGTAATTGCCCCAGTAGTTAAAAAGAAACAATGGCCAAGGAGGACAACAGGTCCATATCCTCGATTAGTAAGGGAAAAGGAAGAAGAGGAAGGGTCGGATCACGAAGCCGGTCCTTCGACAAGGACATTGGAGGAAGGAGTGAGAGAATTCCGACAGGAAGCAGAAACTACCCGGTCCCTGACCTCAGCAGAACTTCGAGACATGCGGAAAGATTACAGCCGCCAGCCAGGTGAGCGGATTGCTGCCTGGCTGCTCCGATGCTGGGATAGCGGGGCCGACAGTCAGCACTTGGAAGGCAAGGAAGCCCAACAGCTGGGATCCCTTGCTAGGAACCGGGGAATTGAGAGAGGAATTGGAAAAGAGGCAGCAATTTGCAGTCTCTGGAGACGGCTCCTCTCAAGTGTGAGGGCAAGGTATCCATTCAAGGAAGATCTTGTGAACTCCCCAGGAAAGTGGACCACTGCAGATGAAGGCATCCAGTACCTGAGAGAATTAGCGGTACTGGAAGTCGTCTACAGGGATCTAGACAATGATGAGGTCTCCAAAGATCCAGACGATGTCCTGTGCACATGGGCTATGTGGAGGAAGGTGATTCAGAGCGCCCCAGCGTCATATTCTAACAGTCTGGCAGCGATGTATTTCCCAGATATTGATACGCCAACTGTGGAGAGAACGTCTTCTTGGCTCCAAAACTTTGCAGAAAATCTCTGTACCGCCTCATCCCTACGGGCCAGTGCCTTGGCTATCAGGAATGCCCCAAGAAATCAGTCCTCTCCTGCCTCGGTCAGAGGGAAAGGGAGCCCCAGGCGCACGCCGCGTGGAGCACTCTGGTTCTTCCTGCGTGACCAGGGGGAGGACATGAGGAAGTGGGACGGTGAACCCACCTTTAAGCTGGAAGCCCGTGTACGCGAACTGAGAGGGAAGACAGCTCTTAAGAAGGGGCCACCCAGGAAGTCTGTTAGCAGAGTTGCTGTAGAGACACAGGAAGGCAATCAGCGATTTCCCAAACACAGAAGAACTGAAATCACCTCCCTTGATCCTGAGGAGGGGCTTTCTGGTCTGGCGCTGCAAGGCTCAGACAGGGAATACTCTGACGAGGAACAGGAATAGAGGGTCCCTGCCTTCGGCCAGGAGGAGGAAAGGGATGACCGTGTATACTGGACTGTGTGCCAGGCACATCAGACCCACAGAAGTATAGGGCTTTGGTGGACACCGGTGCACAGTGTAGTCTGATACCATCAGAACATAGGGGCACGAAACCCATCTGGATCTCGGGAGTGACAGGGGGATGCCAAGAATTGTCAGTATTGGAGGCTGAGGTGAGCTTAACAGGGGACAAGTGGGAAAAGCACCCCATTGTGACTGGCCCAGAGGCCCCTTGTATCCTTGGCATAGACTGCCTCAGGAGAGGGTACTTCAAGGACCAAAAGGGATACCGATGGGCTTTTGGTGTAGCCACGGTGAATGCAGAGAAGACCAAACAGCTATCTACCCTGCCTGGCCTCTTGGAAGATCCCTTCCTTGCGGGATTGCTGCGAGCTGAAGAACAGAAGGTGCCAATTGCTACTAGGACGGTGCACCGGCGGCAATATCGCACTAACAGACGCTCCCTGGCTCCCATCCGTGAGCTGATTCATCAACTGGAGAGCCAAGGAGTCATCAGTAAGACTCACTCACCTTTTAATAGTCCTATATGGCCAGTACGGAAATCTAATGGGGAATGGAGACTAACAGTGGACTATCGTGGCCTGAATGAAGTCACGCCACCACTGAGTGCTGCCGTGCCGGACACGGTAGAGCTCCAATATGAACTGCAGTCCAAGGCATCCAAGTGGTATGCCACCATTGATATTGCCAATGCGTTCTTCTCCATCCCTTTGGCAGCAGAGTGCAGGCCACAGTTTGCTTTCACCTGGAGGGGCATCCAGTACACCTGGAATCGACTGCCCCAGGGGTGGAAACACAGCCCCACCCTTTGCCATGGGCTGATCCAGACTGCACTGGAAAAGGGTGGAGCTCCAGAACACCTGCAATACATTGATGACATCATTGTGTGGGGCAACACAGCAGAAGAAGTTTTTGAGAAAGGAGAGAAAATAATCCAAATCCTTCTGAGAGCTGGCTTTGCCATAAAATGAGGTAAGGTCAAAGGACCTGCACAGGAGATCCAGTTCCTAGGAATAAAATGGCAAGATGGACGTCGTCAGATTCCAACAGATGTGATCAACAAAATAGCAGCTATGTCTCCACCAACTAACAAAAAGGAAACCCAAGCTTTCTTAGGCGTTGTGGGTTTTTGGAGAATGCATATTCCAAATTACAGTTTTATTGTAAGCCCTCTCTATGACGTGACCCGGAAGAAGAATGATTTCACATGGGGCCCTGAGCAACGACAAGCCTTTGAACAAATTAAACAAGAAATAGTTCATGCAGTGGCCCTTGGGCCAGTTCGGGGAAGGCAAGATGTTAAAAATGTGCTCTACACCGCAGCCGGGGAGAATGGCCCTACCTTGAGCCTCTGGCAGAAAGCACCAGGGGAGACTCGAGGTCGACCCCTGGGGTTTTGGAGCCGGGGATACAGAGGATCTGAGGCCCACTACACTCCAACTGAAGAAGAGATCTTGGCAGCATATGAAGGGGTTCGAGCTGCTTCGGAGGTGGTTGGTACTGAAGCACAGCTCCTCCTGGCACCCTGACTGACGGTGCTGGGCTGGATGTTCAAAGCGAGAGTCCCCTCTACACATCATGCCACCGATGCCACATGGAGTAAGTGGGTCGCACTGATCACACAACGAGCTCAAATAGGAAACCCCAGTCGCCCAGGAATCTTGGAAGTGATCACGGACTGGCCAGAAGGCAAAGATTTTGGAATGTCGACAGAGGAAGAGGTGACACGTGCTGAAGAGGCCCCACCATATAATGAACTACCAGAAAATGAGAAGGAATATGCCCTGTTCACTGATGGGTCCTGTCGTATTGTGGGAAAGCATCAAAGGTGGAAAGCTGCTGTGTGGAGTCCTACACGACGAGTCGCAGAAGCCACTGAAGGACAAGGTGAATCGAGTCAGTTTGCAGAAGTGAAAGCCATTCAGCTGGCTTTAGATATTGCTGAGCGAGAAAAGCGGCCAGTGCTCTACCTCTATACTGGCTCATGGATGGTGGCGAATGCCCCTGTGGGGGTGGTTACAGCAATGGAAGCAGAGCAACTGGCAGCGCAGAGGCAAATCCATCTGGGCTGCCGAACTGTGGCAAGATATTGCTGCCCGGGTAGAGAAGCTTGTTGTAAAGGTACGCTATGTAGATTCTCACGTACCCAAGAGTCGAGCCACTGAGGAACATCAAAACAACCAGCAGGTGGATCAGGCTGCTAAGATAGAAGTGGCTCAAGTGGATCTAGACTGGCAATGACAGGGTGAACTATTCCTAGCTCGGTGGGCCCATGACACCTCAGGCCACCAAGGAAGAGATGCAACATACAGATAGGTTCGTGATCGAGGGGTGGACTTAACTATGGACTCTATCGCACAAGTTATCCATGAGTGTGAAACATGCGCTGCAATCAAGCAAGCCAAGCGATTAAAGCCTCTCTGGTATGGAGGACGATGGCTGAAATATAAATATGGGGAGGCCTGGCAGATTGACTATATCACACTCCCACAGACCCACCAAGGCAAGCGCCATGTCCTCACAATGGTGGAAGCAACCACCGGGTGGCTGGAAACATATCCTGTGTCACACGCCCCCGCCCAGAACACCTTCCTGGGCCTTGAAAAGCAAGTCTTATGGCGACATGGCACCCCAGAAAGAATTGAGTCAGACAACGGGACTCATTTCCGAAACAACCTCCTAGACACCTGGGCCAAAGAGCATGGCATTGAGTGGGTGTATCACATCCCCTATCATGCACCAGCCTCTGGGAAAATCGAACAGTACAATGGACTACTGAAAACTACACTGAAAGCAATGGGTGGTGGAACCTTCAAAAACTGGGATACACATTTAGCAAAAGCCACTTGGCTAGTCAACACTAGGGGATCCACCAATCGAGCTGGCCCTGCCCAGTCAAAGCCTTTGCGTACTGTAGAAGGAGACAAAGTTCCTGTGGTGCATGTAAAAAACATGCTGGGGAAGACAGTCTGGGTTATTCCTGCCTCGGGCAAAGTCCATAGACTAAGGGAATGATATCTGTGTCTATATATTAAAGACAAAAATGGCAGTGATTAACTGGAAAGTGAGAGACCTGAGCATAACGTAAATGGTATGGAATAAGGGGTGGATACTGTCCTGGTTTAGGCCGGGACGGAGCTAGTTTTGTTTTCAGCAGCTCCTGTGTTTTGGCTTTAGTGTGAGAACAACGGTGATAGCACACTGATGTTGCTGGTTGCTGCTGAACCACCAAGGACATTTTGCAGTTTCCCAGGTTCTGCTAACGTGCAGATGCAAAAATTTGGGAGGGGCAGAGACAGAATAGTTGATCCAAACTGGCCAAAGAGAGTATTCCATACCATAGATGTCATGCCCGGTATAAGTGAGGGTCGGCCGGTGGGCCACTAGGCTTTTTAGACCCTTAACTTGCCTTAATTGTTAAGCTTCCCTTTGGGTTGCTTTTTGTTTCCCTATTTTTCCTTTTTGTTTTTCGTTTGTTTGGCTGTTTGTTCCCTCGCTTGCTCTCTCTGGAACTTGCTGTTCTGGGATAGCTGGGGGGGGAATACCCCTGCTCCCTGACTGCTGCTCGGGATGGGCTGTATCGGTCGTCGGGTGGTCAGAAATTGTGTATTTTTTGTTTTATATATTCTATTATCCTTATATATATTATCATTATTATCATTATTTTTATATTTTTCCTTTGCTATCCTGGTGAACTGTTTTTATCTCAACCCGTGAGTTTTCCTTTCTCTCTGATTCTCCTCCCCACCCCAGTGGGGACAGGGGGAGTGAGCGAGCAGCTGCGTGGTATTGGTTTACAATTTGGGGTTAAACCACGACAAGGACTTGTGAAGCTTATTTACAGAAACATGTCTTTCCTGCTATGTGACAGATGCACACAAAAGAAGAAACTGACTTAAACAAAAACTTTGAAGTTAACCACAGATAAAAGTGCAGGCAGAGAAACCAGGGAAATAATTTGGTCAGCATTACTTGCAACAGCTGGTATGACTCTCAGTGAGAAATGTGTAGTTACTCTGTTCCTTTCAGAAGGAAGTGACCTGTGGAGAGACATGAAGCAGCAAGCAATTATTCAATCCACCTTCATTCTGTATGACTACAACTTCCCATATAAAAGATTTCTGCAAGAAAATCACAACATGCTGCAACAACAACAAAAATTATTTATTAGACTAAGTTTATCAACAGTTTATACCTGGGACAGCAGAGGACTAACTCTGATCTAGAAATCTCCTTTTATATTCCCCTCCTTATTTCTATTCACTCCACACCTTTTTTCTTTATATGCAGACAGTAGAACCTTCATCTTATCTAGGAAATGTCATTCTTTATTTTCTTCCAAGTAAACTTAGAAAAAAGTTTTTAACTACCTTTGCACTACAGTTGAGCATATAAGGCTGGTAGTATTTGTAATTTTAAGTATACTTCACACAAAATTAAGGCTGTTATGGGGCTTTTCAGAATTGCCACTGGCTATTAATATTTATAGCATTATGCTTTCACTCATTGTCATGGTTTAACCCCAGCTGGAAACCCAATATCACGCAGCCACTCGCTCACTCCCCACCTCCCCAGTGGGGTGGGGAGGAGAATTGGAGAGAAAGGAAAACTTGTGGGTTGAGATAAAAACAGTTCACCAGGACAGCAAAGAAAAAAGATAATAACAATTATATTATATATTAATAATGGTAATAATAATAATAATAATAAAATATAATGATAATAGAATATATAAAACAAACTATGCACAATTTCTCACCACCCAACGACCGATACAGCCCATCCCAAGCAGCGATCATGGAACAGCAATATTCCCCAGCAGCGATCTCGGAACAGCAAGTTCCAGAGAGAGCGAGCGAGAGAACGAACAGCCAAATGAATGAACAAAATGGAACTAAACGAACGAAAAGAGGGGAAAAAAAGGGCAACTGGCTCACTGGCCAACCCCCACTTATATACTGGGCATGACATCTATGGTATGGAATACTGTCTTTGGCCAGTTTGGATCGACGATACTGGCTATACCCCTCCCAGGTTTTTGCACCTGCACATTAGCAAAACCTGGGAAGCTGGAAAAAGTCCTTGATCTCTTTGCAACAACTAATAACATCAGTGTATTATTACCATTCTTCAGATAACAAATCCCATACTAAATCCAAAACACAGTAGCTACTGGGAAGAAAATTAGCTTCATCCTGGCCAAAACCAGGACACTCATCAAGGTAAGATCTGTACAAATGATACCACAAATACTCTTGCTGAGATTAGCTTAAGCCAAAGTAGTAATTTTTGCATAATGTTCACTTTGCACATGCTGAAGTGTATTCTCATCCAGACTGTAGTTCGAAACATGATTTTTCAGTTCTCAAGCCACTTTCAAACAGCTGTCTTCTGAATGCTAATTTCACTCTCATCTTGGCAGATCCATACAGAGCATGTCATGAATGTTGCCATGGTTATACTCTCCATTTAGTAAACAGGATGAAAAAAACCCACATTCAATGGCAATAATGCAACTTAAACCAATCCCCAGGTACTCCTAAAGTGGTTCCTCTTCATTTATCCTTCTTAAAATCATAGAATCATAGAATAGTTTGGGTTGGAAGGGACCTTTAAAGGTCATCTAGTCCAACCCCCCTGCAATGAGCAGGGACATCTTCAACTAGATCAGGTTGCCCAGAGCCCCATCCAGCCTGACCTTGAATGTTTCCAGGGATGGGGCATCTACCACCTCTCTGGGCAACATGTTCCAGTGTTTCACCACCCTCACTGTAAAAAATTTCTTCCTTATGTCTAGCCTGTGTCTCCCCTCCTTTAGTTTAAAACCATTACCCCTTGTCCTATCACAGCAGGCCCTGCTAAAGAGTTTTTCCCCATCTTTCTTATAGGCCCCCTTTAAGTACTGAAAGGCTGCAATAAGGTCTCCCTGGAGCCTTCTCTTCTCCAGGCTGAACAACCCCAATTCTCTCAGCCTGTCTTCATAGGAGAGGTGTTCCATCCCTCTGATCATTTTTGTGGCCCTCCTCTGGACCCGCTCCAACAGATCCACATCTTTCCTGTGCTGAGGGCTCCAGAGCTGGACGCAGTACTCCAGGTGGGGTCTCACCAGAGCAGAGCAGAGTAAGGGGCAGAATCACTTCCTTTGACCCGCTGGCCATGCTTCTTTTGATGCAGCCCAGGATACGGTTGGCTTTCTGGGCTGCGAGCGCACATTGCCGGCTCACGTCTAACTTTTCATCCACCAGTACCCCCAAGTCCTTCTCGGCAGGGCTGCTCTCAATCCCTTCATCCCCCAGCCTGGATTGATACTGGAGGTTGCCCCGACCCAAGTGCAGGACCTTGCACTTGGCCTTGTTGAACCTCATGAGGTTCACATGGGCCCGCTTCTCAAGCTTGTCCAGGTCCCTCTGGATGGCATCCCATCCCTCAGGCATGTCAACTGCATCACTCAGCTTGGTGTCATCTGCAAACTTGCTGAGGGTGCGCTCAATCCCACTATGTCATTGATGAAGATATTAAACAGTACTGGTCCCAATACGGACCCCTGAGGGACACCACTTGTCACTGATCACCATCTGGACATTGAGCCATTGACCACTACTCTCTGGATGCAACCATTCAGTCAATTCCTCATCCACTGAACAGTCCACCCATCAAATCCAGCTCTCTCCAATTTAGAGAGAAGGATGTTGGGGGGGACCATGGAAAAGGCCTTACAGAAGTCCAGATAGATGACATCCGTAGCTCTTCCCTTGTCCACCGATGTAGTCACTCTATCATAGAAGGCCACTAGGTTGGTCAGGCAAGACTTGCCCTTAGTGAAGCCATGCTGGCTGTCTCCAATCACCTCCCTGTCCTCCATGTGCCTTAGCATAGCTTCTAGGAGGATCTGCTCCATGATCTTCCCAGGCACAGGGGTGAGGCTGACAGGTCGGTAGTTCCCAGGGTCCGCCTTCCTCCCCTTTTTAAAAATGGGTGCAATGCTTCCCTTTTTCCAGTCCCCAGGGACTTCACCTGGCTGCCATGACTTTTCAAATATCATGGAGAGTGGCTTGGCAACTACATCAGCCAATTCCCTCAGGACTCTGGGACACATCTCATCAGGTCCCATAGACTTATGTATGTTCAGGTTCCTCAGGTGGTCACGAACCTGATCTTCTCTTACAGTGGGAGGGACTTTGCTCCCCCAGTCCCTGTCTTGCAGACCATCCACTCGAGAGGTGTGGGAAGAGAGGTTGCCAGTGAAGACTGAGGCAAAAAAGTTGTTGACTACCTCAGCCTTCTCCTCATCCGTTGTTACCAGTTTGCCAGTTGTGTTCATCAGGGAGGGTACACTTTCTTTGACCTTTCTTTTCTGGCTGACATACCTGTAGAAGCCCTTCTTATTACAGACAGTGGAATTGAGTGCACCCTCAGCAAGTTTGCGGATGACACCAAGCTGAGTGGCGTGGTGGACACGCCTGAGGGACAGGATGCCATCCAGAGGGACCTGGACAAGCTCGAGAGGTGGGCCTGAGTGAGCCTCATGAGGTTCAACAAGGCCAAGTGCAAGGTCCTGCACATGGGTCGGGGCAACCCCCAGTATCAATACAGGCTGGGGGATGAAGGGATTGAGAGCAGCCCTGCCGAGAAGGACTTGGGGGTACTGGTGCATGAAAAGCTGAACATGCGCCGACAATGTGCGCTTGCAGCCCAGAAAGCCAACCGTATCCTGGGCTGCATCAAAAGAAGCGTGGCCAGCAGGTCGAGGGAGGTGATTCAGCCCCTCTGCTACGCTCTGGTGAGACCCCACCTGGAGTACTGCGTCCAGCTCTGGAGCCCTCAGCACAGGAAAGACATGGACCTGTTGGAGCGAGTCCAGAGGAGGGCCACAAAAATGATCAGAGGGATGGAACACCTCTCCTATGAGGACAGGCTGAGAGAGTTGGGCTTGTTCAGCCTGGAGAAGAGAAGGCTCCAGGGAGACCTTATTGCAGCCTTTCAGTACTTAAAGGGGGCCTATAAGAAAGATGGGGAAAAACTCTTTAGCAGGGCCTGCTGTGATAGGACAAGGGGTAATGGTTTTAAACTAAAGGAGGGGAGATTCAGACTAGACATAAGGAAGAAATTTTTTACAATGTGGGTGGTGAAACACTGGAACAGGTTGCCCAGAGAGGTGGTAGAAGCCCCATCCATGGAAACATTCAAGGTCAGGCTGGATGGGGCTCTGAGCAACCTGATCTAGTTGAAGATGTCCCTGCTCATTGCAGGGGGGTTGGACTAGATGACCTTTAAAGGTCCCTTCTAACCCAAACTATTCTATGATTCTATGATTGCAGTTTCATTTCCAAGTTGCCAGTATAGGGGACACCATCCCTTTCAAGAAGCGCTCAAACTTAGCGAACAATTTTTCACTCCTAGGACCATCATTGCAGACAAGGCAAGAGATTCTGAACAAAGGGAAAAAGTTGTCTTCTCCCCCTTAGCAGATGTGGTGACTGCAACTCATGAGTACCAGATGGAGGTTGTCACCACAGCATCAGTTATTGGGATAGGAAACTGCAACTTTTGTAAGGCCCAGAGCTATTTTAGGAGGATTTTCCCAATGTTAGAATCAGTCCAGGGTGGATCAAATTTCCCTGGCAGTAAATGCCATTTAGCAGATGGAGTTGGCAAGGGACTGGGTTTATTAACTCATCCTTCAAACCTTACTCGCATTAGTTCTGCCCTTCTCTTCCTCAGTTCTTCCACTCCTAACTCATATCCTAGTGATTTCTTATTTTCTTTTTAAAGAAAAGATCTCTAGCTTTCCTAGAGAACCTCAAAGACAGCCATTCAAGTGCAGCCAATTGATTTTTGTTTAAAAAAAAAATCAAAGCCTTTGTGTTTACAGAAAGAAATTGAAAGGTCAGAGTAGGGTGCAAACTGACTCAGTACTTGTTGTCCAAGTGTGCATACAGAGAGCTTTGGTGCCTGTGCTGCTGCCCTGAGCACAGTGAAAACTGGACAGCATCTGTCAGGCTTTGCTGCTGCTGCTGCTCAGAACCACTGAAACCACAGAACAACAAGGTGATTTTTGTGCTGGCTATAACAAAGCTCTGAGAAGCACATATTAAAATTACTAACTGGGAAGCAGTTCTGACTTAGGGTACTGGAGAGATTCTTCCTTCTTCTCAGATTGGGGGAGCAGTAACATAGCATCGGATCTTCACTACAACTGGATGAATTCAGAGGCTCCATTGACACCTGTCCCTGCCCAGAGGCTCCATTTTTTGGAACCACTAAAAAAAATGTATTTTACATGAACACATCAGAACAGTTTTCTCTCCCTCCTGCTCATGGATCGCAACATCTGCAGGATGACTGATGGTGACATCTGCCTAAGCCCACAGTCAGCCTGACACAGTATCTCCTAGAGCATTTAAACCACACCACACACACTGCCTGTATCTATTCCTTCTGAAGGACCCCAATATAGCCCAGCAGAGGACAGTGTCTAGCAATAAGACAGCTGTCCCATGAGTCCTGCCTAATTTATTGAAGCAAAGAAGCACGGATAAGTCTTAAGTATCAAGGGGTCCCTTCCTTTTCAGTAGTAAAACTGCCAACTTCTTGCAACTCTTAATACCCCCCTGGAAGAGGCTCAAAGCACTAACTTTCTGGAAATATAAGAGTACATTGTGCCACTATTATTCCAAGTGGAGAAGTGCAGCAGAGGCATATCTTTCAGCTCATCTTAATCCCTGGAGCACAGAAGAGGAAAAAGAAGAATGTTCTCCCTTTCTATTCATAACAACTTCAGAAGTTAAATGTTGTTTAGCGACAGACCAGTAGGAAAAAAAATTAAATCCCTGCTCCAAGAAAGGGATTCCAACGAAACCTTTGAAGCTACTGAAGTAGAAGGAAGTACTGGGTTCTCTGACAAAATTTTACTGCAGAGCTCTAACCATAGCTTTATCTTCTGGATTTGATTATAAGGCTTAGCTCAAGATATTAGCTCTGGTACAATTTCCAAGACTGCAGGACAGGAAGAATAGGAAGGAAGATAAGTGGATGGAAAGTTTACGAGGCATTAGTTGGGACAGAGCAGTAACTAAGTAACTAGTTTTACTGTAACTAAGTTTTATTTAGTTAAACCCAACCCGCAAAAATACCATCACTTTTAAATGGCACTTTGCTTAAGGATAAAGTTGACACCAAATACTGCTATACAGATACAAACAGAAAATGAAATCTGGGGAAAAAAAAAAGAAAGAAAAAAAGAAAAAATTAAAAACAACTCCCCAGAATGTTATACCCTTACACTGGGTCTTCATTAATTATTCCTCAGTGTATAGTCCTCTTTGACTAAATGAAGCTTAACTGGATGGCACAGCATCATTTTTCTGCCATAGAGAAAAACTCTGTCTCTAATGTCATAGGATGTCTAAATTATACAGAAGCCCTCATATTTAGAGCACTACCTTGTAAGTTTGTCTTTGATACAACCCAAGAAAAGAGTAGTCTGTAAATCCTGACTGGGTGTTTCAGTCCCAGCAAAGCTAGAGGCAGGTTTGTAATATTGTTTGAATACTTGTAAACTAAGAATTTAAGAACCAGTAGGAATCAAAGTTTAAAGATTTTTTTCTTAGCAGTCCACTTAAGTCCAGCTCAGTTTCCCCAGCTTGCTAAATGCAATCACTGGTGACTAAGTTAGAGGAAGCAGACATTGTACCCAAGCTTTTCAAAAGAATACCATTTTTTTAAACAGGAACGATTTAAGTGTTGTTTAGCTATCTCTGCCTTTTCTCTGCCTCCATACTTTCTGCAGGTCCTCAGTTCTAATTTATAAAGGCAGAGAAGTTCACAGAAGACTGGCAAATATCCAAAGCAATTGCTGGCCAGTTAGCTGTACTTTCCTTTTCCTTGCATTGCTGTCTTGGCTGCATTGGTGGAGACAAGGATGCACCAGAACAACAAGGTATGCTACAGATATGCACCACATCTCTAGCGCATGGGCAGGAGCTTCAGTTTTTGGCATATTTAAGCTGTTCCCTTGTAAGTACAGCTCCCTCACCATCACAAATGAATCTGGACTCAGACTTCTTGAAATGGGAGGAAGAGGGTTTTTTTGGGGTTGGTGGTTTTTGTTTGTTTGTTGGTGCTTTTTTTTTTTGGTTGTTTTTTTTTGTTGTTGTTGTGGGTTGTTGGTGTTTTGGGTTTTTTTTTGCTTTAAAGCTGTTCTACCAGCACTTAACATCCTGGAAAATGCACTTCTGAGAATTTTTAGTATATGTTGTTTCTCTTTCTTTGCCATAGGTGAAAATCTGGGTAAGCAATGCCTTTTGTTCCTTACATTAGTGGATTGAGGTTTGCATGCCCGTCTTCACGCAGAGTTTCTGCCCAAGAATTATTATGTTGCTTGCCATGGCAAAGTAGCTATTTGGTCTAATGCAAGGAAGTCTAAAGTAAAATGCAGTTTAAAGGGAGGAAGACAGAGAAGATAAAAAGGAGATTTGTTAGTGTAGGATGCTTATCCACAAGAAGGCAGTCCAATGATGTTTCCATTTAGACCACCAGTCTACTTCACTTTCTGTACATTATATGTGCTGAGGTGTTCCTATACATGATGGTAGATCAATTGGTGGCATTTTGCAACTGATTAACTTCTGAATTGGCCTATCACATTTTTGGTGGAGGACTTCTGACTAAAAGAGGATAAAGCTTTGAGTAATTTTTTTTTATTTTCATTACACAGCTACTTTACCACAATTAAGTGTATGCACTTGCAGTAAAGAGAAAAAAAATACCTAGAAGAAAGTTATTTTAAAATAACATGAAGTTTTCATCAATTTGCTTTTATTTTGGTATTAGAAAAAATATAATCCTTTAAAAATAAAATTTAGAAAAGCTTGTGAGAGTAATAACACTGTTTTTACTTTGAGTGTTCATGAATTCTGCAACTCAGATCTATAGAAGGGATGTTAAATCTAGTTTCCTCTCAGAGACAGGATTTTCTGCTTTTGACTTTTTGCAAATGGTAAGTGAATAAGTTAAAACTCCAAAGAAAGGTGAGACACTCTTGTTCCTCTATTCCAAGACTTTGAAATTCTGAATCTTCTAAATCAGTTCAACATGTTTAATTTTAAGAAGTCACTTTCACATTATCATTTTCCTTGTAACAGTGATGCTTTTATCCCTAGTAACTTAGTAGTGAGCTAAACTGTCCCAACAGATATCCCAACACAAGGCTCCTTATAAGGAAGAAATAATTCATTCCCATGATCTATTTTCAATAAACGTAAACGGAATGTGCTTATTCCTTGAGGAAATACAGAGCAGCGTTAATTCACACAGCTCTGGGACTCTGGCACACACAATGCCCTCCCCTTAGTCCATCTTGGAATGACTTCATGTGTCAACTATCAAGCCACAAAAAGGCAGAGGACAGAAATGAATGTCAAGAGGATTTAGGACAAATTAGGATGTTTGTATCTTCTCATTATTGTAGAATACTGGTAAAGCACACTTAGTATTTTAAGTACATTTTCCTAAATGCTTTTCATTTCTAGCCTCTGACTCCAGCTTTGGAATCATCATGGAATTTAATTAGAATAAAAAGCTGCACTTTGAAAGGGCTCATTCAGTGCTGCTGGTTTATTTTCACTTTAATAGAGAGACTCTAAAGAGCTGGCAATATTTATCCTAGAGTACTTGATTTAAAAAGCTACTAAAAGGCAAATGTTCTATTTTTAACTCCTTAAATTAAAAATAGTTTCTGAACATAATGAATGAAAACATTATAAAACCAAAGATATTGATCAAGCACACTATTTTCTTCATTGACCAATCTTAAGACGATAACTTCATTGACACTCATCGCTATTATCCATTTTTCCTGTATTTGAATTTCCAGCCACTACACTGCGAAGTGTAGTGATATTTGCTACCTTTACCTACAGCAGTGTTTTTCAAACTTTCAAATGATAAATGATAGAATATATTTGGAATCCATAAAACCTATAGCTTTCTTATAAGAACTGAAGTGCTGAGTTATCTAAAAAAGCTTACAGAAACAGGTTAAAAAGGACATGCTTTAGCATTTTAAATTCAGCTGTTGCAGTAGGCCCATCAGTCACTTTGTATTTGATTATTTTAGTGCTGTCACCTCAAGTAATTTTCTTGTGTTTTTTCTTAAAGCTCTAGCTCTGAGAGCCCTCTAGCCTCCCTTCCTGAGTTTCTTCCTCTTCATCTCTGACCCCCTACCCTCCTAGCATTTAGAAACACGTTAAGCAGTGCATAAATCTGAACTCTTGTTCAGCTTAAATGCCATGTCTCCTCTTAATAGTTGCTGTTCTCGTTCTCATTTTTGTCCTGGTTTTGGCCTGGACGAAGCTAATTGTCTTTCCAGCAGCTACTGTGTTTTGGATTTAGTATGTGAGGAATGTTGATAATACACTGATGTTGTTGGTTGCTGCTAAATGATCAAGGACATTTTACAGTTTCCCAGGTTTTGCTAATGTGCAGGAGCAAAAACTTGGGAGCGGTATAGCCAGTATAGTTGATCCAAACTGGCCAAAGAGAGTATTCCATACCATAGATGTCATGCCCAGTATATAAGTGGGGGTCGGCCACTTGGCCAGTTCCCTTCTTTTTCCCTTTTTTTTGTTCCTTTGGGCCTTTTCATTTGTTTGTTCATCTGTTTGTTCCCTCCCTTGCTCGCTCTCTCTCTCTCTCTCTCTGGAACTTGCTGTTCCAAGATAGCTGCTGGGAATATTCCTGTTCCCTGACTGCTGCTCAGGATGGGCTGTATCGGTCATTGGGTGGTGAGAAATTGTGCATCGTTCTATATATTCTATTATCCTTATATTTTATTATAATTATTAATATAATAATAATTATCTTTTTCTTTGCCGTCCCGATGAACTGTTTTTGTCTCAACCCACGAGTTTTCCTTTCTCTTCGATTCTCCTCCCCACCCCACTGGAGAGAGGGGGAGTGAGCGAGCAGCTGCATGGTATTTGGTTACCATCTAGAGTTAAACCATGACATCTTTCCAGATAAGTTTCAACCACCAGGGTGACTTGTGCTGGCCAGCATTAGGTTGTCTGCAATCCATTTTTCTGCATTTAGACCATTGTTTGCTTCATACAAACACAACTGTGCAGCTGTATGTGATTTTTCTTTTAAATTACTATAACTGGTAGAATGCTCAAGCTCTGTATGTATTACTGGAATGAGCAAAAATGACTGCAAGTGGCCTAATGCTTTGAAACATTATTAAGAATGAATTTCACTGAGTGGTGGCCAAGGGTATTTTTCCAAGTAGCTTATAGAATAGCCTTTGATTATGTGCAGGAAGTTAACCAAGTCAAGGTTGCTGTTTTGCAGCCATTCCTTCCTCTCTGTGTAGCTCTGGAATACAGATCTCCCAAAACCGTGAGGCAGAAAAAGAGGAAATGGATGCTCAGCTCAGTAAGGTCTTTCCATAAGAAGAACATCCACTGAAAGAAAAAACTAACTATAAATTTAAATACAGTTCAGGTATGGTTTTAACATATTTTAATTTCTTCCCTGGAATTAACACATCTTCCCACTTGCTTTCAGAAAGTGAAAGGAACTCAAGGGGCAATACTAGCGGGACAAAGGAACTTCAGACTCAGATTATAATTTGCAAGCCATTATGGAGCTACACCAATGCAGAGGGAGCCCAAGGAGAAGCATACCTGGTGCTTATGGCAGAATTTCAACAGCAAAGATGCCATTACCTCTTCATGTACTCCCTAGCCCAGAAATGAAAAAAGCTTCAACAGCATCCTTTGTATCTATTAATATTCATAGACTTAATAGGAAATAGCTATTCCTCCTGAGTAGTAGATGGATAAAAAAGGTGGATCTATGGGCTTTTCCACCTGCTTTTCTCTGGGATTTCTTAAGTGAATTTGATAATTTCGGCCCAGATCTGAAATGACAGAAGAATGACTAAGTTGAGATAACTGACATATGAGCTACTTCTGCTTATTATGGAAGTTCTATTTTTCATTGACATATCTCTCACTCTTCTTTTTTCTCAATTTTTACTGTAAAGCTTCTTTGCTATGATGGGAAGAATTCTTCCAGTGGCATTAGTGTGTTATTTTTATTGCAGCAGGTGGCTAAGACCTGGTAAAAAACAGCCATTACCCAATTTAGAAGAGCAGTTTTACTGTCTTGCTAGACACTTGTTTAAAACAGAAATAGCGCTAGAAGAACATAGAAGAAAAATTGCTTCAAGATGTGAACAATTATTAACAATGAGTAAGTGATAGGGTGAAAATTAAATATAATTTTCCTCTGCTCTCATACACATGCAATCATGAAGTTCTTCATTTTTTACCTTCTGCATATTCCATTTCTCTGCTCTCAGAAATACTGAAATCAATACCATATTAATAGTAAAAGAAAGTACTACATCCTCATCTCTTACCTGTAGCATTCAGGCTCCCAAATACCTCCAAAATTTAGTTGGAGTTAAGTATATAAATCCAGTAGATCACTTGTAATATATATGCCTAAAATGATGAAGATGCCAGTTAATATCCCAGCAAGGTATCTGTGAATTTATGAAACTGGCACCTCAAGAGTAACTGTTTTGTGCAGTCTATACCCAGAAGCACAAGCATCAGTTTATACTCATTTCCTATCCAGAAGGTAGCTCTCATGATCCCAAAGAAAAAACACCTTGTAGTATGTACAGAAAATAAACTCTGCAGAACACAGTTCAGTCCCTGTCTGCAGTTTAAACTCATTGGTTAAAAACCATTAGCCATTTTCTTAGTATAAGCAACTGACAGCAGAAAAAGCAAAAAAGAAGTTCTATACCTAGATGTAAAAAAAATTCTCTACCTGTGAAATTACAAATCAGCGCTACTGTCTAAGAGTTTACTAGCATATAAAAAAGCCAATACTTGCATATTCTAAACCATCTTCGGGTTTTCTGCTGATCTTTCTTTAAAAATCAAAGTGAGCAAGTATGATACAGTTCATTGAATTTCCCATCCATTTTTAATGGAAAATGCCGTTTCCGCAAAGCTCTTCAATCACCTGTTTAGAAAATAAACTATTGCTGTAGTCTCGGTTTTTGGTGGAAACAAAAAGTAGATATTAAGTAAGTTTCAAGTCAACTTGACGTTATTTACACCTGACACACTTGACATTCTTTCGCTGCATTCCCTGATGGAGCCATCTCCCGACTGCGCACCTCCCAGCTGAACACTTGCATTGCATCATGGAAAATGTAGTCTAGCTGGGTAAACTAGCCTACGTGAATGAAGTAACTAAGCACTCAAATTGCAGCTTCTGCATCGTATGCTATCAAGTGCTGTTCGTTGTTAAATCCAAGCGAGATGAATGTGTTTTCAACTGTAAGTCGCCAAAAATGTCATTTTCAAGCTAAAGTTCCAAAATATCTAATTAATTAAAAATATTAATTGTTCTAAAATGATACATCAAAGTCTCTCTCCATAAGAAAGATGGTATCAGCTTTATTTGCTAGCTCTGATCCTTATTGTATATTATTTTCATATTTTACATTAGCAGCGTGACTGTAATTAGGGACAGAATTCCCTGCTACAAGCAGAGATAGCATTTGGTATTTACCTGGTGCTATGCAGGAGTCAGCCTGCCACTGTGGCTCATCAGCATTTTCTCTTTTTTTTTTCAGGAAGGCCATTTAATTTGAGGAGTCGGTATGATCCCGAATAGTATGGTTTTTAATGAACACAGAAAAATAAGAAGAATCCTTCTCACTTTACGCTCTGCAGCAACTGCGAGCATTACACACCGCTTGCTAAAAATTAACCAGGACAAATGGCCAACACCAGCCTTTTTACAGACCTTTTCGACACCAAGGCAAACAGAACACGTTAATTGCGTTCAATTTACTCACCGCGGGTCGTGGCACGGAGCCCTTCACCTTAGGCTACCAGAGCGGTTCCAAGCCGGACCATCTGCGAAACGAGCCAGACGCGTGGAGCTCGCACCGGGCTGCAACCAGCGCTTCCAAGGACCAGCCCGCGCGCAAACGCTCTCACGGCGCGCGCGCGCGACCAGCGAGCCAGCACACACCGGGCACCCCACGGAGCGGGGGCTCACCCCGCGGCCCAATGGCTGTAGCTACCGTAGTGCCTCTAACAGAAGGAAAAGATTTGGGGCGCGTCTCACTGAGCCGCCTCAAGAGCTTGTTGCGGGCACGCGTGGGGTCAGCCACCCCGGCTCCTGCCCCAGAGGAGCAGCACCCCAACAACAACACCCCGGCTTTGCCTATTTCAGCCCGCCTCTGAGGCAGGAGCCCAGGCCAGGCCACCCCACCCCATGTGGTGCTGCCCGTGGGCGCCTCCTACCTGCCCTCCGAGGTGCCTCTGCCGCCTCCCAGCAGCTCAACTCCCGCGGAGCTCCGGCGAAAAGCAGGCGCCGCTTTGCTCCCCCAGGCGAGGCGCTGGAGGCGGGCCAGCCTCCGCCTTTCCGCGGTCGAGGGTGGCTGCCTCAGTCGCTACTGTATTTTCCGGCTGCGGGGCGCGGTTCTTCCCCCCCAGCTTTCCTAACAGAGGTGACCGGGTTGAGGCCTCGGCAGCCCCGCCCCTGCATTCCATTCCTTACATGGTGTCGGAGAGGGGCGCCGCCAGCCACGCCCTCTTTTCCCACCAGGCGCGCGAGGCGCTCTCAGGCTTGCGCGCATGACATCGGCGAGGGGGGAGGAAGAAAAAGACAACACATCGACACGGTGCCCCCGCGCCAGGAGCGCGCACCATCCCCTACCAGTGCGCGGAACGAGCCTTCCTCGGGCCATTCTATTTATGTTTGTGGCACCAATTTGCATAAGGCTCCGCCCCCGCCGTGGGCGGGGCGGGGCGAGGCGAGGCGAGGCGGCCGGCACCGCCCCCCGCGGCCATGTAAGGGAAGAGGGGGTGTGACCCGGGGGTGGCTCGCGGCCGCTCGCTGCCTTCCTGGTGCCGTTTATAGGGTACAGCCACTTCCGCTATCCACTTAGAAGCGGTGCGATCATGGCGGAGCGTGGTCAGCTCCCTCCCCCCGCCAAGCGCCTCTGCTGCAGACCTGGCTATGGTTCGGGGTGCAGGCCGGGCCAACGGGTGGGCGGCACCGGACTCGGCAGCGGGGCGCTCTGCGCCGGACCCTCCTCCTCCGCTGCTGCTGCTGCTGCTGCTGCTGCCGCCGCCGCCGCCGCCGCCGCCCTGGGGCTGCTGCCACTCGGCAAGACCCAGAGCCCCGAGTCCCTGCTGGACATCGCGGCTCGCAAGGTGGCGGAGAAGTGGCCCTTCCAGCGGGTGGAGGAGCGGTTCGAGCGGATCCCGGAGCCAGTGCAGCGCAGGATCGTCTACTGGTCCTTCCCCCGCAGCGAGAGGGAGATCTGCATGTACTCCTCCTTCAACACCGGCGCCGAGGATCCCGCCGCCGCCCCCGGGGGGGCCACCGCCGGCACCGCGCCCGGTGGGGGCGCGGACGACGCCGCCGCCGCCGAGAACCGCCTGCCCTTCCGCAGGGGCATCGCTCTGCTAGACGGCGACTGTGTCGATAACGTCCTGCAAGTCGGTGAGTCACCGGCCGAGACCGCGCTACGGAGCCGGGCTGTGGCCACCCGGGCAGGGCGCCGCCGGCCTCCTTAGCCGCAGGTCTCCCCCTGCGTGTCATCCGCCTGCCATCCGGGGAGCCGCCTCCCTCCCTGCACGGCCTCGGCGGCCGGAGCCACCCTGCCTCCTTGGCGCGCCCCAGCAGCCCCTCTCGAGGGGCTGGCAGCGCGGCCGGGGAGCTGCCCCCGCGGCCCGGCCTGCACGAACCCTTCACTCCCAGGCTGTAATTCGGGCCGGGCAACTTCCTCCGTCAGTCTCCTCCTCCTCGCACCCGGAACACGGAGTAACTCCTTCGCCTCGCTCCGTGACGCATCCACGGCCCCCGCTGCCAGCGGTCGGCCCGGTCTCCGACAGGCGGGCCGAGCACGCTGCCCCTCGCCTGGCCCTTTAATTCTCCTGACGCGCCGTGCCCACTCCCTGTAATCCAGAGTGTGTAATCCCGTTTGGCTCTGCTCTCTCCCAGCGCCCACCCTCAGTAATCTGGGTCATCGCCATACCCCGAGCCACAACAGCGAGGAGATGCCTCCGCTGGTGGAAATGAATCAGCAGAAGGCGGCGGGTGGGGGAAGAGGGCGGGATGCGCCGCGGTCCAAAATAAAGAAATAAAAGAGGGTGCGAGACCCCAGGAGCGGGTATGCGGGGGGGAGGGGAAGACGCAAACAAAGGCATTTCTAGGGCAGCGACAAGCCAGAGGGTGGGGGCGCGATCCGCCCAAGCCCCGCCGCCGGAGGGGCGTCGGGAAAGGTCCCTGGTTCGGGGCGACGGCGGGGAGCTGCCGCAGCTCGGGTGCGGAGGGGCCCACGAGTTACTTTGGGATGAGCCCCTGCGTGACAACGGCGAGGTGAGGAGGAAAGCGCTGCTCTTCCTCCTCCTCTCCTCCTGGAACAATACTCCCCCCCCCTTCCGCCGCTGCCCCCGCACCCGGCGGCCGCCGCCTGCCGCTGCTCTTCACCCGCTGCAGGCTGGCGCCCCTGGTTAACTCCTCCCTGCCTCCGTTTAAAGGGCACTGGAGGTTGGTGCCCTCCGTCCCGACGGGGGACTGCTTGCGAGCAGGGGGTGGAGCCTCCTTCCCACAAGAAGCTCCCCATCGGGGCGGTGGTGGCCCTGCGGGGAAGGGGCTTATAGCTTCCCCGGTAAACTTCCGCGGGAGGGTGGTGCGTTTGCGCTTTGTGCGGCCCGGGCGTGCTGGGCGCATCGCCGTGCGGCGGTGCCGACTGGCACTTTGTTCTCGTTTTCATGTTTATTTGCGTTCTCTTCAGTTTTCTGTGTGTTGGTGTCCCCCCCCCAAGGGGAAGCCAGACAAAAGAGACTCTATTGCTTCTCACCGCCGGCTCGACAATCGGGGGGCAGGGCGGGATCGGCGGCTCCGCGGGGCCGGTCCCTCTGTCCCGCCCTGTACTGGGCCGGACCGTCCCCCGGTGGTGGCTCAGCTGCGGCTGCTGCTCGCCTTTTGTTTGCAGCACCGTGTGGGGCTGAGCCGCGCCGAGCTGTGGCGGCGGCCCTGGTCCCGGTGCTGCGGTTTGGGGTCGGAGGGTGCTGGGCTCCCCTTCGGCCTTGTCCACAGTGGATTTCACTTCGCGAGCAGCCTGCAGACGTGCCTTCTACTTTCTGAAGGGAAGCTCTGTTGCTGTTCCTGGGCTAAGCGCCCTTCCCTTCTGCCTAGATGGAGTTCAGCTTTAGACATTTTTTAATTTTTTTAAGGGTTTTAAAAAAATGTTTTAAGGGTTTTAAAAAAATTTGGGTTTTATTTTTTTAATTAACTTTCTTAAGTTTAATCTTTTGGCTTTCTTTTTCCAAAGGTCTGAGGGTGCATTTGTGGTTCCTCAGGACTGGCAAAACCAGAAGTAGAGCTTTTTTAGTTTGGTTGGCAGTGCTGAGACTTCTGTTTTTTCCTTCCCTTTTGCTTGCAAACAGAATCAAGTACAAGCAATGAGGAATGACAGGAGTGCACATAGGGAGGGTTTCTTGGCTGATTACATTTAAGCTAGGAATTCACTGTGAAAATAAAGCCAAGGGGTGATAAATAAAAGATGCGATCTTTTCTAGGACACCCAGCGTGGGCTTGGCTTTGCTTGTGGAATAGGCCTCAATGAGTAGTTCTGAAAGAAAAAAAGTAACTTTTTGCATAGCTTCAAAAGGGGAGTAATGTTGGCAAGGGTCAATGTGAAGAAAGAAAATATGCATAAATACAACTGAAGTGTTGACTGCTTCTGGACCCCTTAACTGCATTCCAATCAAATGCTATACCTACTGCTGAAAATACCTTTGGTTGTGGTTTTTGTGTTTTTTTTTTTTTCTTTTACCTTATGTAAGCCTCCTTTGGAAGACTGCGCAAAAATAGTAGTGGAAGCTGGTGATATGAAACATGTCAATTGTATTGTTATTAAGGGCATTGTCCAAATGCCTCTTAAACACTGACAGGCTTGGGGCATTGTTCTTGCTGTATTTAGCATTGGTGCGGCCTCACCGTGAGTACCATTTGCAGTTCTGGGCCCCACAATTTAAGAAGAATGTTCAGATCCTTGAATGCATCCAGAGGAGGACGACAACAGTTGGTGAAAAGGCTGGAAGGAATGTCCTATGAGGAACGGCTAAGGACTTTGGATTTGTCTAGCTTGGAGAAAAGGAGGTCAAGGGGCGACCTCATTGCTCTCTACAGCTTCCTGAGGAGGGGAAGGGGAGAAGGAGGTGTTGAGCTCTTCTCCCTGGTATCCAGTAATAGGACGCATGGGAATGGTTCAAAGCTGTGCCAGGGGAGGTTTAGACTGGACATTAGGAAGCATTTCTTTACTGAGAGGGTGGTCAAACACTGGAACAGGCTTCCTAGAGAGGTGGTTGATGCCCCAAGCCTGTTTAAGAGGCATTTGGACAATGCCCTTAATAACGTGCTTTAACTTGTGGTCAGCCCTGAATTGGTCAGGCAGTTAGATTAGATGATTGTTGTAGATCCCTTCCAACTGAAATTATTCTATTTTATTCTGACAGAGGCCTTTGGTTTGCCTAGCAAGGGAGTCGTGGAGCACTTGGGTAGGCTGGGTCCTGGTGTAGGAAAGTTCTTGTGTAATTTGGATAGATAGCTGTGTCATTAGGGCTGGTAAAGGCTCTTGCTGGTGAGATACTCCTTGTGAAGCAGAAAGGTGCAACTGTGAAAGCAAATTTAACTGGAGTGAGTTATATTGGGTGGAGAATGGAATTGGTTCCATATAATACAGTTGAATATGTAGCATTGAGGAAAACTCAATATTGAGTTTGTGTAAGTGCGTGTTTAGTGACCATACAGATGTGAACTTATGTTCTTTGCAGTATGAGTAATGGAAACTCTGTAAATGTTTACTATTGTACTATGGAAAAGTGCAGTTATTGGACAAAGTACACTTTATTACATATCAATTCTAACAGCCTTACTTGTAACACTAAGTATTACTATAAACAGGGAATGCAGGATTTGATTTCTGAGGGAAAACGCATGCATCTCAGTTTGGTGGTAGTTAAATGGAACAATTTGCTTCTGAATTTTATGGATTTTTTTTTTTCAGTCTAGCCCTGAACAAACATTCAGACACCTTTTTCATGGCAACTCATTTCAAGTGAAACAATTTCAAAAACTTGTGTCTATGCTCTGCTAAAAATCTTCATGTGATCCTGCTTCATGCCCCCTCAACTTCATCTCACGTGTGTAATGAAAAAAAAATCCTAAATAAAAGGAGGATAACACATTAGTGATATGCACAAATAATATTCCTAATAATCAAGCAGTAAAGTTTGTCTGCTAGCTTATTTTGAAGTTGAATTATGTTGTCCTAGCATAATAATTAGCATCACTTAATTTTGAAAGATTTTTCTCCAAAGTAGTTGACTTCAAAATTCCATTTGCATCTAACTTATTGATGTTTTTATAGTTTTTTTTTTTATGTTTCAATCAGACATGAAGGATTTTCTTTAGTTTATTTAAAAAAAAAAAAAAGGAATGCAGGCTCCTAAAGCAAACCTGTTCAACTGTATAAAACAGAGCTTTTCTACTATACATTTTTAATTCATTTCAAATCAAGTATTTTTAGTAAAAGTTACAGTCTAAATGTGAAAGCACTTTGTGAGTAAATACAACAATCTGGAAGGAAAATTAGAAATTGAATGTGTTTCACTTGGCCAAATTGGTGAATGCCAGGAGTGAGCAGACAGTTTTAGATGGTGAAGTGTATATTTGGTTTCTGAGGTTAGCCCTGAATACAATACAGTACTGTATTGTCATCACAGCTGTGGCTGTCAAAGTTAGGAAGAGGTGTGATCCCTCAATAGCACAGTTGACCTGGTGAGAGCCCTTAATGCAGTTATTCTAGGAGAAGAAAAGAAAAACAAACCCTGTGCCTCTGCTAGTATGACTCTTCTTGCTTGGGGAAAGATGGAGACTGCCTTTGCTGTAGTGCTATAAAGCTCAGCTTTGCTGCTGTAGCTGCATCCACGTTGGAAGTACTTGAAGTGGTTTTTTTTTTTTATATGTCATATAAGTACTCCTAGAGTATTCTTGTTTGTCTGTAATTTGAGGTCGGCTTGTCTTTGTGTAGACCCTGCTTGCTCATGCAAGTCTTCCTTTAAGGCATTACAGTCCTTTCCATGGCAGCATAAGGCTTTGTAATCCTGGTAGTCATGCCTCTTGGGTATGAATGGCAAGCGAGTGAGTTGGAGGGAAGAAACTCCTAGGGAAGGAAAATAATGTAAAGAATTAATTGACTGGCACTTACCACAGCTCTAGAATTTAATGTTAATATTGTGAGCTAGAAAAATGCCTTGTCTGTGGAAGAGAGTTCAGCCAAACAGCATCATCATCGTGGAGCTGCAGACTTGTTTTTCTGAAGCCCCTCGGTGAAATGTGATCAGAGGAATGTAACCAAAATACTTCTTAAAGAAAAACAAAGTAAAATTTCTCAAGTGTAAAATAATGGTTGGAGCTCCCTAGATGTTTCTTTAGTTGGTTTTTCAATGAAGTTAAAGACTTGATTTTTTTTTTTTTTTTTTTTCAATTTTCTTTTAATGAGAAGTATTTATCTTCTGACTCGGAGGTGCTTTTATCATCTATTGTTACAGCTAATTATTGCCCCCCTTTTTTGGGGGGGGAAATATGAGCTAAAAGTTGGTGATTGCTTTCAAAACCAGAAGCTATTTTCTCACCAGAAAGAGAAAGCTTTACAAGACCACGTTGGTAACTGCTACATGTAATTCTGGTGGAACGTGATACCTATATGTATTGTAATCTGCAAATTTCAGATCCTTTTAATGGATGATGATTCTAGTTAATATTTCTTTTTTTTTGTTGTTCTCTCTAGCCATCTTTGCTCCAAATAATGTGAAATTGTAGAGCAAGTAAAACAAATGTAACTTCTCTTCTTTCAAGGCTTAGTGTGCCAACAGTATTGTGTGAAACACCTTTCTGTTGATAAAACAAACCCAGGTATTTTATTAGCAAAGCTGGCACAAATGTTTTTGTGAATTGAAATGCACCTTTTAGCAGACATGATGATCTTCACTGATGTATGCAATACATATCTAATTTTTGATGAAACCTGTAGGACACATGGATATAGTAAAAATTTTTATTTAATGCAAGTAATACTAAATTATGTGACAAAACTAAGGCTGTCATTTGTGGAGATACAAGCACTATGTTTTAAATTAACTTCTTGGTGTCCTGTGATATCAAATTGTCCTGGTACGTGTAGTGACCTTTTACCAAGGGGAGAAGGTTGTGTTTGAGTAAAAGAGGTTTTATCTGCTGATGTGCTGAAAAAACAAACATGGTTTCTTCCGCAGTCAGCCTGATGTTGGGATTTGGTTAGGAATGTATGACTAAAACAAGTAATCCAGAATTTGTTAATACAATAGTGTGGTAGGGGAGTAAACAAATGATGTCTGACTTCTTGCTGGACTTTTTTACTTAGTTCTAAGACTACTAGAGTCTTGTGAAAATATCTTCAGTGATTCCAATTTCAGTTTGCTTTAAGAAATAACTACCAATATTTCCAAGTTCCAGAACAGAAACAAGTAAACTAATTTTTAAATATTTCTTGAATATGAAAGGGAGATGCCTGAATTGTCCTGGTTTCGGCCAGGACGGAGCTAGTTTTGCCTTCAGCAGCTACTGTGTTTTGGATTTAGTGTGTGAAGAATGGTGATAGTACACTGATGTTGTTGGTTGCTGCTAAACAATCAAGGATATTTTGCAGTTTCCCAGGTTTTGCTAATGTGCAGGTGCAAAAACTTGGGCGGGGTATAGCCAGAATAGTTGATCCAAACTGGCCAAAGAGAGTATTCCATACCATAGACATCATGCCCGGTATAAGTGAGGGTTGGCCAGTGGGCCACTAGTTTTTAGACCCTTAATCCTTAAGCTTCCCTTCGGGTTGCTTTTTGTTTCCCTGTTTTTTTCTTTTTCTTTTTTTTTTGTTCGTTTGGCTGTTTGTTCCCTTGCCTGCTCTCTCTAGAACTTGCTGTTCTGGGATAGCTGGGGGGGGAATACCCCTGCTCCCTGACTGCTGCTCGGGATGGGCTGTATCGGTCGTCAGGTGGTGAGAAATTGTGTATCGTTTCTTTTATATATTCTAGTATCCTTATATATTATTATTATTATTAATATATTTTTGCTATTTTTCCTTTGCTGTCCTGGTGAACTGCTTTTATCTCAACCCACGAGTTTTCCTTTCTCTCCGATTCTCCTCCCCACCCCACCGGGGAGATGGGGAGTGAGCGAGCGGCTGCGTGGTATTGGGTTACCATTTGGGTTTAAACCACGACATTAATGCATTCCAGTTTCCTTGTTAGATTTGGAATGCACAGTATTAATTAAGGAACACACAAGCTATTTTCAGTGTGTATGCACGTGTGCTCTGATGTACTATCCTTGACCTTGAATAATTTCTTTGGAAACCCTAAAAAAGGGGGGGGGGGGGGAGGAAAAAAAGCTTTCTTTCAAGACCAGATTACTAAACATGGAAAACTTTGTAAATCAGCTCCCGCCTTTTTTCAGTCTTTCTCTCAAAATACCTAATCTGGATTTCAAGAGAAAGTAAGCATTTTAAAGTGATTCCAAGAGGTGAAAATAAAACTTTATACTATCTTTTCATGTAGTTATGAATAGTAGGATAAATGTAATAGGACAGTGTCATTATTGCTCTAGATTTTTTTTTTTTTAAAGGAGAAAATTAATTGTAAATCACTTCCCATCACAGTTTTTAAAACAAGGAATCTTCTTTTCTATAGAAGTTCTGTATTGGGTTGACCTAACAAAATTTTTCATCATTTGTTTTGGGTCAGTTTTCATGTTTCTCGCGTTTCATTTTTCCCCTAATTTCAAGGCTTTCCTTGCTCCCAAGAAATCAATTTTCATCTTCAAAGCTTGCTTTCAGTTTAGGAAAGCAATTCCATCTCTGTATGTGATCAGATGTTTTGGTATGTAGCAATTCTTGAATTTGAGCCAGTTGTCATGCCAGCAACCGATGCTTGTGCGCGCGCTCTCTCTCTGCACTCTTAACTTTGAGATGAACAATTAATTAAAAGAAAAATCTGTTTGTGAGGGTAGGCTGAAACAATTTAAAAGTCAGCATTGGAGAAATTAATTTCCTTAAAAATCAGTCGCTAGTTGCAGTGTTTTGCCATATAATTTGCTTTTTTTAATGAACCTGTTAAAATTGAACCCTTACATAAGACTCTGGTAAAAGTTCTAATAAAAAAAAATGTACAGCAGTTTTTACTGGTGAAGGATAAAGTATATTATTGTGGCACACTACAAGACATGTCTGCATGGGTTCAATTTTAATGTCACCTGCTATCCAGGTAATCTAGTTATGTCAAGACAAATCCTGAAGTTTTGTAGTAGTTAAAATATGAGTGCAAAGTTATGGTAGTATAGGAATGCAGCTGACGCCCCTTAACTTACTTTCTCTTTAGCTGGTTTTCTTTGGGGATTAGGTAGGAGAATGTACTGCATTGTTAAAAAAATAATAAAAAAAAAAAAAACCCACACTATTTTAACTGACAAAAGCTATCCTAATTTATGAATATGCTGTAACAGGAACTAATTTGAAAATTTTAAAAAGCTTTCATGTGCAGCAAGGGTACAGATTTAATGCGAATTCTGATTGCCTGGAATGCAGTCAACCTGACAGCATGTGAATACTTGAGTACTGTCCAACAACTGCACTTTTTGTTCTGGGAGATCTGTCTCCTTGAACTTCCAGTTTTTCCTTTTGGTTTACTATCTAAAACTACTTATCCAGTCGAGAGAAGCTTTTTACATATGTATGTAGCTCTTGACATGGCTTCATAACCTTCTGCGACCTGGATCACTAGAGATGTTGGCTGGTACTGTATGCTGGTTTGCATTCTCCTTCTAGCTACATGCCAATTATCATGATTTATGTGATGCCCTTGTGATGCATTACCATGCTGTCCTCTGATGAGGTAGCAATATGCATCCAGTCTTTGTTGCCTTGGCCTCACTATTGAAGACCAGGATGTCTAGAAAACTTGTGATGTAAGTCACTATCTTAAAATAGGGTTTTTTCTGACTTAATTCTGCAAATGTGTAAACAGACCAGAGGAGTGTAGCCTTCTAATAGTAACTACAGTGTAGAGAATTCCTTTGTGGAACTGATAAAAGGCCTGCTGTAGGAGCTGAGCAGTCATACAAAATACTTTAATGAATTGTGTCAAATCAGAAATAGACTGAAGTGTCTCCTAATGTGGGCTTTTTACCAATGCTTTATTAAACCCTTCTGAAAAATGAAAAATTAAGTGTGAAAGAGGGGAATCTTTAACTGCATTTAAAGTATTTTTCAAGATAATTGTGATATGCACCATCACATGCTTTTAAAAAGGAGAGCTTAATCTTTTTATTTATCTATTATTTTTTACTCTAACCCTCTACTCCTTGTTGCAAGTGAGTACATTTGACAGTCTTGAAATATCTGGAAATTTTTGCTTTGGAAATGCATGGGCAATGGCTGAGAAGGTCTGATGTTAATTGGAAGGATGCAGTAAAACTTGTCAATAAACTTAAATTCACACTAGTAGAACTAGCTGATCGGATGAATCAGAAGCTCATTTACTGAATTAATGTGCTAAAAATTCAGGTGATTTACCTTTTGTCCTGCTTTATTTAACAATCTGCTTGTTTACATAAGTCATCTTTCATTGTTAATTGGTGTCAGACCTTTAATACATTAAGGGATTGTTAGAAAAATAAGGGGAGGGGGAAAATGGCACTATAGGCATAAATTTCACAGAAATAGGTGTTAATATATGTCTTTTTTTTACAAACTTATTAGCCTTTAAAATGATCATTTGAAAGTTGGGAAAATCAAATGTTGCATAGCTGTATGACTTGTAAGAAGTGAGACACTGTACACATGCCAAGTTTAACTGGTTACTGACAGCTGGGTAGTAATGCAGATACAGTGCAGGAACTGCGCAGGGATTGTGCAGCTGACTACAATGTTTAATTTATACTGACTAATGAAATAAAGAACATTCGACCATTGAGGCACTTAAAATTGGATAAAGTGTGAGACAAATTTACAATCTGTAATACAGTAGAGGATCAAGTTTGTATGTATTTAATTATTTTCATATTTTTAAATTTGTGTTAAAAGCAAGGTTTTGGATTAAAGGCTTTTAGCAGCACTGGCACTCTCAGGTTTGTTTCCTTATGCTTAAAGTTTGACTCTTTTTTTTATTTTATACTAGTGGCTTGTATTCTTTCTGCATACCAGTGTTCAGCTATGTGTACAAGGCATAGTGGCAGCACAAACCCTCTTCAGCAAATCAGCTTCTAGCTTATCCTTGTCAAGAGCAGCTGGGGAGCTTTATTAATATTTAATTTCTACATTCAGCTTTGATGTTTTGACTGGCCTAAAGCTTATAGAGCACCAATCCATATTCAGTGATTAATGATGGTATTGATAGTGCATTTATGGAAAGTATAAATAAATGCAGATAGTATGGTCTTCAGGATTTTGTATGCTTGGGATCTGGTCACTTTTGCCACTTACCTGCAATTTAAGGATGGCAGATAAAATGACTGTTAAGAATTCATTAACAAAAACGTCTACAGATAATCTTCTGGAAAACATGAGGTAGTCAGCGAAGTTGTGTGAAGAACCTTACAGTAAGCTATTGATTACTTGCACAGCAGTTGCCTCAATGAAGCACTTATTTTCCCTCTCATGTTTGAGGAATACAGTACACTGCTTTGGGAGGGTGAAAAGTAGTCTTAGTAAAACACTCGTTTGCATATTTACAAAGCTGACCTCGGTGACCACATTAAGCATGGCTTGTGCTTCTTGAAGACAATTCTGCTGAGTCCACTGATTTTTAAAAGTTCAAGAACAGAGAAAAATCAATAGTAGTCTAAATGAATTGTTTAATATATTAGCTAAAGGAAGGAAACCTGGAATGCTTTTATTCTGAAATACTGTGTTATGACCAATGACAACTGGCTGTACTGCTGCTGTTGTACGTGCAAAAAGAGTCTCAGTTCCTCCACTGATTTAGGCTGTAAACTGAAACCTTGCAAACTGACTACAATTAGTGTCTTGGGGATAAAATATCAGTTCATTATATTCTGTATCTGGGTTTAGTGTAGCTATATTACATCGAAGCATGAAACTTCAATTTTGCTTCTTCTAGAGCAGAGAGATGAGGATGACATAAAATGTGTAACTTTTTTAGCTCTGTTATTGCAAGCTATGATATGTGAGAGAGCTATCATGCAGCTTTCTTGGTCAAATCTAAATGCATGAATCTATAGAGGTGACCAGCTAAATGTGCTACGAATGCATGAATGGTAGGCAGTGACTAGGAATGGGACTTGATGTAACAGATGCCTTGGCAGTCTGATGGGATAAGGAAGCTGAGAATAACTTGATTAGTGCTACTTTTAGAAGCAGCATACCACTTAGTTTTACTGACAGTTTTCAGTGATCAAACTTTACATTTTCATGTATCCTGGCAATAATTTACAGGCTTAATTTCTAGGTAGCTATGTAGATGATAAATGTAAGTGGCTGTTTGGTGGCAGGAGTGAAGACGTGCTTAGGAGTAAACAAGAGTTTGGCTCATTGAATAAGATGTACTTGAAGAGAAGAGAGGTAGTAAAATGCTGAGTTGACCTTTAGAGATGAGAGGTTAGGAAGAGTAGATGACAAGTGGCAATGCCAGAGATAAGGTAGAGGTCAAAGAGCTCAGTAGATCCCTGAAGAGGTGTATTTAAGGAGGATATAGTCTGAATGACTGCTCCCTCTACATGGTCTACTTTCAATGGGTATTAGCGAAGGTATGGAAGCTGATTGATAAATTCTTTCCTACAAAATGAAACAAAGCTTTCAAAATGGAAAGCAGGTTGGCAAACTAACTTAGCTGTCCTGTAGCTTTTGAAATTGTAAAATATGTTTAAAGTTATGAAGTGGGTGTTTTCTTTCTCTCTTTTTTTTAACCTTACATCCCAATTTAAATTTTATAAATAAGATGTATCTGACACACAAAGGAAACACTCTTTTTTAGAAAGCGCTGACTGAAAATTTAATTGAAGGGTGTTTGTCGGACTGTACTTTTATCAGAAGCGGAAGCTATTCTGATGTCATGGTGGAGGCTCCATCATTACAGTGGTAAACCAAAACCATTGATTTCATTTTGTACAACTGTTTGAAACAGATATATTCAGAGTTAAATATGCATTGATAAGATCATAGAATATAACTGAATTTCTTTTAATGAAAGGTATAGTCAAATTGTGTCTTAATCCTCCTCAACAGGCAATAAATGGCTTAATTTTAAAGCATTCTGTATTACAAAAAGAGCAGGTATGTGTTTTCTGTGTCGTGTTCCCCCCCGCCAGTAGTGAATATTTGTGGTACCCAGACTTGAGAAGAACTGTGTGTGTTTGTGGTGTGGGTGTCTCCTGTCTCTTACCACCCCCCCCCACCCCCCCTGCTATATGTTGTGCTGACCTGGGAATAAGGATGGGGAGTGCAATGTTAGACTGGATAAATGTAAAGAGATGTGAATTATGAGCATGCACTTCAGTGAATCCTGCCTTTTATGAGGTACATCTTCCCCTCCCTCCTTGAATAACAAAATGAAGTTAAGTAGAGATGAAGTCTTGAGAAACATCTACTGAAAGGAGGAAGCAGAGGAGGATGACTGTGCAATGAGACACTGAGCTGTGATTTTTAGGAAGTAAAAGGAGAGCCACAAAAGCCAGTAAAGGTCAAAGGTTCTGGGAGAGGAATCATCAATTTATAGAAGTGCTGAAAGGTAAAGGAATACAAATCCTGAAGCATATCCAGAAAAGCTTTCCACTGGGGACCTTGGTGAGAGCCATCCCAGTGTGATGCACTGCACTGGAACCAGCAAAGGCTCAATGGCAGAATCACATTTGAGGCAAGGGCCTCAGTGTACTCAATTATTTGGCAGTGGGAGTGAGAAGATGATGTGGGGCAGGTGGTGTTATGATATAATACAAACACCTCAGGCAGAAGTTACATGGGTGAATGAGGTGGGTGAGTCAGCAGCATAAGAGTGCAAAAGTAGTCTGTATATTAGCCTAGCATACATGTAGCTTCATTGGTGGGTAGGGTGTTATCTGTAGCTGTGTTTTGGGCCAGGTAGCTTGGAAGGGATAGCATTGCACGTGACCTTGGTAAGGAAATGAATGTTCTGAACCTGGGGATGGGGGAGTGTGGTGTGAGGGAAATAAGCAGATCCACCTATATTGCAGTTGCGCCCATCTGATGCTAGTTTGAAGTACAGTGGGAAGGGTACATTTGCAGTGTGGGCTGGTGGTGGGACTGCTGCTGAGGTAGCCTGTGATTTAATTTTCCGTCAGTAGCTGGGTACAAGTAGTGTAAGTTGCCAGCAGCATGTTCAGCGCAGGTTGGAGGGACCTTTGACAGGCTCATCCCCTGCAGAGCTCAGTGCCATCACACCCTGCTCTTGGCACTGAGCAGCTCCTCTTCCACTGCCAGGCCTTTGTTCAGTTTGCTTTCCTGTGGGAATTAATATATTTGTGAGCAGGAGGCTGTTGTGAGATTTGTTAGCAATATGTGCTCTAGGTGTCTAATGGCAGTGTCCAGCGTGGTGGTTACAGCTTGTTAGCCCTGACATGGGCATGCTGGTGCAGTGATACAGGTACTAGGAGTTGGTGTTATGATGAAAGGGCCTCCGTTAGCTTGAGCTGTGCATGTCAGCTGTTCAGAAACTCTTGTACTGGCCTACAAAACCTGGATTGTGTCATAAAGGTGGTGTGCAGATCAAAGGCCGAGACCAGTAGTCTACGGTCTTTGTAAATACAGGTTTAAAGCTAAAATACAAGCTTGATGTCTGTCTTCTTTCTAAGGCTGGTAACCTTAGGTTGCCTGACAAGATTATAAATGATTGTCGTGGCTTAGCCCCAGCCGGCAGCTAAGCACCACGTGGCCACTCGCTGGCTTCCCCCTCCCAGTGGGATGGGGAGGAGAATCACGAAAAAAGTAAGTCAAAACTCAAGGGTTGGGATAACAACAGTTTAACAGGACAGCAAAGGAAAAGAAAAAAAACAAAAAAACCTCCCAACAATAACAGTGTATTTAGCACGTGCTTCACAGTACAGATTGCCCAGCCAGCTCCTGAGCAGCAATTCTGCCCCCTGGAGCAGTCCCCCTCTATATACTGAACATGATGGTCACATGGTATAGAATGGCCCCCTGGCCAGCTTCTTGTGAAAATTAACCCCATCCCAGCCAGAACCAGGACAATTACAAGGTTTTGGTAGCGGGGGGGTGGGGGGCGGGGGGCACGCTAGAGGGGTGGCTTCTATGAGAAGCTGCTAGAAGCTTCCCCCATGTCTGATAGAGCCAATGCCAACCGGCCAAGGCCAAGCCAATTGGCAATGGTGGTAGCGCCTCTGTGATAATATATTTAAGAAGGGGGGGAAAAAACCTGCTGGGGGAATATAGCAGCAGAGAGAGGAGTGAGAAGATGTGAGAGAAACAACTCTGCAGACACCAAGGTCAGTGCAGAAGGAGGGGGAGGAGGTGCTCCAGGTGCTGGAGTAGAGATTCCCCTGCAGCCCGTAGTGAAGACCATGGTGAGGCAGGCTGTCCCCCTGCAGCCCACGGAGGTCCACAGTGGAGCAGATATCCACCTGCAGCCTGCGGAGGACCCTACGCCGGAGCAGGTGGATGTGTCCGAAGGAGGCTGTGACCCTGTGGGGGAGCTGGAGCAGGCTCCTGGCAGGACCTGTGGACCCTTGGAGAGAGAGGAGCCTACGCTGGGGCAGGTTTGCTGGCAGGACTTGTGACCCTGTGGGGGACCCACGCTGGAACAGTCTGTTCCTGAAGGACTGCACCCTGTGGAAAGGACCCATGCTGGAGCAGTTCATGAAGAACTGCAGCCCGTGGGAAGGACTCATGTTGGAGAAGTTTGTGGAGGACTGTCTCCTGTGGGAGGGACCCCATGCTGGAGCAGGGAAAGAGTGTGAGGAGTCCTCCCCCTGAGGAGGAAGGAGCAGTAGTCAACATGTGATGAACTGACCGCAACCCCCATTCCTCGTCCCCCTGTGTCGTTTGTGGGGAGGAGGAAGAGAAATCGAGAGTGAAGTTGAGCCTGGGAAGAAGGGAGGGTTGGGGGGAAGGTGTTTTTAACATTTGGTTTTATTTCTCATTGTCCTACTCTGATTTGATTGGTAATAAATTAAATTTTCCCCAAGTCGAGCCTGTTTTGCCCGTGATGGTAATTGGCGAGTGATCTCCCTGTCCTTATCTTGACCCACGAGCCTTTTGTTATATTTTTCTCTCCCCTGTCCAGCTGCAGAGGGGAGTGATAGAGCAGCTTTGGTGGGCACCTGGTGTCCAGCCAGGGTCCACCCGCAACATTGAAACTGTATTTCCAGTTATAATTTAGCAACATTATCACTCTTCCCCCTCCTTTTTTCTAGGGAGTGGGCATGTTCCTTGTTGACCAACCTGCTGCTATGAGGAAAGCTGCTGATACAGCAGCACAGTGTGGTTTTAATGCTTCCTTGTGAGCGTGGGAGTTCTCCTCCAGGAGCCCATTCCAGCAAACTTGCTCCCTCTTGTCACTTGGTGAACTCCTCCAAGGACGGACTATGAAACAGGCCTAACAAATGTTTTCCACTGTGAAATACTCTAGTCATGAATATGGTAAATAAAATAACTGACTCATTTGCTGTGCTGTGACTCATTGTGTAACTCCTAGAACAGAAAATGCATATTGCTGTGCTTACAAACTTGTATTTTGGAAAGTGTTTTCATGATTGTCATTGGCAAACTTCACCCACTGTGAAGACCATTGTGTGTCATTCACCCTGACGTTACGTGGTTTCTTTAGGCTGGCTTAAATGCAGCCTGCTGTCACAGAACCACAGACTGGTTCAACCCCCCTGCTAGAGCAGGTTTACCTAGAGCAGGTTGCACAAGACTGCGTCCAGGCGGGTTTTGAATATCTCCAGAGAAGGAGACTCCACAACCTCCCTGGGCAGCCTGTTCCAGGGCTCTGTCACCCTCACAGTAAAGAAGTTTTTCCTCATGTTCAGGTGGAACTTCCTGTGTTCCAGTTTGTGCCCGTTGCCCCTTGTCCTGTTGCTGGGCACCACTGAAAAGAGTTTGGTCCCATCCTCTTGACACCCGCCCTTGAGATATTTATAAGCACTGATGAGGTCCCCTCTCAGTCTTCTCTTCCTCAGGCTGAACAGCCCCAGCTCCCTCAGCCTTCCCCCATAGGAGAGATGCTCCAGCCCCCTAATCATCTTTGTAGCCCTCCGCTGGCCTCTCTCCAGTAGTTCCTCGTCTTTCTTAAACTGGGGAGCCCAGAACTGGATGCAGTACTCCAGATGGGGCCTCACTAGGGCAGAGTAGAGGGGGAGGATAACCTCCCTCAACCTGCTGGCCACACTCTTCTTAATACACCCCAGGATGCCTTTGGCCTGTCCAGGTCTCGCTGAATGGCAGCACAGCCTTCTGGGGTATCAGCCACTCCTCCCAGTTTTGTATCATCGGCAACCTTGCTGAGGGTGCACTCTGTCCCTTCATCCAGGTCATTGATGAATAAATTGAACAAGGCTGGGCCCAGTGGGGACCCCTGGGGGACACCACTCACTACAGGCCTCCAGCTAGGCTCTGCACCGTTGATCACCACCCTCTGGGCTCTGCCATTCAGCCAGTTCTCAATCCACCTCACCGTCCACTTGTCTAACCCACACTTCCTGTCAAAGGGATGCTGCAGTTCTCAGGCTTGCACCTTGTGCCAGGGTTTGTGGAGCTGTATGGTGAGCCAGCCAACTGGCCTGCTTATGAATTCAGGTCTTGCGAGGTGAGTTTTACCTGGTTTATTGGCTAAAAAAATGCTACTGTTGATTCAAGGGAGAGTAGATTGCAAGAGGAGGGCACTGAGAAGTGCAGGACTCATTTCTGTTATTCACACTTAGACTGTCTTAAAGTGATCATGAAGCTCTGACTGCTGCCTGGAGAAAGGAGATGGCTGCTGTGCTTGGGAGTTCACTATTGCCAAAAGGTGGCCTGATTGTTCCAGAGATGGCAGCATGGGCTTTTCCTGAGCTGTGATATATGTTGGGCTTGAGTGAGCCATCTTCCACATCTCTTCATCCATAGTGTTTTTTTCTTGTTACACCACCTTGACCAAGAGACGAGTCCCCCTACCATGCTCCCCCAGTGGTTAAAAGAAAGCCAGACAAATGTGTACTTCAGGAGTACAGGAAAGGGGAAGGAAATACCTAACTACTTACTCCAATCGTGCATGTTCACTTCTCTCTGAATCTGCATAGCTGTTGGAAAAGGTGCTTTTTGCCTTCAAAGTTCATATCTTGCCTCTTTTGAGAGTACTGAACTTCAGCATACTTATACATAACACAGACTTTTGAGGCAATTTTTCCACTTATACAGTTGTTTGGTTCTATGTTTTATTTTCATCCATAGCTGTTGACTTCAGTTGCTAAAGTAAGCATTCACAGCTTTTTGTCTGGTTAGGCCTGCTGAGCCAACATAGCTAAGAATGAGCTGGAATCTCCTCTGTTTCTTGGGCTTTGATCGGTTGCCCCTCAGCAGTCTCACTGGAGGCTGCAGGGTCATGATGGTATAGCAGAGATGTCAGTTGGCTTGCACGGTCTTCATTAATGGTAGGTAATGCATGAGAAGGAAATGATGGAGCAGGACTTGTAGATCTCAAGCTGAGTTTGTAGGGCTGGCATGTGTGTGGGGGACACGCACGACCCTTATTGCTTGTAAACTGAGTACTTTTGATATGGACCTCACTGAGAGTCCAAAATAGCTTTGTGGAATTCCAGTATCATGACTACTTCCCCAAGTAGAACAGCAATTGAGTCGAGTGTTGGTGCTTTTGTATAACTTGCATAGTGTGGAAGTTAAATGACAGACAGCTGCTCTGGTAAGTGAGGCGTATTTACTGAATTGATCTGTTTTCATGACTAGAATAAAGCAGATGTGTGATCTATTCCAGATGGACTGAACTAACACAGCACTAAGCTTGCCCATAACTGGTGGAGGGAAGAAGTGCATTGGAAGCCCTGTTGCACACTTCACAGTGTGAATGAGTCCATTTTCAGGGCAGAAATGGCTTCCCTTTACCATAAGGAGAGATTTCATGGGGCTTTATGCGGGCCTGTCTGGGATAGGATGCTTTGGCTTTCTCAACTGCTTGCACTGGGGGGAGATTAAAGCTTATCAACAAGGCTTGCTTTCAACAGTAGCCTGTTTCGATGGGGAAGGATTGATCTGGGTTGTTCACTTACTAGAGCCTTCCTACAGGTCTGCCTAGAGGATTGTGGCTGTCAGACTCTTTTAAGGCATGCATGAGTGAGAGACCAAGTCCTTAAGTTGTATAGAGCTTAAGCAGGGTACTTTACTTCTCTTGGTTGTCTCCTGCTGGAAAGGAGCCTGCATGACCTCCAACCCTAATTGAAGTGTCTAGTTTCCTTCCTAACCTCTGCCAGTGGTGTTTATTGTACATGTTTTTCCAGACTTCTAAACTAAATATTTCCTTATTTGAGGAAGGTGAAGTTACTCAGTCTGTTATCTTTCCTGCTCCGTTGCTGCACTGCTAAGAGTCTTCTAAAGTTAGGTGACTCCTTTCTGTCAAATCATGGTTTACGCTGATCACAGGTGTTTAATGTGATACTTTTGTGAGCTGACCATGATTTCTGCAAGCCAGGTTTGTTAAAGTACCACCAGCTTGAACTCTTGTCCACTTAGTGAATGAAGAGCAGTCAGGTATATCAGTCCTTCAGTTTTTGTACCAATTAGTTTGGTTTCACAGCTGTCTTCCTTTTAACCCCTACACTTCTACCCCTACTTCCTCTTTGCTATTTTGAAAACGTACAATCGGGGAAACTGGCTCTTCAGAACAGAGTACTGAGCTATATGCAGTTCTGTTGCTCACATGAAGCTAATAACTAGGAAAAAGAACAGTCTCCATGAGTAATGCAAGAGGTTCTTTAAACACAGTCAAATAAAACAAAAGTGTTCAATTTTGAAGCTCGGCTAAGCTATATTCAGTGTAAGAAGTACTATCCTAGGAAGGATGAAGGCTTACAGGACCTGAGTGTGGGAAGAGGAGAGGAGCAGTGCTTGTAGGCTTCCTTTATCTTCATGAAATTCTTAAATTATTTCATCTGCTATGGGTAGATGTGTGTACTTTATTATATTTACACAAATCCAAGATCATGACACAGATTCAGGTTAGTTTAGAAAAAGTATTTTAAGTCACATTTTATTCATAACTGAGTATGTTTTGTCTTTAATCTGGGAAAAACATTTTTTTTTGCCTCAGTAAAAAAGCATTATTTTATTGAAATTGCATTTAAGAGGGTTAAAAGCCTGGGATTTTTGTGCCCTACAGTTGAGCAAGTCTCCTCAAACCTGCCAAACTTAAAACTCAGTGGGATTGATGTTTCTTAATGGAACAGACAGCTCATAGTGGATGTTCTTATCACAACTCTGGGGTTGAGTGAAAAACAGCCTATCACCAAAAACCAGAAGAATTTACCTAGTTCTTTGCATACAGATTTGCTCACTAGTTCAAAATTTTGCAGAACTGGTTCAGGAATCCTGACTTGCACTTGCCATAGCTCTCCAGAAGCATTATGTAAATACCTTCACACCAGCTGAAGGTGAGAATGCTGTTTGTGGGTGCATGGCCAGAAGCTGCTTGCTGTAATTTCCTCTCTTTGGACCTTTATCTTGCACCTTCCCAAAAGGCAGCTCACTGCTTTCCACCAAGGGGTAAAGTCCTGTGGATTACTTTCTAGTCACTGTTGGGAGACTGTTTGCAGGGCAATTTCTGTGAAGTGATGAATGTGCCACCAGCCATGCCTTTGCATAGTTTTTGTTGCTGCAGTAGGTGTGAAGTTATACAAGGTTGTTTGACCTAGTAGAGAAGTCTAAGACAACTCTCAGGATTTTGATTTTGAAGATATGAGGAAGAGGTCATACTGGGTTCAGATTACTACTACTAATTGTTTGGTTTTATCTGCTTTGGTGCTATTTGAATTCAGGCCAGAGAGTTCCTGTCAGTTTGTGGTGAGTTGACCTTAGCTGGTGTCCTGGTTTTGGCCAGGACGGAGCTAGTTTTGTCTTCAGCAGCTCCTGTGTTTTGGATTTAGTGTGTGAAGAATGGTGATAGTATGCTGATGTTGGTTGCTGCTAAATGATTAAGGACATTTTGCAGTTTCCCAGGTTTTGCTAATGTGCAGATGCAAAAACTTGGGAGGGATATAGCCAGAATAGTTGATCCAAACTGGCCAAAGAGAGTATTCCATACCATAGACATCATGCCCAGTATAGGTGAGGGTTGGCCGGTGGGCCACTTCCCTTCATCTTCTCTTCTTGTTCACTGCTTTTCCCTTTTTTCATTTGTTTGGGCCTTTTCGTTCGTTCGTCTGTTTGTTCCCTCGCCTGCTCTCTCTGGAACTTGCTATTCTGGGATAGCTGTGGGGGAATATCCCTGTTCCCAGACTGCTGCTCGGGATGGGCTGTATCGGTCATTGGGTGGTGAGAAATTGTGCATCGTTCATTTTATATATATTATCCTTGTATTTTATTATTAATATATTTTTATATTTTTCCTTTGCTGCCCTGATGAACTGTTTTTATCTCAACCTGTGAGTTTTCCTTTCTCCCTGATTCTCCTCCCCTACCCCAGTGGGGACAGGGGGAGTGAGTGAGTGGCTGTGTGGTATTGGGTTACCATCTGGGGTAAAACCATGACAGCTGGATGACAGGTGCTCACCAAGCCACTCTATCACTTCCCTCTGCAGCTGGACAGGGGAGAGAAAATATAACAAAAGGCTCGTGAGTTAAGATAAGGACAGGGAGATCACTCACCAATTACCGTCATGGGCAAAACAGACTTGACTCAGGGAAATTAATTTAATTTATTACCAATCAAATCAGAGTAGGATAATGAGAAATAAAACCAAATCTTAAAACACCTTCCCCCAAACCATCCCTTCTTCCCGGGCTCAACTTCACTCCCAAATTCTCTACCTCCTCCCCCCCGAGCAGTGCAGGGGGATGGGGAATGGGGGTTGCAGTCAGTTCATCACATGTTGTCACTGCTGCTCCTTCCTCCTCATGCTCTTCCCCTGCTCCAGGGTGGGGTCCCTCCCACAGGAGACAGTCCTCCACAAACTTCTCCAACATGGGCCCTTTCCAAGGGCTACAGTTCTTCACAAACTGCTCCAGCATGGGTCCTTTCCACAGGGTGCAGTCCTTCAGGAACAGACTGTTCCAGCGTGGGTCCCCCACGGGGTCACAGGTCCTGCCAGGAGCCTGCTCCAGCTCCCCCACAGGGTCACAGCCTCCTTCGGGCACATCCACCTGCTCTGGCGTGGGGTCCTCTGCAGGCTGCAGGTGGATATCTGCTCCACCATGGACCTCCATGGGCTGCAGGGGGACAATCTGCCTCACCATGGTCTTCACCACAGGCTGCAGGGGAATCTCTGCTCTGGCGCCTCCCCCCCCCCCCTTCTTCACTGACCTTGGTGGCTGCAGGGTTGTTTTGCTCACATCTCACTCTTCTCTCCCAGCTGCTGTTGCGCAGCAGTTCCCCCCCCCCCCGCTTAAGTATGTTATTACAGAGGTGCTACCACTGTTGCTGATTGGTTCAGCCTTGGCCAGCGGCAGGTCCATCTTGGAGCTGGCTGGCACTGGCTCTATTGGACATGGGGGCAACTTCTTGCATCTTCTTGCAGAAGCCACCCCTATAGTCGTCCCCTGTTGTGTGTCATGTGTCTGTGTGTCCACCCCGATATACATCTATCCTGTTAGACTTATATCAGCCTACCTAGTGTTTCATTTAAAGCAGAAACAGGATCTATAAGAAAACCTTCATTAACCCTATGTGCCGATAATGACTGCTGCTCCTCTTGCTAATGCTCTTGCATTTCGTATTAGCACTTAGCAGGAGGATAGCCTATTTTTGGCACTTTGAGGTTAATTACATTTATCATGCTGTTTACACAGACTAATTTTGAAGGCTATCACCAAATAGGTGTGAGAGGGAGGGGGAAAAAAAATATCTCAGAATATATTGAAATGCTTATGTGTTTTGGAGACTTTCTTCCATTATAAACACAGAAACTACTTGCCAGCTTTCATTTTCTGCCAATAGTAATAGGTTTTCCATACATTTGCAGCTGTTTATCATGTGAACAGCTGACAGAAGCTCAGGCTTTCAGGGGTTATGTGAGCTGGCCTCTGGATAGAACAAAGACATTTAGTGGGGGAAGGCTTTTTTTCTCCAGAAGCACAAGTGTAAAGGCAGCTAGCAACATGAGTGCAAATTGAAAACGCATCTGGAAACTTAATTCCCCCAATTGTGGTGTTACTGAAGTGCAAGGATCTATTTTTACCTTATTGTCTTTAAGGATGTTGGTATTTAGCAAATAAAACTGTATGCTGTTGCTTTTTTGGATTGTAAAAAAATGCTGTAAGGCACAGAGAATAATTCTGTTAAAACAGAGAGAAGGAAGTGCTTGCACAAATCATGTCATTTGTCTTGTGAGGAATGGGGCTCACTAGGGTTAAACTAGATTAAATAAACCCTGTAGGTCTTGGAGCTCTTGGGTTTTCCTGAATTCGGCATTATGTGAGAGTGTTATGGAAATACTCATTCAAATAAGCAACCCCTGCTGTTTGTAAACCAGTATCTTGATGTACTTGTTTTTGTAATACTCCTTCCACAGCCATAGTACCTCTTATTTTGCATGTGTTATTACTTAGATAACCTTAAAGGAATGCTCCTCATCTCCCCCCCCCCCCCTTTTTTTTTTAATCTAAACCATTACCGCAAACCCTTGATCTAGCTCTGTGACTGCTTTAACTCTTGAGTTGTTTGTTTACTCTGCTATTTAACCCTATAACTCAGCAGCAATGCTCTGAGAACTTTCTTAAGGAGAAATGCATGTTCTGCTTGGAACGGTAGCCATTACTAACATGTGTGACTGGGTTGGGGGAGGGCTGTGCTGGCAGAAACCAAATCAAGTTCTCCAGGCACAAAGAACAACAACTTGAGTGCAACAGCATGATGAGAAAGCAGCCCAATTGCACTGTACAGGCTAAATGACATATCGAAAGCAAATTCTTGCACAAATGGAGCAAGGCAATGTTGCAAAATTCAGCTTGTTCATTTGCTGAGAGTAAATTTATTTGTCTTGATGAACAAAACAAAAGGTTTTATTACAACCTTCGTAATTGGCAAACAGATATTTTTGTACTTCAGTTTATAAACTGTTATGAATCTACCAGTCTAAAACCAACAGTAGAAACTACTTTCTTCTTTAATTTAAAGAGCATTTCTAATGTGATGTGCTACCTCTTTTAAAGTGTGTGCTATTGAACACTTTGGGAGGCTTTCTGGAGAAAAGAGGCATTAACCTAGCTGAGTTACATGATCTCAAACAAAATAACATTTTCATGTTTAATGCTTTGTTTGGAGCTTTAACTGATACTGAGTATTGAAAATGAAAATAATTAAATTCACCAATTAGAATAAATTATTATACTCATTGAAGTACTTTTTTTTTTAATCTTGTTCAGTTCTGTGCCAGTCATAAAATCTTACATAATAATGCGGTTCTAAGTTACACGTCTTGCATGTAGTAGACATTGAGCTTAGTTACAGCAGAGTTGAGCACTTAGGCTGCTTTTACAGAGGATAAGATGCAATGTGTTCATTGAACAATAGAAGGCAATTTAAAATTGGTTACAGCCACCTTTTTTTCTAAGCTCTTTACATTGTTTTTAAATTACTCTGCTTTGCAATTATTCAACTATGTTGTCCATAAAGAGCAAGAGATTGTCAGATTTTAGGATTCTTGTCTTAAAGGGTGTAGTGCATATTTGAAAACTGTTGTTAGAACAGTTCACTGGTTTACTATGTATAGGGCTATCAAAACACAGCGTGCGCAACGCTAAAAGATACAGTGGATTATACCATTCAAAATGTTCTTCTGTATTAGAGATAAAGTTGAGCTGACTCTGACATAGAAAGATCATGGATGGCAATCATTCTGTTCACCCCACCAAGCCAAAATGACCTATCTCTGTTGTAGACTTGACACACTTTTTTTTATCTCGCTTGTGGCAAGCTCTTTGTAAGGTATTGAAGGCACCTTCTAGATTATGGAGAGCAGCATTACTGGAGCTCAGCAAGTCATTTTGGGTTCCCTTTGGCTAGATACTGGTATCAACATGTTCCCTTTCCTGCTCTTCTGGCCCCCTCTCCCAATTTTTGTTCTATACTGTGTTCTTCATCTGTTGCAAATGAATAATGGGATGAAGTCTCTTGCCCATGATCCTCGTTGGGGCTTGGTTGGGTTCTTTGTAGTTTGTTTTGTTTTGTTTTGTTTTGTTTTTCCCCAGAGTTAATCCAGGGAGAAAACTAGTTCTGTTTCTGGGATTTTGACCTCTCAGTCAAGATTGAAGCATATTGGCGGGCATACTTATTAAACTGATAGGGTAATAATACATGCAAGCTCTTTAGGTATCAACTATTTTATCTGACTCCTTCCTGAGATTTCTGTCTAGTTTAAAGCCATGGTCTGGAAGACTGGTAAGGATTTCACTCTAACAGGAAAAAAGTGTATCCTTGTGTTCAGGAAGAACCTCCTGTGTTTCACTGTCCTGTCACTGGGCACCACTAGAAAGAGCCTGGCTCTGTCTCTTCAGTATGCTCAGTGATATAGGTGCAGTTTAGCTTATAGCAAATGACTGCTGGGGCTGAGAAATCTTCTTGTGCTCAGTCCCAAGGTACCTTTAAGAAATGCTTTTGGTCTTTATTTCAAGCGCAGTATGCATCATTTTGGTTAGTGGGGGTTTTAAAAAAACATCTTCTGTCCCCTTACTCATCAAATTTACTTAGCTGTCGCTTGGGAAGGGAGATAGCTTTTCTTCCTGCTCCAACAGTTATGTAAAATGCTAGCCATGTTCTTAATCCAGGATGCAGATACCATGGTGATAGCTGTAAACAGTGGTTGTGTGTTGAAGGTTGAAAAAAAAAAACAAAACACTACTCTATTGTAGAGTACAAGTCCCACTTGCTTTCTTCAAACTAATTCTTGGTGGAGTAGGACTATTCAGTGGAAATAATTTGCTGTTTTCAGTCTGGAAGTTCAGGGTAGTTCATGGTGATTCTGGCTGAAAGTAGAATACAAATTATTTGCTTATGAGTATCCTTCCAAGCTTGTTAATGAATGAGCGCTTGCACTTTTGTGAGGTTGGAGTTTCATTGTTGTATTGATATTTTTTACTAATGTAAGTGAAGAGTTTTTTGACGCTTCTAATTATTTTTCAACTAACAATCAAAAGAGAGCTATTTAATTTTTTTTTTTTTTAGTTTCAGAATTTCAGACTACCCTTAACCCCAAACAGCAGTGAAATAAAAACACTTACTTAAATTAAAAAGCAATCACAACTCCTCACTTGCCCTGCCCGTGTAATTGGAACAATTTCATTCTTAACTCTGAGGGAATAGTTTCTAAGCTTGAATTTGTAACACCAGCATTAATACTAATCTGTTAGTGGATGGAGATTGGAATTTGTGCTGTTTTTATTTGAGAGGAGCTACAGAATTACTTTGTTAATTGTGTATTTTCTTCCCATTAGCATATTGTTTGCTAACCAGTGTAAGTTTGTTATGGTTATTTCTATGATTTTCTTGGATTTCTGCTTAGTTGAACTTGGTTGTAGGTGACCTGCTGCTGCTTTGGTTCTCACAGACAGGTCTCTTGGGGCATGGAGGTACTAATGTAAGGTTTACCTGGATTGCCCCCCAGAATGTAAATAAATCTTATGATGAATCTCCTACAAAAAGATGATACTTCAAAACAAAAATTATAGTTGCAAAATACATCTGAGTGGCTGGTTTCTGGTCAGATGGCAAAGAATGTTTTAATGTAGAGCAGAGAATGCTGTAAGTAGTTTTCAAGACCGTCATTATTTGTCCTTAATAAGCATCATATTTTTATAGGTTCAGTTTATCACAGTTATAGAGAAGGTGAAAGGCAAGAAAAACAGCTGCAGAATTACATTTGAGAAGTGAAATTATTTAATGTTCTTTTAACAGCAAATCTTTTCCCGAAAGTGGTCTATCGGTTTCCAGAGTCTATGTGCCTTTTCTGTGTACAGTAAGGCTTACAAAATAAGCATTTTCATGCAGGTGAAGGGGTAACTAAATAGCAAGTGTGTACTGATGACTTTTTTTTCCCTTCTCTAAAGAAAAGTTGTTTTTTTTTGTTTGTAGTTCAACTCAGAAGCTAGCTGTCAAATGGAGTAGTAGACAACTGATCCATGCTCCCCTCTGCTCTCCCTTCCATGCTGTTTGAGAAGTCACTACAGAAGACTAGTGGAGGAGGGATTAAAAAAAAAAAAAAAAAGATTACCACATTTTTAAAGTGTTTACTTCCTAAAGCTTAACTATAGGGTCCGCTATTGTTTTTGTTGTCATTATAATAAACAACTTAAAGTTCTCTTTGTTTTTTGGATTACAGTTGAGAAATACAGGTAGGCTGTGGTTTAGATAGAAGACTGGTGTATGGATGGAAGGTGAGAAAGTAGGTGATAAAATAGATATAGATGCAGATACCACCTTGCAGTCAAAGTTTTAGCCCTCGCTCTTAGAGGAAAATTTGAAGTGCAGTAATGATACAGCTTTATCACATAATCACAGAATGGTAGGGGTTGGAAGGGACCTCTGGAGATCATCTAGTCCAACCCCCCTGCTAGAGCAGGTTCACCTAGAGCAGGCTGCACAGGACTGCGTGCAGACGGGTTTTGAATATCTCCAGAGAAGGAGACTCCACAGCCTCCCTGGGCAGCCTGTTCCAGTGCTCTGTCACCCTCACAGTAAAGAAGTTTTTCCTCATGTTCAGATGGAACTTACTGTGTTTCAGTTGTGCCCATTTATAGATGTTTGCAGATAATTCCTCTCAAATAAAACAAAAAGAAGGAAGCAAGGAAAGTTCTGGAAACAAGTAAGCAATGTGTCTTTGACTTTTAACTCCAGTTTGTGTGTTTGACCCCTATCTCAGTAGAATTCCAATATATTGTTTCCTTTGCAAATTCTCATGTTCTAAAATGGTCTTCCTTTCATAGAATCATAGAATTGTTCTGGTTGGAAGAGACCTCCAAGATCATCGGGTCCAACCATTAACCTATCACTACCAAGTCCCCCACTAAATCGTATCCCTTAGGGCCTCATCTAAACGTCTTTTGAATACCCCCAGAGATGGTGACTCCACCACCTCCCTGGGCAGCCTGTTCCAATGCCCGACAACCCTTTCAGTGAAGAAATTTTTACGAATATCCAATCTAAACCTCCCCTGGTGCAACTTGAGGCCATTTCCTCTTGTCCTGTTGTCTGTTACTAGGGAGAAGAGTCCGACCCCCACCTCCCTACAACCTCCTTTCAGGTAGTTCAGGCAAAATCCCCTCCCCCAACTGTGAAGATCTGCTTGTGTCTTTGAACGCTTGGTGGGAAAACCTCAAGCATTTTCAGCCATTACCTCTGGATGTGTAAGGATGAAGTCATAGCCACAACCTAATTGTCAAATACTCACTTCTTGTTGAGTGTATTCATTTAGGTGAACCTAAATTGATTTGGAATCTGTTAAGCTGTAGCTTTCCTATGTACTTGAGCACATCTTGCAGCAGGTGGAGATGAACATGCAGGAAAAGTTCATAGTAGAGATAATATGGCTGATTTATATAACTACCACCACCTAATTATAGACTTGAAAGGCTGTTATTTGTAAAGATAATTTTTTAAAGTTGCATTCCCTGAAATAACAGCAATGAAATAAAAGGATTTGAAGTAGAGAATTTTGATTATGACTTAATCCTTGAGAAATAGGGTAGTTTAGGAGCAATGAGAAGGCAATTTTGTATAAATAGTTTGTATTTCATTGTTGCTAAGTTCTTAAAACTTTAGAAGTCTTTTCTCCAACAAAGTTGGCCATCCTGAGGGAAGAGGTACTCCCTGGGGACTATTTTCTTCCTTAAAGATCTTTGGAGAAGATGAGTTACACAGGGTTGGATTGGTTTTTACATCTCAATTTTGCAAGGCCAGTTTCTATTGTTTTGTCTGTTGGGAAGTTTCCAGGAAACTACTAAGAGGTTAGATGGCTGCTAATCTGCTTTGACTTTCACCCTTATCTTCTCAGAGAGGCTGCCCCTTTACAAAGGCAGTCTGGATCAAACTCCCTGGGACCTCAGTACTGTTGTCACTAGCTAAGACGGTCCTTCCCATTTTTTTACATCCTATCCTTAACTTTGGGACAAAATCTTTTAATGCATCAGGATACAAATGAACACCTCCCCAGCATTCTGTAAATAGAATTAGAACCTGGAGGCTTTGTTACTAATTGTGACCATTACCGCTCTAGGCAGTGTTTTTGCTGTGATGTTTAAACATCCTGCAAGTTTGGCATTTTACTAGCGTCTTAACTTTATTTCTGTAATGGTAGTTTTTCCTGGATGGTAAATATTACCCTTTTTTTTTGGCAGTTGTTGGGGTAGCTTTGAGTCACTAACACCTCTTAATTTTGCCCTATAGTAGTGACACAGCAATGTTTCAATGCACTTGGCAATCCTATTTGTTCATTTTATTTTGTTTTGCCTTGGCAATACCACAGTTCTAACAGCTGGCTTTTCTCTTTTGGTGCAAGGCAGGAATTTTTTCCATTTTTTTCAGATCCATTAAAATGTCAATAAGAAGGGGTGATTACTCGGAAGAATCTATTTTGAACAGATAATTGGCTAGCAGCTTATGAACTATGTTTAAGTATCTGAATTTCCTTTGTTGTATGATGATTTATGTTGTCTGATATACAATTGTAATGACTGTACTGCTAGAGCATCCTAATATACTGCTGTCGCAGATGGAGTGATGCACTTCACTCGTAAGAGAGAAGCAACAATATAATTTATTGATATAAAACAGTGAGTTAAAAAAGTTCAGTGGTAAATGTGACAGTGTTTAACAAGATCTGATGGCAAGGTACACTGGATTATTTACTGCATAGAGGACAGGGTCAGACAAAACTGTCAGGGAGACCCTCCCGTTGAGTCATGAGGTTCAGAAAGGACCCCCTTGCTTTCTGAACTCCTTCTCAGAGAGGAGTCTAGGTGCAGCTGGATCCAATCCTAGTCCCAGACTTGGTCAACGGTTTATGTCTAAAGGATTGTATATGTGCACAATCAATCCTTTATATCACTTAGCTAAGATTTCAAAGTTTAGCATGCTATTAGTCACTTATCGAGGATCTGTTGCAGCAAGGAATCTCTCAACCTCGAGGAGTAACCTTGAGAGGTATCCCTACTCAAGGGGAGATCCTGGCATGCAGCCCGCTGCCATGCAGAAGAGCTCAGTGGGCCCTGGGCTGTCCATTATTTATAGAGTAAGATGATTGACCTATAGTCATATTTGCATACCAGCAAGACATTTGAGTCTCTGCTCCAGACAGGCCTTGGTTATTGTGTTGCCGTCCATCCCCCAAAGTCCAGCCTAAGCTGGATGCAGCCATCACAACCCCCACTGGTGGTTATGGCTTAAGCAGGGGGCAGTGGGGGAGAGCACACTGCCACAGCTGCCGTTGTATTTTTACTTTTTGTTTGAACCCTGTGATGACACTCCTTCAGTTGCTAGAGTTGCCGTTCTAATTAGCTGATGATGCTTCCTTTCAGATTAATGCATTTTATTATGAACACTATATTGTAGGCAAAAAATACAAGAAAGGTTGCAGTTTGAACTAGAACAGCTCTCTGTAAGGGCTGGAAGATACCATAGTAAACTCCAGCATGTTGTACAAGCAGTGTTTGTGCCTCTCCTTGTAGAGGCTTAACATTTCAAGAAAACAGGTTTAACCCTTGCTAGAGGTTTGCAAAACTGTTCAGAAAGAGAGAAACTAGCAATATATACCCTGAACCATGTCATAATGAAACACAGAGGTTGGAACATAATGTCTTTTGCCTAAAATTGCATGAGATAGTTATGTGTATTCAGAGTGCTTGTGAAAGTTTCAGACTGCTTCATGAGTGTTTACGCTGTGGTGGCTTGTTAGCTAAAGTAGTGTTGAGGGAAAAAGAAAAATTCAGGGACTGATGTTTTCATGTCAGGTCAGCAACTTAACTGACATGTGGGTTCTGGATTTTTTACAATTTGACAATTCTCTTTATTATTGCTGTGTGTGTTTGTACCTACTGTCTTTGATGTGTAAGCTGTTGCATTTTTGGTTCAGCCAGTTTTACTTAAATTTACATTTTAAACTAGTAAAAACCTATTAAAATAATTCCTGAGACGAGTTGAAGATTTACAAGTATGTTTTACCATATGCTGTGGCCTGTGGGGAAACTCAGTGCATACTTAAGTAGGATTTAGGCTGTGGTTTCACGTACATTTCTTGCAGTGTCAGTATGAGCTGGAGTTGCTCTCAGCTGTTTCTTTCTGTCTTTGCACTATTCCTTTAGTTGTGCTAGTGGAAGTGGGGGTTTTGTTTTGTGTGGCCTGGTGTGGTGATGTGTGGGTCAGGGAACTTACCCAGTGAAAGATCATAGAATCATAGAATTGTTCTGGTTGGAAGAGACCTCCAAGATCATCGGGTCCAACCATTAACCTAGCATTACCAAGTCCACCACTAAACCATGTCCCTTAGGGCCTCATCTAAATGTCTCTTGAATACCCCCAGAGATGGTGACTCCACCACCTCCCTGGGCAGCCTGTTCCAATGCCCGACAACCCTTTTGGTGAAGAAATTTTTATGAATATCCAATCTAAACCTCCCCTGGAGCAACTTGAGGCCATTTGCTCTTGTTCTGTCACCTGCTACTAGGGAGAAGAGTCCGACCCCCATCTCTCTACAACCTCCTTTCAGGTAGTTGTAGAGAGCAATAAGGTCTCCCCTCAGCCTCCTTTTCTCCAGGCTAAACATCCCCAGTTCCCTCAGCCTCTCCTCATAGGACTTGTGCTCTAGACCCTTCACCACCTTCGTTGCCCATCTCTGGACACGCTCCAGCACTTCAATGTCTTTCTTGTAGTGAGGGGCCCAAAACTGAACACAGTACTCGAGGTGCGGCCTCTCCAGGGCCGAGTACAGGAGGACGATCACCTCCCTAGTCCTGCTGGCCACACTATTTCTGATACAGGCCAGGATGCCGTTGGCCTTCTTGGCCACCTGGGCACACTGCTGGCTCATATTCAGCTGGCTGTCGACTAACACCCCCAGGTCCTTTTCTGCTGGGCAGCTTTCCAGCCACTCCTCCCCAAGCCTGTAGTGTTGCCTGGGGGTTGTTGTGACCCAAGGGCAGGACCTGGCACTTGGCCTTGTTGAACCTCATACAATTGGCCTTGGCCCATCGATCCAGCCTGTCCAGATCCCGCTGTAGCACCTGCCTACCCTCCAGCAGATCAACACTCCCGCCCAACTTGGTGTCATCTGCAAACTTACTGAGGGTGCACTCGATCCCCTCGTCCAGATCATTGATAAAGATGTTAAACAGAACTGGCCCCAATACTGAGCCCTGGGGAACACCACTTGTGACTGGCCGCCAACCGGATTTAACTCCATTCACCACATCTCTTTGGGCCCAGCCATCCAGCCAGTTTCCTACCCAGCGCAGAATATGCCCATCCAAGCCATGGGTAGCCAGTTTCTCCAGGAGGATGCTGTGGGAGACGGTGTCAGAGGCTTTGCTAAAGTCCAGGTACACAACGTCCACAGCCTTTCCCTCATCCACTAAGCGGGTCACCATGTCGTAGAAGGAGATCAGGTTGGTCAGGCAGGACCTGCCTTTCATAAACCCATGCTGACTGGGCCTGATCGCCCAGTTGTCCCGTACATACCGCATGATGGCACTCAAGATGATCTGCTCCATAACCTTCCCGGGCACCGAGGTCAGACTGACAGGCCTGTAGTTCCCCGGATCCTCCTTCTGGCCCTTCTTGTAGATGGGCATCACATTTGCCAGCCTCCAGTCAACTGGGACCTCCCCAGTTAGCCAGGACTGCTGGTAAATGATGGAGAGTGGCTTGGTGAGCACTGCTGCCAGCTCTTTCAGCACCCTTGGGTGGATCCCATCCGGCCCCATAGACTTGTGCGTGTCTAGGTGGCGTAGCAGGTCACTGACCATTTCCTCTTGGACTACGGGGTCTTCATTCTGCTCCCTGTCCCCATCTTCCTGCTCAGGGGGCTGGGTGCCCAGAGAACAACTTCCCTTGCTGTTAAAGACTGAGGCAAAGAAGGCATTAAGTACCTCAGCCTTTGCCTCATCCGTTAATGCTATGTTTCCCCCCGCATCCAATAAAGGAGGGAGATTCTCCTTAGCCCCCTTTTTATTGTTAATGTATTTGTAGAAGGACTTTTTGTTGTCTTTTACGGCAGTAGCCAGACTAAGTTCAAGTTGGGCCTTGGCCCTTCTAATTTTCTCCCTGCATGACCTCACAACATCCTTGTAGTCCTCCTGAGTGGCCTGCCCCTTCCTCCAAAGGTTGTAGACTCTCCTTTTTTTCCTTAAGTTCCAGCCGGAGCTCTCTGTTCAGCCAGGCCGGTCTTCTTCCCCGCCAGCTCGTCTTTCGGCTCCTGGGGACGGCCTGCTCCTGCACCTTTAAGATTTCCCTTTTGAAGAATGTCCAGCCTTCCTGGTCTCCTTTGCCCTCCAGGACTGCCTCCCAAGGGACTCTGCCAACCAGACTCCTAAACAGGTCAAAGTCTGCCCTCTGGAAGTCCAAGGTGGCAGTTCTGGTGACTGCCCTCCTTACTTCTCTGAGAATCAAAAACTCAGTCATTTTGTGGTCACTATGCCCAAGACGGCCTCCGACCGTCACATCACCCACAAGACCTTCTCTGTTCACAAACAACAGGTCCAATAGGGTGCCTTCCCTGGTTGGCTCCCTCACCAGCTGTGTGAGGAAGTTATCTTCCACACCCTCCAGGAACCTCCTGGACTGTTTCCTCTCTGCTGCATTGTATTTCCAGCAGACATCTGGCAAGTAAGATGTTTGGGTGTGGTGGTTTGTTTTTTTTTTCCTCATAGCTGGGTCCATTCCGTGATTCAGTTCAGGATGTAAGACCACAGAGAGGAGCTTTGGTGAAATTTCAGAGGTCAGATTAGGGAGCAAGAATGAGTGTCAGTGGCTGGTGCAGTTCTCTGCAGCTCCCACCGCTTCCCTAATGCTGAAAGTAACACAGATGAGGCCATGCCTGTAGATGTGTTAGCCTGAGGTGCTATGGATTTCTCAATCCTAATCATAAGCAATTAATGGAATACTTTATTATCTTTCTTTAATCTGTGCTTATGCTAAGGCAGCAAATCTCTCTTTGAGGAGGAGGGGGGGAGTCCCCTTTGTATCTGACTCATCTGGTTTCTCCTAGCCAGCTCTTAAATTACATTTTAGGCCTGGCTGCTGAAGGAGTTTTTCCAAAAAACAAGATGGAAGGAGGAAGCAATAACCATCCCCTGCCACTCAAAACTAAGAGGAGGAAGGAAATTACCTGGCAACAGTGTCTCTTCCCCCAGGTGGCTCTTTCAAGGGTTTGGTTTATCTGATGTAGTTCTGCATGTAAAAAAGTCCATGTAATTTAGCCTTGGTGGTCAAGCTTCTTCCTCCTCCTGTCTTTGCTGGTTGGGGGGAAAAAAAAAAAAAGCAATGTATGCTGGTCTGCTTCCTGAAACGTAACCAGGTTGGCTGAGAAAATGGAGAGTTGTTCCCTCTGCAGCATCCGTTGTTCCTTAGGTCTTTGCTGTAGTGTTCATGAAATAGCCTGATGCTCAACACTTCATCTTTAGCCCTAAGAAAGCAGGCGATACACTGCAGTGCAACATAGTAACCAGCTGCTTGAAAACGTTGTGCACTTAACTGTCTGTTGCAGTACAAACTGTAAAGTTAGGTAAGGGACAAGTTAAGGTCATTTGAAACTTCCTTATTTTAGGCCTCTTATGAATGAAATATGGGTTTGTAGAGATGACCAATAATGAGATCTTTTGAAAGTGCAGAGCTCACGGGAGAAAACCATGTCTTAGCCTGCATAAATGAAATGTAAGAGTTCAGTTTGTTCTTAAATAGAACTTGTGAAGAGTTGCCAACTTTAAAAAGGTGCAGTTTAGCACTGGAGTTTGTCTTTAAGAATAGTTGCAAGGCTAGTAATTTATATTTAACTGCAATAAAAATAAAGATGCTTATTGGTTATAAGAGCCGCCTTAGCTTTTTTTTCCTCAAAATGGAAATTTTAACTGTATGATCTTTATGCTGAATTGTCCTTTTGATTCCCTTCACTCACTTCTTTAACACATGAACAAGGATTTCCTCTCTGGGTTTTCTGTTTTGTACTAGTCATGTTTAGAAGCTTTTTATAACTGTATTTATCCACCTTACAAAGTCTGAATGTTTAGAGTTTATAAAGTCATCTTGTTTGGTTGATTTGATAGAGATATCCATAGATGAATGAAGGATTTCTTCAGAGCTTGTGTATACTGTCATCCAGTACTTCCCCATCACCTCTGCCCTTACCCGCCTGTACTCATTTATTATTTTATCCTGTTTGTGCTAGATCCTGTGCAAACTTACATTACCAGTCAGTCCTTGCTCTGAAAAGTTTATTCTTAAAATTATGATGCAAAAGGGTGTAGCAAAAAAAAAATGAAGGGGAAGAGTGAATGAGAACAGATGTGAACGTGTGGTTTCACAGGCTAAATAGGTACATAATTAGAGTGTTGTGTAATTGTCAACTGAAGTGTTCAGAAATCATTATTAACTTCTCCTGAAATTAAAAGGCTTAAAAAATAATAATAAAAAACCCTAGGAGATAATTTTGAAATTCCATGGTTATTTGCCTCTTCTAATGCTTTAGGGGTTTGCAGTTTTCAAACTGTCCTCTGCAGCTAAAAAGAGAAGTTCAAAAACAATCCAAAGGTCAAAAAGCAGACACAAATAAAACTTTACTGTTTTAAATGAGAGAAGCTCAATGGCAAGTAGAAAACCCTGAGAAATTTAAGAATGGGATTATTCTAGGAAGACTTTTCAAGATAGCAGCTGCCTGTCCTAGTATTGAGGTGTTCATCTTTTTCAAATGGTAAGCTAGTACTGAAACACAAACCTGGTAATACTAAATGTTGCTAGGGTCAGAACGGCCTGTAGACCGTCAGTCACTTTCCCACTTTCCTGTTTTCAAATCCCCCAGAGGAGCCAGAAACAGCATGTGATGTAGTTGGCTTCTGTGCTGATGACTTTTTTTTTTCCTTTTGAGGACTACTGAGATAATTGCGATGGTGATGATAAGGTAAAAACCACCCAAATGATATCGTTCTCAATGAGAGCGCTACCTGGAATCATCCTGAGGAAGCGATATAAACATGACATAAAGCTAAATCCAAATTCAAAATATCTGTCCACTTTACATCTGAAAGTAATTGTTAATTTGAATTTTATAACACACTGTAGTGCCTAAAAAGGAGATGTACTAAATGTTTCTCAACTAGTGTTTTATCAGCAAAGGTAATTTAGGGGCATTACTGGAACAAAAGCAACAGGGGAGGCACATGGGGAGCTATTTTTTAATAGTTCATGCAAGTATACCAAATGAAAACCTAAAACTAGGAAAGTGGAAGCTCAATAATTGTGAAATCCCTTTAACACTACTGTCAGTTACCCAGTGGAACATTTTAGTCAGTTTGTGGAATTGGCATTGTTACGAATATTTCAGGAAGATAAATGTCTTTATAAATCTGTGAATTGTACACTGCAATGACAGAATAGATCAGATAAAGCAACAGATCCTTTCCAATCTAGTAAATGTAAAAGAAATACAGAGCTTGCACGTTTAAAGCAGAGACCAAATTTGTACTGATAAAATCTTGCCTTAAAATATGCATGTTGTGGTTGTAATAGTAGCTATGGGGAACTTTTATTCAAATAAGTGCCCTGGTGCTTTGAAAGCATTGAACTGATTCATTCCATGCATTTAGATACTGGTGTCAGTTATGCAGTCAGATAAAATGCTTTTACTTGTAGTTAACTCTTCAATTTGTCCAGCTTGCCATCACATGTAATCCGTGCAGGATTTATAAAACTTAACGTGAAAGGAGTTGTAGAACTGTTAGATATTTGTTAATATTTGAAATCCTTTATGCTATGAGTTAAAATAATATGTGCCACATGTTGTAGTCTTATAACATTGCAAAGCTTCAGCTCTGGAGAGTCTTGACAACTGGAGCTTCTACACTTCCTAATGGTGGTGGTTATAGAAGACTGGAAAAGGGACTTTCCTTGAAATCATGTTTTAGATTGCATAGGTGGCATGGAGGGAATGTGAGGGAAAATACATCCTTTCTTTTCCCTCACCCTACCTGCTCATACAATTTAGGAGCGCAGGCTGTACTGTATCTCTTTCAAATTAAAATGTAGTGTGAAAAATTATGGTTCAGAATTCAAAGCTTTTGTTTTGCTTTAACTGTCTCTGAGCAATGTCCTGTTCTGAAGAATGCTAGATGAGATGGCTATTTTTCTGGGTTTTTTCGTTTTATTTTTAAGTGGGGAATTTACATTTTTTCCGATTAAAAACATGAAAATCCATTTTAGGAAATCTAGTTTGTCATTTAAAAAAAGGTAATCGTAAACTTATGAATCCTTGTCAACACTGTACTTGCCCCTCTTCAGGAAGTACATAGATGCATAGATGTGTTTTGGGGTTTTTTTTGGGGGGGGGGGGTGTTGGGTTTGGTTGGGTTTGGGTTTTTTTTGGGGGGGGGGGTTTTGGACTTGGGTCATCTGACCTGGTTACAGGAATATGATTACTTGTGTTGTAAATGGTAGTGGGGATCTGGAAACAGCTGATCAAAACTAAACGTCTGTAAAATGCTTTCATGCTTTTTGTAAAGAATTTTCTGTGACACAAAGTTTCGCGTTGCCAGCAATTTACTTGCTAGCTGAATTACAACTTATCTCTAGGTTTACTATGACATTTCTCAGAGATTATTTGATTCAGGTTTGTAGTATCTGTAATGTTATGGTACTGAGGTGATGCTGACAGTCAAAATCAAAGAATCTTATACAAATATTTCTTAGGGTTATCACTATTTTAAAATGAGTGCCCCTTGCTGGGTGAGGCAGCGTGTACTGGATAGATGTTCACCTAATAGGGCAAAAACTCTGTATGTGCTAGAAAATTATTTTTGTATGGCATGTGCTCAGAAAAATAAGGCTAAACGTGATGGTTTAGAATAGGGATCTGTGATTAGATAACATTACAAAATGGAAGACTTCGAGGAAGGTATTTACTACATTGTACTGTCTTCACAGCTTTAAAATAGGAACTCTGTGGTCTCAAAAGTAGTAGGGCTATATGAATGAAATGTGGAAACAAAGGTTACGTGACCTTCAGAAAACTTCCTTCATTTTTCAAATTTGTAGAGATTATTGGAAATCACTTGCATAGTGTATGTAGCAGCCACAGCTATTCTTAGCCTCCTCCCCACCTCTGGTTTCAGATCTGCTTGTTTTGAGTCTTTTCTTAAATTAGATGGCCAGCTCAGTGTGACAAGAACCACGTCTTCCTGTGTTTGCCCTGAGCCCTGAACCTGGCCCCTGGTGCAGCACAAATGGAAATCTGCTGGTTTCTCTGGCTTATATGGATGAATCTGTGACCGGTGGCACTTTCAGGATTCACGTGTAAATATCATATATATAAATCTGATTAAAATTAGAGCTGCTGTAAATACACTATCTGCATCCAACTGTCTCTGTCAACACACAGACTCACGCAGAAACAGGAAATTAAGGTAATCTTTTGACTGTGAATGTTACTGCTGAATTTGTATCTACTTTGCAGTACTTTGGGTTAGTTCCTCTTTTTCCTTTTTCTGACGCCCAGTTTTGAGTAAATGTGACAGTAACTCCCCTGGTCGCTCCACCCTCTCAGTTTGTTTTCCAGTGTTTCTAATGGAGAGTTGCCAGCCCAGCATTGTGGGAGTGGGTGACAAGAAAGTGCTGCAGCTGTAAACCTGATTTCAAGGTGTGCGTGGGAGTGTGTGGGTGAATAAAGGGTTAAAGGTGGAAGGGGCCGAGGCATTATGCAAGCTGCTGAGTAAAAAGGAAGTGCATTACAAAATGCTGAGCTCAGTAGTCTGGCTCCTGGCCAAGCCTTTGCTTTCTTCACTACAGCTGAGGGCTTTCTAAGTTTTCCACCAGCGGGTTTGTCCGAACTGTTCAGGAGTGCTGCCTCTGCTGCTAGCTGATGTCAGGGTGGGCAGTTCAGCTGAGGGCCAGGCAGGCAGGCTGCCTTGAAAAACCCTCTTCTCCCCACTCCCCATGCCCTGCCGAGGTCCTGCGGCCTCCCTGCCACTTCCATCCCCTTCTTCATCTTGCTCTGTCATACCGGGGCCTACAGTATAAAGGCAAAGTTGTCGTTTAACTAAAAATAATGTCTTCCCCCAACAGCACAAGGTCTGCTTTTATATTTTGTTTTCAGCACTGCGAATGAGCTGGTGAAGAGGGTGCAAAAAAAAATAGCCTTTAGCTTTTGCAGTTTTGGAGTTGGAGGATTTTGGGAGGTGGTGTGTGTCTTCCACTGTTGGAGCTCCTTCCCCTGCCCAATCCGGTCCATCTTCAGCCCAGCCAGATTCTGAAGCAGAAGCTTGTGACTTGTCTGCCCCATATCCCCATATGGAGGTGACTTGTTGAGTATCAGCTACAGCCAGAAGCACCAGAGCAGTAAGGATGCCATGGTGCCATCACAGCTCCTTTCCTTTCCTTTCCTTTTTTTTTTTTTTTTTTTTTTTAAATTTGGGAAAACTTCCGTAGAGGAGTATTTTGAGGGTGACAAGGTGTTAAGCTTTTGGTTCAAAATGAATAAAATTAGTCTATTTTTGGATTTGATCGCTTTCTGGGTTATATTCTCTTCAGCTCTATAATCAGATTCAGTGCGGATTTATGGTTCTGGATTATTATGAAACAAATACAAAATATGATCGTATCTGGAAAATATGCAGGCTGTGGAAGAGTGACAAAGCATGTTTCAATATCAGCCTTACTGGCAATATAGGTAAATGGAGCATTACTTAAATGTTTCTTTTTTAAGCATTTTGGGAGAACTGTTGATTGCAGAGGCTTCTGGGCTGTCTGGACACTTGCTAAGCAGGTCCAGTCAGCTTCTTTGAAGCTGCTCCCTTGGCTTTTCTAATTCAGTTTTATTTTTTTTGGACTACTTTTCCTCCTATAACCAGTCTTACTGCTTCTAGTCTTCACTAGATCTGCAAAACTTCTGGGGCAGTGTTTCTCATCATAGGTGTCTCTGGTCAGTGTGTGCTTGTCACTAAGTCTTGTATAAAACAGTCTAATCCTGTTGTAAATTAGAGATATAGGTTACAGGACTCCACTTGGAGTTTAAATGTAAATACATGATGGAACTGATTTTCTAAGAGTTTTATGAAGGAGAGGGGAAATGGAAAAAAAATCAAGAGAAGCCCTTTTCTCTTTGTTCTCCCACTTCCTATCCTGTGAATGATTTTGCAGATGTAGGTGGCATCAGTATAGTTACCTGTTCCTAATAATAAAGACAAATGAGAGAACAATCAGCAGACTGGAGATAACATTTTGAAACTGTTAAAAAGAAACTTGTTTGTGCAAGGCAACACTAGTTCATGAAATTCATTATCAGATGGTATTGGGGCCAAGTCTTAAGTGGAGCCAAAAAAGACCAGATGTACTAGTATGGAAAACACCTTTTAAAATTTGAGACATGAACTAGTCAGTGGTTGGGGCTTTAGGAGTCAGAAGAGGTGAATTTCTTCTGTACTATTGAGGTGCTGCATGACTCTGGGTGAGTCACTCTGTGTGTGTTGCTTTCTCCTGTCTTGTCTGTCAGAGCTTATTATTAAATTTCATGACTACTGTTGGACAGTGCATACCACAGTGGTGTCTCAGGTTCTGTTTGGGGCATCTGGGCAGCAGTAATACAGTAGCGTGACTATAAAGAAGCCTCTGGGTTGCCTCTGAATCAGACTAGTTTTACACCTCTCATTCCAGTGAGCACAACCTGGGATTTCCTCTTGAGCTATAAGATTACTAAGTCTAGTTAAATGTGGCACAGACCATAATGAAACAAGACTTTGGAGCTTTCAAGCTACCTAAATACTGCTGTGTATTGAATAGAAATTGGGTGTGTTGGGTTTGAGCCATGAGAGACTCATTGAAGTTCTGCATTTCCACAAAGAATAGGCACTACATAAAGCTTAACATGTTGTCTGCTTCTGAAAGTCACTGTCAGAGGTTTAATGTGATGTGTGGAGGTGGATTAAACTTCAAGGTTGTGGATTTTACTAAAATATCTATGTAAGCATGCATTTCTTTTTTTCTTTGTTGATTAAATCTGTGAATTAACATAGCAGAAGCAATCTTGTGTACTTGATTTTCATTGGTGTTATGGTAGATAGTGATCCTCATATTCACTGTTTCATTTCTCTTTTTTGGAGCCTGGTTTTTCAAGGTGCAGTGCTCCTTGCTCTTGTACCTCGAAGTCCCTCATCATGGTGACTCATAATGAAAGAAACCTAGAAGCAGTTTGGAGAGAGAGAGGCCCTTCCCCTGTAAACTGAAGGGAAGCGTACCCAGTAACGTATCCACTAAGAAATCCTGTGCGACATAGCGTTTATTGTCATTTTAAAAAGAAGTATGGAGCAGTGCTTCAGTGCCGATACCCAAATGGCATGTTGTTTTCCCTTTGTGCTCTACCGGCTGATGGTCCTGTCTTGTAGAGGTCTTGTCCATCTGTACTGATGCAGTATTAGCAATTCAGTACAATGTCAGTGTAAGTATGCAGGAACAAAACACCAGAATGCTTCTGAAAAGCTAACAATAGAGTAATAGGCACAGAGATCAAACTCCTAATGAATGCTGTGTGGATACTAGCTATTTTCCCTGGGTGATCCTCCTTTCCCTGTCAGGGTATTAAGTGCCATGTTGTGGGGTTTTTTCTTTTTTTTTTTTTTTTTCTTGGGTAAAGGAGTACTGGTGCAAAATTTGCATCCTTGTCTTGAGTTTTAATAACTAAAGAAGTTTGAAACACAATGTGTCCTTGCCTCACTTCTTTTCTAGAGGCATTAACTAAAAGGCAACTTCACATACAGCTTGTACAGAAAGTACTTTAGCAAGGGCTCTGATTAAGATACCACTTTTTCTTCCCCTCCTTTCCCCTGCTAGGTCTATCTTTGGGTACTGCCCATCTGGTGAACTCTTACAGCCAGAGAACTGAGAGCAGAGTGCTCTCACAGCTGGTGGATAAATTAGGAATAATAAATTAGGCAGCTATTTGATTAGGTAAGAAAATAACACTCAACAGAACTAGTTTCCTGAGTATTATTAGTAGCCAAAAATAATTTGTTTTTAAGTGCAGCAAAAGGCATTTCTAGTGATTCTGAGTAGAACTTTTTGCAGAAGGTGAATGTGAAAGTTTACCAAGTGTCTCCTGTGTGTCCCCCCCCCATTTTTTTTTAATGTGCCATGGCAAATAAATGCCTTTGTTTTGCAGCTGTTACTTAATTTTCATGGGATGGGGATGGAGATACCCCTCTAGCTTTAAAAATGCAGAGTTTTTTGGGTTTTTTTCTTCTTCTGTTTCTCTCCTCTGATTTGGTGAATCAAGAGAATGAAAATCTCTCTTGCTTGACGCTTGCCCTGATGGGATTTGGGCACAGTAGGGGTGACAAATAAACAACCTTTCTGTCCCTTCCCATTTGCTGCATATCACTTCTCCATCTCTCCTTCCCCAGACACTTGGCAGCTTTTGCTGCAAGTCTGTCTGCCCAGCATCCCATATTGTCCCTACACCAGGATGTGAGCCATAGTGACAGTGTAATTGGTGCCCTTTGTCAGGAGATCTTGTGGGACTGGAGGAGTCTCAGCTGAGCAGCAGCAAGGAGGAACTGAATGTTAATGTCTCTGGGAACCCCACGCCAAATGCAGTGTGAGGCTCAGAGCTCTTCTGCATGATGTAGACTTGACTGCAGGTGGCTGGCTTGACCATTGTAACAGGTATTTAAATTTTTCTCTTAATGCTTCTAATAACAGTAAAATAACTATCCACAGGGGACTGTAGCTAAATGAGTGAGTGGAGCCTTTTCTTAAACTTTTGTTAAAATGACTTTTCAGTCTCTATAGAAAGTTTATTAACTTTGAACTCTTGTATGTTTTTGATTTGAACCTTTTTTGATGCCGACTGTATTCCACTCTTTTACCTTATTCTGCAAAATATAAACTATGTTTTATTAATTTTAGGATGTAAATGGCACAGCTCATTGTGCTGAGTGTATCTTTTGTCTGCATCCTGAAAGCAAGACACCAGTTGGTATGGTTTGGATGTGTCTGCCTGTGCTAGTAGGAGGCCCAGAGTTAGGGAAAAACTGGATCCTGCTCAGTTAGAATTTGGTTAAAGAGATTTTGCGTCCTCTTTGTTATCTGCTTCTGATGGCTCAAGTATGCAAGATTATTTTCTGTGAAACATGATGTACCCTTGTTCTTAGCCTTGAAAAGTATTACAGAGCTCTTTTGTACTAGCTGACTAATTCTCGTATCACAGTTTGGTAGTTATGTTACAGAGATACTGTAATAGTACATTGAGATACAGCGTTGTATTGGGTCTGGCTGGGATGGAGTTAATTTTCCTCATAGCAGCCCTCATAGTGCTGTGCTTCGTATTGGTAGCAAGAAAGGTGTTGATAACACACCAGTATTTTGGCTACTGCTGAGCAGTGCTGGCACAGCATCAAGACTGTCTCTCCAACATTTCCCCCCCCTCCCCCCCCAAAGGCCAGTAGGCTGGGGGTGGGCAAGATCTTGGGAGGGGACATAGCCAGGACAGCTGACCCAAGCTGACCAAAAGGATATTCCATACCATATGATGTCTGCTCAGCAATCAAAGCTAAGAGAAAGGAGGGGGGGACATTCGTTATTGCAACGTTTGGTAGTGTACTGAAGCCCTTTGCTTTTGCTTTATTAAACTGCCTTTATCTTGACCCACGAGTTCTTTTCCATCTTATTTTCTCCCCCCTTGTCCTGCTGAGGAGGGAAGTGGTGAGGAGGCACCTAGCGTCCAGCCAAGGTCAACCCACTACAAGTGTTATCTGCATTTCTCCAGTGCTTTGAGATTTGTAGTATCTGTAGGAGCGGACTAGAAGAGTATAGGCTTGGTTTTGGCCGACTTCATGAAATTTTGGAAACTTTTTCTCTTGAGGCTGTTTCAAAGTATGCTCTTTGAAGTGACAGTTGCTGCATAGATCATTGTAATCAACATGTTATTGTAATGCTAACTAAAATTAAAAATAATAAGGATTCACAGGTTTTGACATACTTGCTCCTACCTGGCTGGAATTACATGGTTGTTTTTATGGAGTTTATTGCAACTTTATTAGCTGCAAAATTGATAATGTAAAAGTACAATATCTGGCTTTTCATGCTGATAAATGCACACACTAAAAGAATAATTTCTCTGTGTTCGGAAGTAACTTCTGTGGGTAGCTCTGTACTAATACTTTTCCATGCATTGATGTTTCAACAAATAACACAACAATTACAGGAAAATGACAAAGTAGCATTTTTATAAGCAGATTTGTGCAGGTTGGGTTTTTTCTTTGCTCACTGCTCTCTTCCTTGTTTTGGCATAAAGCAATGAGATACTTTTCACATCAACAGGTGGAAACATGAAGAAAACTTTGACTTCGCTTGCCTGTGTGAGGATCTGTTGTCTAAATTTTTTTGCTGCCTTCAAAATAACAGCTGGTTTTGTACTAGTGAGTTACAATTGTATTTACTATGCACTAGTGCCTAGCAATATCTAGGCAGTGCTTTTGCTGCTACAGATTACTCAGCAGTATAACTGAGCTTAACTACAGTTTAACTACAGTTAAGCTCAGGAAGTGTGGGTTAGATGAGTGGACAGTGAGGTGGATTGAGAACTGGCTGAATGGCAGAGCTCAGAGGGTGGTGATCAGCAGCGCAAAGTCTAGTTGGAGGCCTGTAGCTAGTGGTGTCCCCCAGGGGTCAGTTCTGGGTCCAGTCTTGTTCAATTTATTCATCAATGACCTGGATGAAGGGACAGAGTGTACCCTCAGCAAGTTTGCCAATGATACAAAACTGGGAGGAGTGGCTGATACCCCAGAAGGCTGTGCTGCCATTCAGCGAGACCTGGACAGGCTGGAGAGTTGGGTGGAGAGGAACCTCATGCGGTTCAACACGGGCAAGTGCAGGGTCCTGCACCTGGGGAGGAATAGCCCCATGCACTGGTACAGGTTAGGGGTTGACCTCCTGGAAAGCAGCTCTGCAGAGAAGGACCTGGGAGTCCTGGTAGACAAAAAATTTACCATGAGCCAGCAATGTGCCCTTGTGGCTAGGAAGGCCAATCACAGAATCACAGAATGGTAGGGGTTGGAAGGGACCTCTGGAGATCATCTAGTCCAACCCCCCTGCCAGAGCAGGGTCACCTAGAGCAGGCTGCACAGGACTGCATCCAGGCAGGTTTTGAATATCTCCAGAGAAGGAGACTCCACAACCTCCCTGGGCTGCCTGTTCCAGTGCTCTGTCACCCTCACAGTAAAGAAGTTTTTCCACATGTCCAGGCGGAACTTCCTATATTCCAGTTTGTGCCCGTTGCCCCTTGTCCTGTCGCTGGGCACCACTGAAAAGAGTCTGGCCCCATCCTCTTGACATCCGCCCTTGAGATATTTATGGTATCCTGGGGTGCATTAAGAAGAGTGTGGCCAGCAGGTCAAGGGAGGTTATCTTCCCCCTCTACTCTGCCCTAGTGAGGCCCCATCTGGAGTACTGTGTCCAGTTCTGAGCTCCCCAGTTCAAGAAAGATGAGGAACTACTGGAGAGACTCCAGCGGAGGGCTACAAAGATGATTAGGGGACTGGAGCATCTGTCCTATGGGGAAAGGCTGAGGGAGCTGGGGCTGTTCAGCCTGAGGAAGAGAAGACTGAGAGGGGACCTCATCAACGCTTATAAATATCTCAAGGGCAGGTGTCAAGAGGATGGGCCTGAATATGAGGAAAAACTTCTTTCCTGTGAGGGTGACAGAGCACTGGAACAGGCTGCCCAGGGAGGCTGTGGAGTCTCCTTCTCTGGAGATATTCAAAACCCGCCTGGACGCAGTCCTGTGCAGCCTGCTCTAGGTAAACCTGCTCTAGCAGGGGGGTTGGACTAGATGATCTCCAGAGGTCCCTTCCAACCTCTACCATTCTGTGATTCTGTGATATACTCTGTGACTATCTACTTGATTTTTAGGTGAGCAGTGTCTGTTTAAGATACTGTGGAGCATCTGAGTTGGTGATTCTTGCCCTGGCTGGAAGGGAATTGTTACATTTGGTATGATATTTGAGCTCTTGTGCATGCTGACTCTGAAATGTTTTTGACTGTGAAAGAGCATGCAGGTGGTTCACTTTGGCTGAAAGTTTTGGATAATTCTTAAGTTTTTGCAGTGAATGTGGCTTGTTTGCCATAAATACAAATTTTCCATTTGAATGGAGCATTACAAAACAATCCCTGGTGAATTCTGGGTGATTCTTTTTGGCAGGTGAGGACATTTCCCAGGGAGGTGCATGCACTACCTTGGGCTCACCCTGCTGCCCCACCTCTTTGAAACAACTTAGTTGGCACTGGCTTTGCCAGCTGCTGTTGTGCAGGCTGCTGGAGCTGAGCTGGTGGTGCTATTTTTTGGGAATTACTGCCTAAAATTAGAGTCCTTTTAGCCAGCAAGACCTGCATGTGGCAGGGAACATTATCTGCAGTTTGTCTTCCTGCCTCCGTCTACTGGGAGGAGGAAATGAATGCAACACAGCCAAACAGGTTTCGGAGAGCTGGAGAAAGCAAATGACCAGGTATGAACTTTTGCTCAAACTGTACCTGTTTCAAATAATTTGACTTCAACTTGATTGTTTTTTAAGAATATTTGCAGGTTTGAGAATGTTTTGTAAGCTTGTAAGTTTTTCATTGAAATGCAATTTTTAGTTTAGATGATGCTTGTTGTGAAGGGCTGACAAAAAACACAAGTGCTTTCAGAGGTGGGGAGTGGAAGGCCTAATGTTTAGAGAACTTGGTCCCAAATACTTATGGTTATCTAGTTTAAAAGCACATAGGCTTTATTTCTTTTAAAAACACCAACACTTATAAATAATTGTATTTGTGTTATGAGTAGAGACGTAGTTTATTAAAACCAGGATTAACAAGACAAGCAATATTGTGTTAACGATTGCAAGTCAGTGCAAAGCATGCTTGGAAGCTGTTGCTGTTAGTGGGGATTTAACATTGTGAGTATTGAAGCTTGTCTATGTGGAGGGGAGGGAGAAAGTTGCATATGATAAGCCAAAAAGTATTTATTCAGTAATTAAACTATGTTTTTGTTTGACACCATTTCAGCTACTTGCTTAATTTGTGAGGTTTAATTAAGATATAGTCAGCTTGTGCTGACATGGACATAAAATCAATGCCTAGTTTGCCTGAGGAAAAGGCTCTCTTTCCTTTTGGGGTCTGGCTACATCTTGTCTTTTCTTGTCTTTAAAAATCATTAGCAATTCAGAGAGCAGAAGCAAATAGCCATTTTTAAAATTCATGTCCTCAAATGTTTAATTTGATGCTTTGAGGCATAAACAACCTTTCTAACCAGCCCAAACTTGTCAGACAAAGGAATGATAGAAACAAGCTGCTTTAACACAACAGGCTGCTTTTCAGGGAGAACTTCAAAATAATTCTGCCTCCCTCTTCCCAACAACATTAAATTAAACTTTGGCCTGTGCTACATTTGAATTTAGATGTGTATGCATCATTGGAGAGATGGTGATGGAATCTAGACAAGCTGTGCAAATTGAACCATAAACTTCAGCTCCTGAAGCCCAGGGCAAGTGAATAATGCTTTCATCCATAGCTACCCCAGCTGGTATTACTTAGCACTGGAAAAGCAGTTAGGTGTGGGTCAGAAGCTGAGGGGAGGATTAAAAGGGGATTTCTTGTTGTCACAAACCTGAAGAGTGGAGGGGAGAGGGGGGAGGAGAGAAACAAAACCACCACCACTTCTTGAAACCTTTCATTTAAGTGTTTAGACTGCAATATACACCTTGGAGGTTATATTTAAAAACTAAATATAATTTTTTTTTTTGGTAGCTCCTAGGGGTTCCATTGAGACTGGAACTGTGTATAAGTATATGCTGTACAATCAGGAAAAACACTTAGTGCATCAGTGCCAACTCTCTATCATTATAAGATTTACCAGATAAAAGACACACATAAAAGATTGGTGTGGAAGATATAAGGCAATATCAAAAATGAATGTCTTTATACAAGGTAATGCATTCTTTTTTATTTTTTTTTTAATCTCTTTCCAAAAAGAAGTTAAACTAAATTTGGTACTTGAATACCATTCTTCCCTGCCAGCTGTGCTTGAAGGATCTCAAATTAATCTCTTGGAGGGACATATTTCTGAAGCAAGCACCACAGTAGTAAACTTCTTCTCTAGGAGATGAGTTAAGGAGTAATAAACTGGTGTTGCAGTTCTTGTATCTTGTCTATTTTTTCCTATCTATATTTTTTGTCTTGCTCAGTGCTTACTCATTGATCCACATCCAAAAAAGGAATATCACATAAGTATGAATGATGCTTGTTAGTTATCCCATTGCTTATTAAGTTTGCAGTTGATTGTGGTAGTTGATCCAAATTGCTGTCAGACTGTATTTTCTTGCACACAAACATATGTGCTTTTGCTTTAAATTGGTACAACTATTTCAAATCTAGTTGGGCATATTTTAAGCAACTGCTAGATTCTTTTATATTTGGTTATTTGAGTACTGAAATGAATAGGTATCTGGATGGAGCTTTAGGCAAGGTTTTAAGGACAGCAGAACTTTAAAAAAACTCTGCTGTAATTACATTATCACTGGCTTTTATCCAGCCAAGGATATCTGCTCTTTGAGGCCACAACCTTTTTTAAAGATCAGAATTCCTCTGTGCTGTACACCTATAAGCTATCCATGCAGTAAGCTGCTGAAGATGCTTCTTCACCTGTTTGGCCATGAGTGTGTTTTGTGCTGCCATGACAACTTCATCACAAAGAGCCTTGGGTTTGTGTTTTCTAGGCCTGATTAATACAATGTACTGTAATTAGGAATAGGAAAAATCCCCACAGGCTCTTTTCCAATTTAAATATTCCCACTGCTCCCAAGACTTTCCCAGCTTTCATTGTGCATTGTTTCAGATTAGTCATAATTGAAATATTTATTTTGTTTAGTGTGATTGCATGCAAACTGTGTGTGTGTGCATGCACATGTGTGTAATGGGGGAGGGGGGGAAATATATTGATCTTTCCTTCTGCAGTACCTCCCTGGTACAGTCTTCTCAGCATCTGCAGTCCATACTCTGATTAGCTATGCATAGCAGGCAGCAACCTACTTCAGCCTACTGATTTCTCTAAGTTGTCAGGCAATGCGGTGATGCTCTGCTTTACAAAATTCTCAGGGCAGTGTTTGGGTTGCACATCAGAGCAACCTGTGTGTGTGTTGGATGAGCAGAAAGGCCTAGTCCATTGGAGTCTTTTGGTCCTCAGGAATGAGACTTGTCTACTGCGTAAATAAAAAAAGGAGGGATAGGAAAGCCTTGTGGATCCTTTCATATCAAAACAGTGGGCTATTTGACTCTCTGTACTCATAGCAGATAAGAGAAGACTACATTGAGGCTCTGTCTGGCCAGCAAGGGGTGTCATGTTTAGATCTATTTGCAGTTTGGAACAAGGAAAATGTACCAGTTGGAATTTTGTTCCTAACATCCTAAAGCAACCTATGGGGGTACTTCTGTGTTGTCATAGCCCCCAAATCTTCCTAAAATCAAAATGATCTGAAAACTAATTCTAGAGCAAATGTCTGCCTGCATAGTCCTGAGCATCTTGTTGAGATAAAACTTGTTTTAGCTAAGTATATTGGAATCTCCTTTGCCTTGCATTGCACTTGCCCTATAACAGAGAGCAGATTATCGCTTGCTCCAAAGCAGGTTTAGTGTTTCCCAGAGGGCATCGCTTTAGTAATGCAGAGTAGATTCGTTACCTTTTACTTGGGCTGCTTTGGAAATATGTAATTGAAGTCAAAATCTGAGCTGGGAACCATACGTGCTAGTACTCACTGCCTTCTAGACTAAATGGCCAGTTGTTTTGTCACTTGGAATAACCATATTCATAATCTGTTTTCCCTGAGTTAGGTGTAGGGAGGATTGGTGACAGTCTTAAGACTACGTTTGGCGTAGGAGCACATTGAAGTATTTCCTGAAGGACATGAAACATCTTACATGCGTTGGTCCAACACTTGACTCCAAAAAAACTTGTTTCTCTAGTTTAAAACTTTGATTTCTTTCCTCTGAAGTCATTTGCTATTGTGAACAAAACTATTAATAACTGTATGTAGTAGAACTTTAATATTACTACTTAGTGTCCTCTAGTAGAAAGAATAAAATTTGTTGCAAAGGCCACTGCTCTAATACAAGTATTCATATTTCCAGTGGCAAGAGTAACCTGGAATATGTTTGCCACCAGTTGTCCAGATGTGATTCCCTTTCCACTTCCCTTCATGTCAAAACAATGTAAAACTATAGACTGGGGAGTGAGACCCAGGAAATAAACTAAATTATGTTAGTAGTTGCAGGCCAGAAGCTTGTCACCTTTGGTTACCTCACTATGAGTCCTGGGGTTTTTTGGTCTAGAATAGTCTACGAGCCGTTCATTTGGGGCTCTGTTACAAAGAACACCAGAGAGAAGGCCTAATAAAAAGTACAATGTTTTTCAAAGGGAATAATGCTACTTAAGAGTACATAATATCTGAACAGGCAATGAACAGCATATAATTCTGTACATCATGCAGCGGCTTTAAATATACATATTGGTAAGGTAGCAGATGCTGTAGTTCTGAAATTGCCATGTAAAGTAGCAGTCTTTCGCAGAAAGGTGCTGCTCTATGTGAGACTCCTTCACATGTAATGAATAGCTAATTTCTATAGCACATGAGAGACCAGAGGGGATCAGGGAGGGGGTAGAGTGTTCCAGCAACCAAAACCAGCACAATGTGCTGAGATGTGCTTTTAATGGAGCAACATTTTGGAGCTCTTGGGAGTAAATTCATAAAGAGGGATGCTCATCTGTTACTTTGTATTCAAACTGAGGAATTATTGCTGCAAATGGACAAGCAGGCATATGAAATGCACATTGCAGGGATGAGAAAATGATAGGTTGTAGTGCCTCTTCTGAGGTGGTGGATGTCTTGTGTTTTACATTTTTGTGTAACCAAAAGATGAAATAAAAACAAGTGAAAGCATACACAGGAATTGACACTGAAAAGGTGAGCAATGTTTTCCTTTGTCCCTCTTTCAGAGCATGTGAGGATGCTTGTTGATCCAATTAATGTATATTACAGATGGGAAGATTCAGCTAGCAACTGAATCTGGCACTTGCATATCTCATGGGCTTGTGAGTCTTGTGAGAGGTGAGAACTAGGAGATTTCTTGCTGAGAAATAGGATTTTCTTGCTGAGTAAGCAGAGGTCAAAAAGCTTTGGGTATTTCAGATTCATTACTGATATTATTCTGTGTTTTCAAAGTATTTTGAAAATAGTTGGTCTAATGTTCAAATATTTATGTAGGAAAGTGATCATCATTGCTTGTTAGGACCAAGCTAGGTGTATGAATCTGGACTTCTAAGACTTGCTTGGAGAATTTGAGAGCTGGTCAATATTCAAGCATCACTTCCTCCAAGCTCAAGAGCAGTGCATCCCTATGAGTAAGAAATCAAGTAAAGGAGGCAGGAGACCTGCATGGATGAGCAAGGAGCTTCTGGCAAAACTCAAATGGAAGAAGGAAGTCTACGGAATGTGGAAAAAGGGACAGGCCACTTGGGAGGAATATAGGAACGTTGTCAAAGTATGCAGGGATGCAACGAGGAAGGCTAAGGTCCACCTGGAATTTAATCTGGCAAGGGATGTCAAGGACAATAAGAAGGGCTTCTTCAAGTACATCAGTAGCAAACAGAAGACTCGGGAAAATGTGGGCCCTCTGCTGAATGACGTGGGTGCCCTGGTCACGAAGGATACAGAGAAGGCAGAGTTACTGAATGCATTCTTTGCTTCAGTCTTTACTGCTAAAGCTGGCCCCCAGGAATCCCAGACCCTGGAGGCAAGAGAGAAAGTCTGGAGAAAGGAAAATCTTCCCTTGGTCGAGGAGGATTGGGTTAGAGATCAGTTGGGCAAACTGGACACCCACAAATCCATGGGCCCCAATGGGTTACACCCATGCGTGCTGAGGGAGCTGGCAGATTTCATTGCCAAGCCACTCTCCATCACCTTTGAAAAGTCATGGAGAACGGGAGAGGTGCCTGAGGACTGGAGGAAAGCCAATGTCACTCCAGTCTTCAAGAAGGGCAAGAAGGAGGACCCGGGAAACTACAGGCCAGTCAGCCTCACCTCCATCCCTGGAAAGGTGATGGAACAGCTCAATCTGGAAGCCATCTCTAAGCATGTGGAGGAAAAGAAGGTGATCAGGAGTAGTCAGCTTGGATTCACCAAGGGGAAATCATGCTTGACCAATCTGATAGCCTTCTATGATGGCATAACTAGCTGGATGGATGAGGGGAGAATGGTGGATGTTATCTATCTTGACTTCAGCAAGGCTTTTGACACTGTCTCCCACAATATCCTCATAGGTAAGCTCAGGAAGTGTGGGCTAGATGAGTGGACAGTGAGGTGGATTGAGAACTGGCTGAATGGCAGAGCTCAGAGGGTTGTTGTCAGCGGCGCAGAGCCTAGTTGGAGGCCTGTGGCTAGTGGTGTCCCCCAGGGGTCGGTACTGGGTCCAGTCTTGTTCAATTTATTCATCAATGACCTGGATGAAGGGACAGAGTGTACCCTCAGCAAGTTTGCTGATGACACGAAACTGGGAGGACTGGCTAATACCCCAGAAGGCTGTGCTGCCATTCAGCAAGACCTGGACAGGCTGGAGCGTTGGGTGGAGAGGAACCTCATGGGGTTCAATGTGGGCAAGTGCAGGGTCCTGCACCTGGGGAGGAACAACCCCATGCACCGGTACAGGTTGGGGGTTGACTTCCTGGAAAGCAGCTCTGCGGAGAAGGACCTATTGATCTATTTAAACCCTTTCTCAGCAGATACAAATAACTAAATCATAGAGTAGTCAACCTTCTGGAAGCATGATGCTAGTTAAACTGTTCTTTTCCTTCCCATTTGACTGAAGAGGGTATGGATAGATTTTTTTTTTTTTTTTTTGGAGTTATTTTGATTTAAAAAGTGGTCAACTCTGGTATAGTACCCAGCTCCTTCCTTTGAATTATTCTGCCAAGTGAGAGAGCAGAGGAGATTTGCGAAAAGGGATGGGGATGTTGTTGCAGGGGACAAGACTGAAGGCAGTCTTTCTAGATACTTTAAATTTCATTTGAACCATTTAAAGTATAAAGAAAATAAATCAATAGCCCTCTGTGTAAGGGCCCTGACTGAAGTATTTCAATTTATTTTGATGAGAGCTGGGATATTGACAGTGTTAAAAGTTAAAGGCCCAGTTTTCAGTTTGCAGATCTTTATCATCATAACAGAGCCTAGATTATAGAATTTAACTCTGTTCTGTTTCTGCCTTTCTTATTGTGATACAGGGAACTACTTCAAAACTAGTAAGTCTCTTGATTTGAGTATCTTGGGCAACACTGAAAACTAATTTATATGTAATCTTGTCTCTGTCTTGCTATTTAAGTGCACTGTGATAACACAACATTAGGCAGGTGACAATCGTATGATGTAATAATCCAGTATGTTGCTGAATTTCATCTTAAATTAGTCTGATCCAGAAAACAATTTTTAACCATTAGTAATAATATCAACAACTGTGGTGATAGAGGAATGATTCCTGTTCAACTTCTCTGCCCAGCAAAGGGCAAGCACCCTTTCTATCTTTACCTGCATCTGTTTTAGAGTTCATACAAACACACCTGTGGGGTTTTTTTTATTCAAAGAACTTGGAATGTTCTTCCTTTTTTCTCCCAGATATTTTTATGTAGGTTATGATAAAAGTTAAAAGAGCATAGAAAAAGAACCTTTCCTTATCACAAAAGGTAGACCTGTAGGCATGAGACCTGAATCAAAAAGGAGATTTACTACCGCTACAAGACCAATGTGTAGTTTGAGATAAGTAAAATCAACAAACAACCTTGAGTCATAAAATTAGTCAGCAATGTACTTAGTCTTGTGGATTTAGTTTTATGTTCATCAGCAAGCCTAACCCTTGACTATTTTAGTAGGCAACCAAAGCTAACAAAATGAAGCATTAAGCACACTTCCACAAGTACAACACCTACCAGCTTATCACAAATGATGATAGTTGTAGTATAGATAGGTTATCGGAAGCTGAAGCCCAAAAATAAGTGGCAAGAGAATGCAGGGATCTGGAAGGGAGAGAGTGAGTTACTTTGTCATCGCATGAAAGCGGCATGTTGCTTGGCTCGCTGGCAGCTAGAGACTTGCCATCCCTGAGGTTTTTGTCTTCCGTCCCCTTGTTGTTGTTTTTTTTGTCTGCCTGCAGTGCACTGTAAAAGTGAAATAAATGGTGGTGGTTTTGTAATTGTTTCCTTTTCCTCTGTCAAAGGATAGTTGTAAGATGTTTCTTGGCTTGTCAGTGAAAGTTAGAAATGTTATATGTTACCAGAAGTGCTTTTTTTTTTTTTTGTTGGGGTCCTCAGTCTAATAGCTTAGGTACTGTAAAACCCGGTCTTGGAGGCCAAACCACAGCATGTTGAATCCCAGTAACTTGCTTAAGAAATCTAAATGACAAATTAAATTGTGTTTAGTGGTATAATTTGTCCTCCTTCCTTAGATTGTTTTTCTTTAATTTACTCTGGAAGTTTTGCTTCCTTGATTGTGCAGTTCCATTTTTTCCTGTTTCTCCCTGCCTTTCCAAACTTTTCACTATCTCAGTCTGTTATCTGGAAAGTTTTGATTTTCTGGGTATGAGACACGAATTTAAAAAAAGAAAATTCTCATATTGCATTTTATTGTTCAACCCTATGCATGTTAATAGAGGCTTGGATAACACATTACATACTAAAACACTATCTAGAATCTGATGAATAGTCAGAATAACTATAGCTTCTTAAAGTTCTGGGTGTGCCGCAGGTTAGAGGTAAATATTCCTAAGAATTTCTTGGCTCTGGCAAGGAAGAATGGTATACCTTGCTGTTGTGGTTTAACCCCAGCTGGCAACTAAGTACCACACAGCTGCTCGCTCACTCCCCCCCCCCCCCCCCCCCCCAGTGGGATGGGGAGGAGAATAGAAAAGAAAGAAAAACTCATGGGTTGAGATAGAAACAGTTCACCAGGACAGCAAAGAAAAAGATAATAATATATATTAATAATGATGATAATAATAAAAAATACAATGATAATAGAATATACACAATGAATGATGCACAATTTCTCACTGCCTGATGACCCGATGACCAATACAGCCCATCCTGAGCAGCGATCACAGAGCGAAACCGAGAGCTATCTCTGAACGATCTCAAGCAGCAATCTCGGAACCCCAAATTCCAGAGAGAGAGAGGGAGGGAGGGAGGGAGGGAACCTGGCCCACCGGCCAACCCCCACTTAAATACTAGGCATGACGTCTATGGTATGGAATACTTCCTTTGGCCAGTTTGGGTTAACTGTACTGGCTATACCCCTCCCAAGTTTTTGCACCTGCACATTAGCAAAACCTGGGAAGCTGGAAGATGTCCTTGATCTCTTAGCAGCAACTAATAACATCAGTGTATTATCAACATTCTTCATATAACAAATACCATACTAAATCCAAAACACGGTAGCTACTGGACAGAAAATTAGCTCTGTCCCGGCCAAAACCAGGACACTTGCTCATTCAAGGAGAATTAGTGTGTGGCTTTAGAGGAAGGGGTGGGCTTCTAAATTACATCTTTAAGAAAATCGCATATTAATCTTACCTGCATTTTTTGAGGAGCAGCTGTGTGCTCTGAATGTGCTAGCATTGGCTTAGTCAGTAGAAGAACGTACATCAGACTCCCCCACTCGCACACGCCTACCCTTTACCTATTCCAAGTGCTTGTTCTGTATGCAGCTCCCAGAAATTAGGGCCTGGGAACATATGTAATTTTTTGTTTGAACTATCTGATATTTGTATTTTATAAATACAAAAAGATATGCAAGTGACTTGCACTCAGTTTTCTGTGCCTTTGGAAATCTGTTTTTCTTACATGAAGCTTATTCATTCTGCATCCTATGTCAGGAAAGAGGTGGTGCATGCCTCATATGGAGAAATATGGCAAGTCTTATCAGCCAGTTTTGACGATGGGGTGCACTAGCCAGGACTTCTATATATTGATTTGATTTCATCAACTAATAATTGGAACAGCGAGAAGCAAATTAGGATCTAGCCTAGCAACAGTCTGGAAAAACTGTGAACCACAAGAACCTGTTTTCATACAATATGTTCCCTTGTGTTTTCATACAATATGTTCCTCCTATGGGGAAAGGCTGAGGGAGCTGGGGCTCTTCAGCCTGAGGAAGAGAAGACTGAGAGGGGACTTCATCAATGCTTACAAATATCTCAAGGGCGGGTGTCAAGAGGATGGGACCAAACTCTTTTCAGTGGTGCCCAGTGACAGGACAAGGGGCAATGGGCACAAACTGGAACACAGGAAGTTCCATCTGAATATGAGGAAAAACTTCTTTCCTGTGAGGGTGACAGAGCCCTGGAACAGGCTGCCCAGGGAGGATGGTGGAGTCTCCTTCTCTGGAGATATTCAAAACCCGCCTGGACGCAGTCCTGTGCAACCTGCTCTAGGTGACCCTGCTCTAGCACGGGGGTTGGACTAGATGATCTCCAGAGGTCCCTTCTAACCCCTACCATTCTGTGATTCTGTGTGAGTTTAGGCTGTGTGCCAGTGTTATCAAGGATGTTCTGATTTATAATATAGGTGACCTTTGCATGTGCCTTTTTTTTAATTAAGATTTTATTTTTATTACAGTAGTTCCACAAGATTCCAGTCTGCATTTGGGGCTGTGGTTGGCCCTGGACATCTAGAAAAAGAAAGATGCTTCCCCCTGATGTTGGCTCCAGCCATGCAAGGGTGACTCATCTGTGATGTTGGTGTGTTTTTAGACTTTCATCCTGGGACTCTTTCAACCCTATGGTTTTAGTGGCTTTTTCTCTGCTGCTTTGTCAGGAAGTACTACATCATACTTCATTATTTGTGCTGGAGTCCATTGTAATGATCTGGTGACCAGAAAAAGTTGCTGAAAACACTTATCTTGTAAAATTTACAGTCCAAAATGAACTGAGCCCCTCCTGAAGTCCTACATTGTTGTTGTTTCTACACATAAAACCTCCTTTCCTCCTTTTACTTCCATTTTGATTATGAATAAAATGAGTTCAGTAAACATCCTGACTCTTGCAGTAATACACAAACATTTGTTATAAATAAAATTAAAGCAATAAAAGAATTTTGTAAATGCTAAGAATTAAGTGTTTCTGAATACTTAGTATACAAGTGAAAGAATAGAATCATGGCCATAAAGAAAGGGTCTCCCTTTCTAGGAGTTTTAATGCTATTTTTCATTTGGCACATCTTTTTTTTTTTTCTTCCCCTTTTTAAACAAAGAAAATTATTTATTCCACAACTAGTAATGGAAATGGGAGTGGCAGTTTCCTCTTTTAGGACAAGTGTAATGCTTCCTGATGGAAGGTCAGTTAAGTTTCAAAACTATACTGGCTTGTGCTTTTGCATAGCTTAAACTTTAACTGTTTGAGTGCAATCTTAAATTACTCAATCAGTTAAATGTTTTATGTTGTTGGAATGACCTAAATACCTTTTACTGCAGGATGCCTGTGTTTCAGACATCCTGTGCTGGGTTTTCCCAAACTGTAAGTATGGCTATGGAAATCCAGACACACTCTTTTCAGGAAGTAGTTATTTTCTAATCTTTTTTAAATCTGTTCCCAAGTTTATATCAGTGATTGCTGTCTTCTTCCTTTATAGGATTTTATCCACTTCCCATTAAATGGGAAAAGTGCATGCATTGAGCCAATTGAAGGTGAAAGGAGCAGAGAGGAGGTTGGACTGGGGGAGGGAAACTTCAAAACAAAAAAAAAATTGATTAGAGCTGGGTTCTTCCCCTCTTTTCCTCCCTTAAAAATGAGCAGATCTTGCTGGAGGTTTTCTTCAGTCTCAGATGATTTAATTTCTGTTATTTCCTTTTGGTGGAGACAGATGATTCTTTGTTGAGGGTAAGCCTTTAACTGTAGACATGTAATATGGAAAATTTCACCTCTTGGCAATAAGAATGTAAATAGCAACTTTAACAAATGACCATATTTTATCTGTTTGACAGGCAAGGCATCTTCTAAGTTGCTTAAAAAAACTGATAGTCTCTAAATATTTACTTTCATGAATGTAAGAGCAGCCTATTTCTTCTTGTATTGCTTTAAGAATATTTTAATGAAAGCAGGAGGTTTAATCTGAGTTTGTTTGGTTTTGTTACTCTTCCTCATTTGCAGTCACTTTCCCATTTGTGATATTTATACTTGTGCTGTAGCAACTAAGCATAATTTCTCCCTGCAAATGTTGTGATGTGAAAACTTAAGTAGCAGTAAAAGCTGAAACGGTATCACCTTGGGAGGTAGATACCCTGGGCTATGGGATGAATCTGCTGCCTGCTTCCTGCAGGAGGGATGCCAGCTTCTGCCCACTGTAGTAGAGCAAATTCCTCCTGAAAAGCTAGCAACAAATGTCTTCACACTGATCCTCTGAAGACTGATAGTAATCAGTCCTTGTTCTTGGGCTCCCTCAGCTTATTGCTGGGACGCAGATCCTTGCAGACTGTTTGCACATCCTGTTGTCTCAGTCTGTTCCCTCTGCAAAAAAAACAGGGCCTATGAAGTTCACCAGCAGAGTGAAAGTTTGTTTATCAAAATTTAACTGTAGATTAGTAATATGTCTTAACCTTTTGTTTCCAGCCTTTGTTATGGCTGAATGTAAACTTGAGCCTGATGCCTGCCTACATTTATATTCCATTACAATTCACCTATAAACATCTTGGTGTATACTAGCTGGAGTGTCTGGGCAGCATGGTTAGTTAAAAGCTCAATTATTTGGGAGTAGTTCCACCTCTAGCAACTTTCTTGAGTATTAATTAGCCTTTTTTTCCTTACCCTTCATTTTGAATTTACTTCTAGTTTCTCTAAAATGCCAGTGTAGATTTGATGATTCCCACTTCATAGTTTTGCTGCAGCGAGCTGCTGTATGACGGTTCCAGCCAGTTTCCCTCAGCTCAGATAGCCTATTAAGTCTCCCTCAAAATTTTGAGGCTTACTATATTCCATGCGTGTGGTGGGTTGACCTTGGCTGGACACCAAGTGCCCACAAAGCTGCTCTATCACTCCCCCTCCTCAGCTGGACAGGGGGAGAAAAATACAATGAAAGGCTCGTGGGTTGAGATAAGGACAGGGAGAGATCACTCACCAATTACCGTCATGGGCAAAACAGACTTGACTTGGGGAAAATTACTTTACTTTATTGCCAATCAAATCAGAGTAGGATGATGAGAAATAAAACCAAATCTTAAAAACACCTTCCCCCCACCCCTCCCTTCTTCCCGGGCTCAACTTCACTCCCAATTTCTTTACCTCCTCCCCCGAGCGGCGCAGGGGGACAGGGAATGGGGGTTGCAGTCAGTTCATCACACATCATTTCTGCTGCTCCTTCCTCCTCAAACTCTTCCCCTGCTCCAGGGTGGGGTCCCTCCCATGGGAGACAGTCCTCCACGAACTTCTCCAACATGAGTCCTTCCCATGGGCTGCAGTTCTTCACAAACTGCTCCAGCATGGGTCCTTTCCACAGGGTGCATTCTTTCAGGAACAGACTGCTCCAGCGTGGGTCCCCCATGGGGTCACAAGTCCTGCCAGCAAACCTGCTCCAGTGTGGACTCCTCTCTCCATGGGTTCATAGGTCCTGCCAGGAGCCTGTTCCAGCACGGGCTCTCTACGGGGTCTCAGCCTCCTTTGAGCGCATCCACCTGCTCCAGTGTGGGGTCCTCCACAGGCTGCAGGTGGATATCTGCTCCACTGTGGACCTCCATGGGCTGCAGGGGGACAGCCTGCCTCACCATGGTCTTCACCACAGGCTGTGGGGGAATCTCTGCTCTGGTGCCTGGAGCACCTCCCCCTCCTCCTTCACTGACCTTGGTGTCTGCAGAGTTGTTGCTCTCACATATTCTCACTCTTCTCTCCCAGCTGCTGTTGCACAGCAGTTTTCCCCCTCTTCTTAAATAAATTATCACAGAGGTGCTACCACCATCGCTGATTGGCTCAGTCTTGGCCAGCAGTGGGTCTGTCTTGGAGCCAGCTGGCATTGGTTCTATTGGACATGGGGGAAGCTTCTAGCGTCTTCTCATAGAAGCCACCCCTGTAGCCCCACCTCCCCCAACCTTGCCACGCAGACCCAATACATATGCGTCGTAAATCATAAAATGTTAATTTGCACGCATTCTGCAAAGCTTATGATTTCTTTGGCATTCTTGGTTGTTTTTTTTTTAATAGCTGTCACGTGATCTCTGTGGAGTATATTATTAGAAAAATTGTCGGATATATAAATACATTTCCTGTCTGCTGGTGTCTCACAGCAAACTGTACTTTTCTGCCTATCAGCTTCAGGGTTTCCAGGGTCACACTGAGATTTCTTTTTTATTTTGTTTACTGCTGCTCTTATGATAGATTGTACTGAGAGAGGAGCTGTTAAACTCTTAGCATATAGGAGCAAAGTTTTGTTTTAAACTGATACCCTTTTAAAAACAAACAAACTTAGACTGTATACCTGATAGAGGGTGGCCTGCAGCCATGGATTGTTAGCCTTCTTGACCTGACAGGAGTCGGTCAGCATTCACACTTCTAGCAAGTGCTCAGCGCTATGTTAAGCCTTTTAATTGAAGAGACATGTCTGCTTCTGCTCTGCTTTTGCTTTGTAAGCCATAAGCATCATTTGCCATAGCATCCTAGATCACAATTTGAGGATCAATGTGCTAGAGGTAGAGTTCTATGTTACTGCTTTTTTTTACACATATCTCTTATTTACACCAAGATTTTTCTGCTTTTGCTTTGCCCACAAAGCTAATGCTGCAAACACCTAAAATGGGGTTAATTATATTCATATTAAATGCGTTGGAGTGCAGACAACTTTCAGGTTTTTCACAGATGTGATCTGAGGCTGTGAGCAGTGCTGGTGAGAACATCATTCTGTAGTTCGCATGCAGTTCCTGTGGAGTGGGTTGGAAGTTGTTTAGTTGCAGGGATAGCAGTGAAACTTTGAGGGGCCCTTTAGGCCATGCTCATGGGGAGCATCTTTTGTTCAATGCCTCCACCTCTAGACAGCAGGAGCTGCTGCAGTCTTCATCTGTCTTAAAACAGTCCACATGTTATATGGCTGTTGGGCAGGGGAAGGCATTTTGCTGTGTTATTGGCTGATTGAATGGCCTTTCCTTCTCTTCAGGGAAGAGTAGTCTGGATGGATGTATCCCATCCACAGTCATCTATGACCCCTGCTCGGACCACAATGTTAAGTGGTTGTTTTTGAGCAGCAGAAATGTGATACAGACCTATCATATAGTTTGGCTTGAGGGATTAGTGGAGGCCTTTGTCTAATGAATGTAATTAGTTGAACAGTTCTTTGACTTGAAGGTTTGGGCTGCTGAAGGAAGTCCTGGAAGAATTTTTTCTTTAAATGCGACTGTTGAATTCACAGTGTTGGGACAAATAAATCTCATGATTCAAGTCACTAGTGCTGGCACTGTTACAGCATGCACATTCTTGGACGTGCTCCAGCAGTAGTGAACTTTCAAGTTGTCAGCGGAGTGTGTGCATGGAGTTATTCATCGCTACTTCCACTCTCCCTTGTATGCAAAAGTCTCCAAATATCAAATCCTGACAATTGCCTTTATGAATGTGAGTCATGGAATTTGAGCGATTGTTTGTGACTGGTCCTCTGTTAGTGTTTGGGTGCAGTGGTAATGCCAAATTTATTCTAGGTGGCAGTGCTCTCAAAACATAACCTATTTTATACCCTGTGCATAAGGAGGATCTGGGGAACTACAGGCCTGTCAGTCTGACCTCAGTGCCAGGGAAGGTTATGGAGCAGGTCATCTTGAGTGCCATCACACGGCACGTACGGGACAACCAGGCGATTGGGCCCAGTCAGCATGGGTTTATGAAAGGCAGGTCCTGCTTGACCAACCTGATCTCCTTCTATGACAAGGTGACCTGCTTAGTGGATGAGGGAAAGGCTGTGGACATTGTGTACCTGGACTTTAGTAAAGCCTTTGACACTGTTTCCCACAGCATCCTCATGGACAAACTGGCTGCTCATGGCTTGGACGGGCATACTCTTCGCTGGGTAAGAAACTGGCTGGATGGCCGGGCCCAAAGAGTTGTGGTGAATGGAGTTAAATCCAGTTGGCAGCCAGTCACAAGTGGTGTTCCCTAGGGCTCAGTATTGGGGCCAGTTCTGTTTAACATCTTTATCAATGATCTGGACGAGGGGATCGAGTGCACCCTCAGTAAGTTTGCCGATGACACCAAGTTGGGCGGGAGTGTTGATCTGCTTGAGGGAAGGAAGGCTCTACAGAGAGATCTGGACAGGCTGGATCGAAGGGCCGAGGCCAATTGTATGAGGTTCAACAAGGCCAAGTGCCGGGTCCTGCACCTGGGTCACAGCAACCCCAGGCAACGCTACAGGCTTGGGGAGGAGTGGCTGGAAAGCTGCCTGGCGGAAAAGGACCTGGGGGTGTTGGTCGACAGCCAGCTGAATATGAGCCAGCAGTGTGCCCAGGTGGCCAAGAAGGCCAACGGCATCCTGGCCTGTATCAGAAATAGTGTGGCCAGCAGGACTAGGGAGGTGATCGTCCCCCTGTACTCGGCCCTGGTGAGGCCACACCTCGAGTACTGTGTTCAGTTTTGGGCCCCTCACTACAAGAAAGACATTGAGGTGCTGGAGTGTGTCCAGAGAAGGGCAACGAAGCTGGTGAGGGGTCTAGAGCACAAGTCCTATGAGGAGCGGCTGAGGGAACTGGGGATGTTTAGCCTGGAGAAAAGGAGGCTGAGGGGAGACCTTCTTGCTCTCTACAACTACCTGAAAGGAGGTTGTAGGGAGGTGGGTGTCAATCACTTCTCCCAAGTAACAGGCGATAGGACAAGAGGAAATGGCCTCAAGTTGCGCCAGGGGAGGTTTAGATTGGATATTCGGAAAAATTTCTTCACCAAAAGGGTTGTTGGGCATTGGAACAGGCTGCCCAGGGAAGTGGTGGAGTCACCATCCCTGGAGGTATTTAAAAGACGTTTAGATGTGGCACTTAAGGACATGGTTTAGTGGTGGACTTGGTAGTGTTAGGTTAACGGTTGGACTGATGATCTGAAAGGTCTCTTCCAACCTAAACAATTCTATCATTCTATGATTACATACAGTAAACATCTTATGTGCTGCTTGTGTTAATTAATCTTCCCCCCTCCTCCCCACTCCTTATTACCTTTGTGCCAGCATGTTTAAGGTACTATGGGTAAGTATTTTCCATTTTAAATCAGTGTTTTCTGTGGTTTATAAATAGGTTGTTAACATTAGCTTCAGGCTAAGTGATGGCATGCAAAGTTTTGACTTCATAATAATTTCAAAGTGTGTTGTTGATCTGTTTTTAGAGTGTTCCAATGTTCAGAAGAATTGAATGTAGGATACTACTTTGCCATCTTAAAGGAAAACCACTTCTTAAAAGACAAAATTTGAATGAGGTAAACATGGTTTAAACTTTTGCTTGTCTTGGGGAGGGGGGGAATGCAACCACTGATGTAAGTTATGAAAAAATAGCTAATGGGCACAGTTGGGAACTACTTTCCATAAGCATTTCTTGTTGTTTGGTAGGCAAGATGAAGCATAGGTGTTTTTCATTTTACACAGTGATTATGTGTTTGCCAAGTAACACAGTAGTCTGAATAAATCTTAGCTGGCAGGTCTGCAAGTTAATTTAAATGACTGTTAAAGATAGAGAGTATGATTCTGATTGCCAACTTAAAGTTACGTAGGAGGAAGTTACCCACATAGGTCTTGCTCACTGAAGCCTCTCCAGCTCTCAGAACAAGCTCTTCCATTTTTTTTCTCTATAAGTAACCTCATCTGCTGGTCTCTTCTGGGAATGTAGAACAGCTCTTGAGGTTTTGGCTTTTTTTTAATAGGAGTATAAAGATGATTCTTGTAAACTACTTGAAAAAAGGTCAGTGGATCAATATTAAGGAACACTTCTGTTTTCCAAATACAGTTGGTAACACATTTCCTGATTTTAAGATAATGTGTGCATAGTGGATGAGGTATGCATGGTGTTCTCAAAAGGTACATGGTAGAAAGCTATTCAAAGGCACTGGGTTTTAAGCTTTAGGGTATTTCTGTAATCCAGTTCTGATATTTTTGTATTTTCTGTAAAGGATAAACAATACCCAGTGTTGATCTATGGCTTGCATTTCAATCAAAGCTTTCAATTGCAAGTGTGAACTTAAAGTGATTATTTTTTTAACCGTTAGAATGCTTGACAGCAAAGATATATTTTTAATATATGCAATGCAGGGTTTTTTTTTTTAATAAATTCTGTTAAAGTACTATTATTGTATGTTTGTAAGAGTAGCCTGCTATTTTTTGAGCTGGTAATGTGTTTGTTTTGATGTCATGTTATTGGTATTTTTGAATAGGCAGCTAAAAAGTTTACTGAGAAAGAATTATTCAAAATATTTTTTTCAGCTAAAGTTCACTTTATAATAGCTTGCTGTATTGTTGACTGAATCACAAATGGATGCAACTCCTCTTGAATGAAAGGTTTTTTTCTTTAATTTCTTTTTTTCTGCATCTACAGGAACATTTTAGAATTTTGAATTCTAAACTACTGAGAGAAAAGAATCCAGTGGTCTAAAACTTTAGATTGAATTACTATTTATATTTAATTTAACATTTATATTATAGTTGTGTTTTGGGTTTTTTGGGGTTTGGTTTTGTTTTGTTTTTTAATTTCCTTGAGCCACAACACCATAAAATCTCAGCATAAATTTTCTTTCCCCCCCCCCCCCAGCATTTTACATGACTGCTTGTTCTGATTAGGTTTTGTTCATTTTGGTCAGTATCTTTTAAAGTGCATCTTTAGACTTGGGTAGATTGAGGAAGATGCTTTGTAACACAGGGTGACAGTAGAAATGAATTAAGTTTGTGAGATGCTATTGATGATGATTATTTAGTGCAGTAAATTTGCTGCTTATGCTGTTGGATTAGTGGAATTCACTATTTTAAAATTTGCTTTTGACTTGAGTAACTGAAAGCCAACCTGCTGCTGTTTCTCTGCATGCCTCCATCGTTTCTCCTCTTTAGTGCCTTACAGTTTGAAGTTTCTTTTGTTTTATTCTAAAGTATTTATTTTCTTTGACAAAACTCAGGATGTCTGAAGTGTATATACTTGTTCTGGCAAATACTACATTGTAGTAATGTGAATTTTCATTTATCAGGCAGCTTTACAGTCCCAGAATGTTTTTACTTAATGGATTGGATGCTGTCAAACAGATTTTGGCAAAAATTACTTTGTAGAATTCAGTGACTTAATGGTTTCCTCCTGATGGCACTTTGGCACAGTTTCTTTCCAAAAGTACGGCAGCTGAAAAAGCTATTTTTTGGCTGTTAAATCAATTTTGTGGTGTGTTTCTTTCTGAGGTGAGTGTTCAACAGAAACAAAATCACTTTGCAAAAGAGCTTCATTTGATATGTTGTCTTAATGCTCTAACTGCTTTTCTAAATGCATTTTTGCAGAATGCAAAGCCTCTGCACATTGAAAATGTCAGCAGAGCTTGAATTACTGGTCACGTACTGGTTTGAAAACAGTAAAACATTTCAAACTGCAGCAGCTGAAGGGCAAAGGTGAAACATGCCTGCTGTATAAATAGTAGTGAGCACATGCTTTTCTGCCTGCGAATCTTTTGTTGTCTTTAGATAATAACAAAGAAGCTTTTTATTTTAAAGGTTGAAACACTAGAGTTCTTGGGGTTTTTTTGAATGGATAAATACTTTCAGCAAAGGTTTGTATCTTTGAGTAAAAGAGGAATTTTCCCTTTGAAGGGAAATACATATTTGGAGTGAGGGCTTGCAGCTTTTAGCTGAAGAGACTTTTTCTGCTCCTTTGGACCTTAGTGAAATGTCATTATCTTTGAGTCCCCATGCAGGTGATTCCTTTTGCCTTCTTCCAGAAGCATGTAACATCACTCTTCTGGGCAGGCTATAAATTGCTGCCGGTGAAAGCTTTCTAGCAAAGCACAGTGCATCAATTTTTTTTATCTGCTACAAGCTTTTGATATTTTGTTTAGAGAATATTAGATGGCTAGGTTAAAAAAGATTAAGGCTATGTCTGCGGGAGGGGAACAGCCCTCCCTGTTGAGTACTCTGCAGTGTTGTGGGCTAGTGGAGAAGGCAGCGTTTGATGTCTGGTAGGTTAAATTATAACAGCCCTACTAGGGCTTCTGAGCTGAAATTTCATGAATTGTTTTGTTGCATGTTTTAAAGTTCATATTGACTAACAACAATTTATTTCTTTAAATACACAAACAGAAAAACAAGAGGAAAATAGTTCTTCATAATTACTGGCTTGGATGGGCGTACTCTTCGCTGCGTAAAAAACTGGCTGGATGGCCGGGCCCAAAGAGATGTGGTGAATGCAGTTAAATCCAGTTGGCGGCCGGTCACAAGTGGTGTTCCCCAGGGCTCAGTATTGGGGCCAGTTCTGTTTAACATATTTTTATCAATGATCTGGACGAGGGGATCGAGTGCACCCTCAGTAAGTTTGCAGATGACACCAAGTTGGGCGGGAGTGTTGATCTGCTTGAGGGAAGAAAGGCTCTACAGAGGGATCTGGACAGGCTGGATCAATGGGCCGAGGCCAATTGTATGAGGTTCAACAAGGCCAAGTGTCGGGTCCTGCGCTTGGGTCACAACAACCCCAGGCAACGCTACAGGCTTGGGGAGGAGTGGCTGGAAAGCAGCCTGGCGGAAAAGGACCTGGGGGTGTTGGTCGACAGCCAGCTGAATATGAGCCAGCAGTGTGCCCAGGTGGCCAAGAAGGCCAACGGCATCCTGGCCTGTATCAGAAACAGTGTGGTCAGCAGGACTAGGGAAGTGATTGTCCCCCTGTACTTGGCCCTGGTGAGGCCGCACCTCGAGTACTGTGTTCAGTTTTGGGCCCCTCACTACAAGAAAGACATTGAGGTGCTGGAGTGTGTCCAGAGAAGGGCAACGAAGGTGGTGAAGGGTCTAGAGCACAAGTCCTATGAGGAGGGGCTGAGGGAACTGGGGATGTTTAGCCTGGAGAAAAGGAGGCTGAGGGGAGACCTTATTGCTCTCTACAACTACCTGAAAGGAGGTTGTAGAGAGATGGGGGTCGGACTCTTCTCCCTAGTAGCAGATGACAGGACAAGAGGAAATGGCCTCAAATTGTGCCAGGGGAGGTTTAGATTGGATATTTGGAAAACTTTCTTCGCTGAAAGGGTTGTCAAGCATTGGAACAGACTGCCCAGGGAAGTGGTGGAGTCACCATCCCTGGAGGTATTTAAAAGATGTGTAGATGTGGCACTTAAGGACATGGTTTAGTGGTGGACTTGGTCATGTTAGGTTAACGGTTGGACTCGATGACCTTAAAGGTCATCCAGAGGGACCTTGACAGACTTGAGAGGTGGACTCGTGCGAAACTCATGAAGTTCAACAAGGCCAAGTACAAGGTTCTGCACATAGGTCGAGTCAATCTCAAGCACAAATACAGGCTGGGCAGAGAATGGATTGAGAGCAGCCCCGAGGAGAAGGACTTGGGGGCGTTGGTGGACGAAAAGCTGGACATGAGCCGACAATGTGCGTTTGCAGCCCAGAAAGCCAACCGTATCCTGGGCTGCATCAAAAGAAGCATGGCCAGCAGGTTGAGGGAGGTGATTCTGCCCCTCTACTCCGCTCTCATGAGACCCTACCTGGAGTCCTGTGTTCAGCTCTGGGACCCCAACACAAGAAGGACATGGACCTGTTGGAGTGAGTCCAGAGGAGGGCCACGAAGATGATCAGAGGGCTGGAGCACCTCTCCTATGAAGACAGGCTGAGAGATTTGGGGTTGTTCAGCCTGGAGAAGAGAAGGCTCCAGGGAGACCTTCTAGCGGCCTTCCAGTACCTAAAGGGGGCCTACAAGAAAGCTGGAGAGGGACTTTTTATAAGGGCATGTAGTGATAGGACAAGGGGTAATGGCTTTAAACTGAAAGAGGGTAGATTTAGATTAGATATAAGGAAGAAATTCTTCCCTCTGAGGGTGGTGAGGCACTGGAACAGGTTGCCCAGAGAAGTTGAGGATGCCCCATCCCTGGAAGCGTTCAAGGCCAGGTTGGACGGGGCTCTGAGCAACCTGGTCTAGCGGAAGGTGTCCCTGCCCATGGCAGGAGGGTTGGAACTAGATGATCTTTAAGGTCTCTTCCAACCCAAACCATCCTATGTTTATTTTCCGACCTAAATGATTCTATGATTCTGTCATTGCACCATAGTTAATACAGAGCTTCTACGTTTTGGGCTGCAAGGGCAGTTGATCTTTTTGCTTAAACCATCTGTAACTTAAGAAGAGTAGGTTAGGTAACTTGACTGTATTAGTGTTGTCATTGTTTAGATCAGGATCTGTGTTTATAAGTGTTGCTGCTTGTAATATGAATTCTCAAAAAATCTCAGTGGAGAGGGAGGGGGAGCCGGGAGCTGCGTTTGTGTCTGAATGCGAGTAGGGACTTAAAGGCAGGTCTGCTGTTAACTCTGAGTATTTCTGGAGACACTCATCTGTCCAGGCAAGTTTTAACCTTTTGAATGCTTGAATTATATGCTGACAAATTAAAAGTGACAATATTGTTGTAGTAGCTGGTTGGGTACTTTTTAAAAAAAAAATTGTTTAATAGAAAATCTTTCATTTGGTCTTTTTCTGTCAGGATTAATAGGAGTTTAGCTACTTTCTGAGAGCAGGAAGGACTGGGATCAGGCCCTTTCAGCGTTCAGGTGTTAGGCTTTTCCTCAGCTCACAGATGAGAGTTTTATGTATGCTTCATAGGAAAGTGATATTAAAAAAGAAAAATCTCCTGTACAATTTCTTTGAGACCACCAATCCAACTCTCATTTACTGGGAAATAACCTGAAATAGAGCTGGCTAAGTTTTAACAAAGCCTCTTGTTTTGAGAGAGGGTACTCATGGGAGCATGCCCTGACTACTTAAAAACCAAAGGGAACGTCAGAGGGAGGAGCTCATGATTAAAGGGGCAATTCCCTTCCCCTTCTCTATATAAGTGTTGAGTGGAGCCAAGAGCAAGAATACCACGTGTGCCTGGGCTGCTTCATCCTCCCCCCCTTCCTCTCTGTGCACTTTACTGCTTCTTCAGCTTCAACTCTAACTACTTTAACTAGTAAACGTCCTCTTGCAAAATTGAGGTTAGTGTGTGTGTATGACCTTTTTCAGGATAGAGTATCTGAGTACTGCAGTTGAATGTAATCCAAACAGTGATGCTGACTGCACAACCTGCTCTGAAATGTACAGCGTAAACAAGTGGAAAAAATGAGAGATTTTTCCTTTTCATTTCCTGTAGCTTGAAGAGCTTTTTAAAAACAATTGGAGATGCAACATTTTGGACTAGAGCTGTGTATATATTTCTTTTTTTCCACCTAATTTTCATGTGATACCGCTTCCTACAACACACTTTTCTTATATTTCAAGAATACTAAATCAGTTTTGGACTTTGAGGGAGTGTGATTTTATATTATTTCCATTATAAATAGTTAACGTATAACACCTTACTTGTAATATCCATTCCAGACTTTATATGCACAGTCTGTTCAAGTTTATTACTGATACAGAATATGAAATTTGTATTGCTCTGTATCTATACCTCTGACTTAATGATTGAGCCAAAAATCAATGTCATGTTTACCTAAAATCCAAAAGAAACACCCAAATTCTGCAGTGATAAAGTATTGAGAGCTAAACCTGGATCTTCATGTTGGGAAAACACAGATGGGTTTAGGTCTGATCTTCAGAGAATAGAGTTTGAGACCTTGGTTCAAAAGGGTGCTTTGTCGAGTAGTGGCTGAAGTGAACATCTTTCTTATGGTATACCATGCCTTCTTACAATGTAAGATAACCCAGCTCTTTTGCCTTGTGCTTTATCGTGTCGAGTGGAAATGCAGACTTCTGAAACAGTGCATGCGTGTCTCATTCAGTATTATAAATCTCATATCCTGTGTATTGGTAACTGCAGCAGTTTCCATCTCCAAAGAGCTACGCAAACATAGCTGCCCTACCAGTTTGCTTGGGTTGAAGGTGAGCTTTAGCATCAGCTCAGCAGTGGGAGAGGTGAAAGCAAAGAGGTTAAGTGACTTGTGTCAGTGAATTGGTGGCAGAGTTGAGATTAGGACCTGGGTTAGTGCCACTAGAGTGCACTACTTCCTTCTTACTTATTGAGAGAATGGTTAAATTTGTTGGTAGGTGCAGGCTTCCTGGTGTGGGGTTCGGAAAATTGCTGCCAACTTGCTGAGCTACTGGGAATTTCACATTGGTCTTAATCGGATGCAACTCTGCTTCCGCAGCTATCATTTGCCAAATAAATGTGTTTCTTACTGTCAAACTTTTACGAATGTTGTGATGGAATGACAAAGAGGGCTTGTAAACTAGCTTCTTTTGATTTTATTGGAGATGAAAAGGGTACGTATGAAAGAAAGGGTTCATCATATTTGTAATTAAAGCAAGTTCTTTAAGATATATCATTTCTCAGAAATAGATGATGACTTTTACTTGATTAATGAAAGGTTATTGATAATGAGATATGGTATTTTACTTAATAATGTAAGCTCTCTTTCCCCCCCCCCTTCACAGGTTTCCACTTGAGTGGTACAGTGACAGAGCCTGCAATGCAATCGGAGCCAGAAACTGTTTGCAATGTAGCTATCAGCTTTGATCGTTGCAAGATTACCTCAGTGACCTGTAGCTGTGGAAACAAGGACATATTTTACTGTGCCCACGTTGTGGCACTCTCTTTATACCGTATCCGCAAGCCAGATCAGGTCAAACTGCATCTTCCCATTTCAGAGACACTCTTTCAAATGAACAGAGACCAACTGCAAAAATTTGTACAGTATTTGATCACAGTGCACCACACAGAAGTTTTGCCAACTGCTCAAAAATTAGCAGATGAAATTCTTTCTCAGAATTCAGAAATCAATCAAGTCCATGGTAAGTTTGATACTTGTTCTTTTTGTTTCATTCCCTCTTTGGTTTTGAGCTTTTTTTTTTTTGTGGCATTCAGGAGCGTGACCTCCTGAGGTCCCTTCCAACCTGAATTATTTTGTGATTTTATGGTGTTTACTAAAGAGGATTCTGTTATTGAATCTTCACTTTAAGATGTTTAGGAAGTAATACTTTTTGGAAAAGAGAAAAGACATGTTTGTTAGATACAGAGTAGGTGGAACAAAAGAAGGGAGTCTTTCTGATAACAAGGCTCATCTGCAGCCTAGCCCCTCTCCTTAGGGTCTGGTGACCCTGGCAGGTCCAGGCAGGTGGTGCTGCAAGAAGGAGAATTTCGGGAGCAGTGCTCTTTGGCTTTGAGGGCTATGGGGATGTAGCCAGAGGCAAGGCGATTGCTCTAGTTGTTGTGGGACGTAATGAGAAGGTGATTTGCAGAGCTGCCTGGTGGCAGTGGAAAGGGAAGCTAAAGCAGATGCAGGACATTAAGCAATAGTGGAAGATGCTCAGATGTTGTAAGCTGAAGGCATGTATCACATGAGAGTTGGTAATAGCCTGAATGTAAGGAATTAAGGGTAAGGAAGAATTATGGCGAGTATGCAAGCGGTGCAGAGGAGACTAAAACAGTCAAGGGTGATTAGAAAAGGGGAAGGCAATGGTGGGAAAGGAAGGACATGTGATGGCTATAATAGCTATATTAACTATACTATGGCTAATGTAAGAGGAGAAATGACAGAAAGGGTGTTGCAGAGAGTGCTTAAACTTCATCAACATTGTCTGTAATTATACTAATCACAGGCATGTTGATTTTTGTCAGCTATTTCCTTATTGTCCAAATATCTCTTTACTCATTAGCATTTAAAGTATTTTTAGAGAGAGATTTAATGCTTATATCCCAGCCCAAATAGCAAAAAGAATTGGAAACAAAAAACTAAGTTGTTGATCAATTACGAAATTTGACAATGAGTTTGAGTAGGGTGGTTTAAAAAATATCCACAAAACTAAAATGTTTGTCTTTTACATGTTGCTATTTTCCTAGTAAATGAGATTGCAGTATGTCTTTATTGACTGTTGGTATTTCTTAATAAAATACCAAAAACTGAAGTAGAAAATCCAGGCAGCACAAGAAAATAAACTGCTATTACCAAAGAAAGCTGGGTTACAAAAGAGGATCTATAGTCTCCTGATTTTCCTCTTAGACTCCCATGAAACCATGGTCTAATTTTTTTTTTTTTTTTTTTTTAAGATATGTTTACGATGTTAAAAATTCCAGGATTCTTTTAAGCAAAAAGTTAGTTCCTCTGATTATATAGCAAGTGAGTGTTCTTCTGGGATTCATACTGTAATTCTGTTATTTTGATCTTTAATCAAATTCCTTAAATTAGAAATAAAAAAGCTAACCAGAAGAAATCTACCCCTGGTTCTAATAGCATGGGCAGCTGAACATAAGATCACCGTTCACTCTGTCATATCTCCTGTGCTACAGGTGTTCAGTTTGTAATACAAAACTGTCTTGTAGACCTCTCTTGCTTTGAAAAGTTTAACCTTACTAAACCAATGTTTGAAGAGGAATTATATTGAACGCTGCTTGAAGGCACAGGTAAGTAAGAGGAAAAACTAATTTACAAAAACTTGCTTATAAAAGTAAGAGGAGACCTGGCACAGAAACACCAGAAACAGCTTTGATTAAAGGAAAGTCCTGAATCTGGAGTTGGATGAGGAAATTCTCTTCAATGTTACCTAGAGATGTTTTAATTCCAGGGTTGTTCTATATAAAAACTCTCCCCCCCCCCCCCCCCCCCCCCCCCCCCCCCCCCCCTTGTGATGGCTGTACTAGTTCTGGTTTTCATATATTTCTAGCAATAGGCAAAAGAAATCAGCTTTTGAATACTACTTATTGTTACATAAGAATGATCCGGGGCTTTGAAGATCTCTGACCACAGCAGTCTTGTTAGCTTGCTTATGAACTGGCTAGGGAGATGGAATAACTGCAGTACTTTCCTTTCACAAAAGGTGAATTGGATAATTGTTTATTTGCTCAAAATTTTGTCTTATGCAGCATTCGATGACTGGCTTTGGCCACCTTCCTTGTGAAGGAGGTTACTGGGGGAACTAGTGAAGTGACTTACCACTGATGACAGGGGTTTTGAAATGACAAATCCTTTTAAGTTTCTCGGTGGATACAAGTGATGCAATATCCTTTCTTGCTTCATGACTGAGCCTCACCACAGGAAAAAAATAAGGGGATGCTGTTAGAAGCACAGGAATGTGTTGTCTATTCACTAACTTCTTCAGGAGAGCCAAGTGATTTATTGGAAATCCTCTCTGTATTTGCCATGCTAATTTTCACTTGGTGGTGATTACATTACAAGAGGGTTTTGCATGTTTTTAAGGCACAAAAGCACCTCTTACATTTGAGAAGATTTGTTGTGTTCCGATTTTCTCATGTGACAGTGCTACAGCTGTACATGTTCCTGATGATTTCAAAACTGGAGATCTGTCTAATCTGTGGGGTCTAAACTTCTGTACCGAAGACAACAGTAGGTATTCATACTGATACCCTGAAGTCTGTGCTGCATAACTGTTGGCTTCACATTGGGTTTCAATTCAGGGATGTTGACTCAGAAAGCTGGATGTAGATTTGGATCCTGTTTAGCTGAGGCTTTCCTCCCCCCTGTTAACTTTTGTACCATCATAGTGGAGGAAGCTGGCAGGTGTGTAAGGCTAGGAAGAGAACAGTCAGGATGACAGATTATCAGCTGCATTTGTCAGCTTTGGATCTGTCTTGTCTTAGATATGAAACTTTCACTTAAATAAATTGGTCACAAGATCAAACTACGTTCCTGAGAATTTGAGTGGAAATAGGAAAGTAACTGCAAGACTGGGGGGGAGGTCTGTTTGCATATTAATCTCATATTAGCATTGATTTGTCATTATGTGCATATTGAAAAAGGGTCTGCCTTTTACTGGTATAAGGACAGCCTAGCAAACCAATTTCATTTTCTCCTTTTTAAGTGTACTGTTTCTTTCCTGAGTGTTTAGTGCTGCTGTTATCTCTCTTTTTAGAAAACCATATGGATGTCTCCACACTTTCTCCCATTCTCTGATTAGATACAAAGCTACATGCAGGTGAACTCATTTAACAGGGAAGAACTGGGAGAAAGGGGTTTATGTACATTTGTCTTCTCAGAAGCAGAGGTGCCTGGGTAGTTGTTTCTCTATTTTTCCAGGCAGATCTAAATGCATCCTCTGCAAACATTAATCTGTAATGTATATTAGGAGCGCTGGTGGAAGCATGCAAGAAGAAAACATTTATCAAAAAAAATCAGATTTGCTTTAAAAGAAAGTTTCAGAATATCTAGTGCTGTTCCTATATTGTAAGTTCCAAAGGGCAATCCGGAGATACCGATGAATATGTGTTAATCTGAACCTAGTGTATTTGGCTGAAATGATGGGGGTTTTTAGTGGGAAATTGTAGGGTAGGGCTGAACAACAGAATACAATGTATTGCCAATCTACTAGAAAAGGGAACATTTAATGTTAAAGAAGATATATTAAAAAAATGATGTAATCTTTCATATGGCCCTGCTTAAACTAATAAAATTGATTGAGAGACTAGTTGCAAGAGAATAACATAGGAAATGGCAGGTGGGTTTCCTTTCAAGAAGGATAAAAGTGTTCCAATGCTTAGAATGAGAGTTGTTTAGTGAACCGGATTTGAGAAGGAAGTAACAACGAGGCTAGTCAAAACTAGAGAAATTTCAGAAACCCAAGTAGAGGTAAATAAGTAGTACGATGTAAAATGAAATGAAAGACTGATAGCTGCAAAATAATATGAAAAATATTTTATGAAATTCAGATTTTTAGGAAAGGTTTTTGCAGATACATTAAACATTAAAATAAAACTTAGAATCATAGAATTGTTCTGGTTGGAAGAGACCTCCAAGATCATCGGGTCCAACCATTAACCTATCACTACCAAATCCCCCACTAAATCATATCCCTTAGGGCCTCATCTAAATGTCTTTTGAATACCCCCAGAGATGGGGACTCCACCACTTCCCTGGGCAGCCTGTTCCAATGCCCGACAACCCTTTTGGTGAAGAAATTTTTACGAATGTCCAATCTAAACCTCCCCTGGCGCAACTTGAGGCCATTTCCTCTTGTCCTGTCATCTGCTACTAGGGAGAAGAGTCCGACCCCCATCTCTCTACAACCTCCTTTCAGGTAGTTGTAGAGAGCAATAAGGTCTCCCCTCAGCCTCCTTTTCTCCAGGCTAAACATCCCCAGTTCCCTCAGCCCCTCCTCATAGGACTTGTGCTCTAGACCCTTCACCAGCCTCGTTGCCCATCTCTGGACACGCTCCAGCACTTCAATGTCTTTCTTGTAGTGAGGGGCCCAAAACTGAACACAGTACTCGAGGTGCGGCCTCTCCAGTGTCGAGTACAGGGGGACAATCACTTCCCTACTCCTGCTGGCCACACTGTTTCTGATACAGGCCAGGATGCCGTTGGCCTTCTTGGCCACCTGGGCACACTGCTGGCTCATATTCAGGCGGCTGTCAACCAACACCCCCAGGTCCTTTTCCGCCAGGCAGCTTTCCAGCCACTCCTCCCCAAGCCTGTAGCGTTGCCTGGGGGTTGTTGTGACCCAAGTGCAGGACCCGACACTTGGCCTTGTTGAACCTCATACAATTGGCCTCGGCCCATCGATCCAGCCTGTCCAGGTCCCGCTGTAGCGCCTGCCTGCCCTCAAGCAGATCAACACTCCCGCCCAACTTGGTGTCATCTGCAAACTTACTGAGGGTGCACTCGATCCCCTCGTCCAGATCATTGATAAAGATATTGAACAGGACTGACCCCATTACTGAGCCCTGGGGAACACCACTTGTGACTGGCTGCCAACTGGATTTAACTCCATTCACCACAACTCTTTGGTCCTGACCATCCAGCCAGTTTCCTACCCAGCACAGAATATGCCCATCCAAGCCATGAGCAGCCAATTTCTCCAGGAGGATGCTGTGGGAGACGGTGTCAAAGGCTTTACTAAAGTCCAGGTACACAACGTCCACAGCCTTTCCCTCATCCACTAGGCGGGTCACCATGTCATAGAAGGAGATCAGGTTGGTCAGGCAGGACCTGCCTTTCATAAACCCATGCTGACTGGGCCTGATCACCCGGTTGTCCCGTATGCGTCGCGTGATGGCACTCAAGATGATCTGCTAACTTGTTATATAGAAAATAAATAGTGAGATTTTGGTTTGAGACACGGAATGTAAAAATAAAGTGAAAACACTGCATGCTACTCTATACTGATAAGGAAGTTCTTTTATCTGCCACACAAGTAGACTTTGAAACTTATTGCTATATAATGTTTGTGAGACCTGGATTTTAGCAGGAGAGGTTAGATATTGTCAGCAGATAAGTTTATGCATTTTGCTGTATGTGCAGATGGAACGCCATAACTCCAAATGTCCCCCCTTCCTTCTTCTTCCCCCAGCTTGTTATTGCTGAGCGTGACATCATATGGTATGGTATCCCTTTGGTCAGTTGGGGTCAGCTGTCCCGGCTGTGTCCCCTCCCAACTTCTTACGCACCCCCAGCCTACTCGCTGGTGGGGTGGGGTGAGAAGCAGAAAAGGCCTTGACTGTGTGTAAGCATTGCTCAGCAATAACTAAACCATCCCTGTATTATCAACACTGTTTTCAGCACAAATCCAAAACATAGCCCCATACTAGTTACTATGAAGAAAATTAACTCTATCCCAGTCAAAACCAGCACACCTGTCCTGTCTTTACATTTTCTATTATTAGCACTGGCTGCTTCACAGCAGTTGCTGTTTTTCCTTGATGCTCTGCGCTACTGAACAGGTGTTACATTTCACCCAAGAGTTCTGAAATTAATTACAAGATGAAGTGACTCATGTCTAAACTTTGAATCGTTTGGGGAATCAAAGGCATAATATTTTTTAAGCATTAATTTTATGATCTTTATTTCTATATAATTACTGTTTAGAATAATTCTGAGCACACTAAGTTTATAAAATCAATTACTGTTCTGTTGTGAATCAGCGTACAGCAGTATTGGTTTCTAGCTGGGACCATTCAATCTTTGCATAGTACTCATGCTTTTTATTTGTAATTGTTTTTCCATATCTTCTTCTCCTTAATGCTGCCATGAGATGACATTTAATAAAAATTAACTAATCTACAGTTCATTTTGTATACCTAAATTCATAAGATTTTTATAAAATGAAGTTCAAAAAATTCAGTATGGCTGAGTGAATAATTTGGCATGCTTTCATTTGAAGATTAAAACAACTTTTGTGATACTTCAGAAATAAGGACCAGGGAAGCAGTTTACCTTGAAGATGCTACATTCTGTTGTTATTTTAACCAAAATTTACTGTTGATCTGCTCCTGAGTAGTTTGCAATATAGGCTATTCATAGCATATTTTAGTCAAAGTCCCTTGCTTTGCTTCTATTTACTTTTGAAGGTTAAGTTCTCCATATATGACACCAGTTCTTGAATGTGGTTGCTCATTTTGAAAGCAGTTGCTCTTAAAATTGCTATGTAAATGATCAAAGTCTTTAATTTTTTTAAATGCTGCTGCTTCTTAGAACTTGTGAGTTGATTATATTTCACTGTCATGGTTTAACCCCAGATGGTTATCGAATACCATGCAGCCACTTACTCACTCCCCCCCTTCCCCGGTGGGGTGGGGAGGAGGATTGGAGAGAAAGGAAAACTCGTGGGTTGAGATAAAAACAGTTCATCAAGACAGCAAAGAAAGAGATAATAATAATTATAATATATATTATTATTAATAATAATAAAAAAATAATGATAATAGAATATATAAAACGAATAATGCACAGTTTCTCACCACCCAATGGCTGATACTGCCTGTCCCGAGCAGCAGTCAGGGAACAGAAATATTCCCCAGCAGCTATCTCAGAACAGCAAGTTCCAGAGAGAGCAAGCGAGGGAACAAACAGCCAAATGAATGAAAAAAGGGGAAAAAAGAAAAAAGGGCCTGGCCCACCAGCCGACCCCCCCTTATACTGGGCATGACGTCTATGGTATAGAATACTCTCTTTGTCCAGTTTGGATCAACTGTACTGGCTATACCTCTCCCAAGTTTTTTTGCACCTGCGCATTAGCAAAACTTGGGAAGCTGAAAAAAGTCCTTGATCGATTAATAGCAACTAATAACGTCAATGTATTATCAACATTCTTCACATACTAAATTCAAAACACAGTAGCTACTGGAAAGAAAATTAGCTCCCTCCTGGCCGAAACCAGGACAGTATCTATCCCTTATTCTATACTGTTTATGTCATGCTCAGGTCCCACGATTTCCAATGAATCACTGCCACTTTTTCTGTCTTTGATATATACACACGGATATCATTCCCTTAGTCTATGGACCATCCCCACAAAATGTCTGTCAAGTTCATTTAGTCCATGATTTGGGGTTCCATCTGTCTTAACAGTCTTTCAGGGCAGGAGAGATGGTGTGTGGTGTTGGATTGTTGCATGCTGCATCTGGAGCTTATAGTCAGTGTATCTAGCGCGACTGGTGTATCTTGTCCACGGTCTGCAGGTTGAAGATGTTGATCTCGACTGTGTGCCAGTTGCTGAAGTCAGTTCTGATTCCATGACCGCTGCACTTTGCTTGGTTTCATCAGAGTTCACTCTTCATTGATCCGGGTGATTCTTAATGAAATACCTTTGATATAGAACACAACTCTAGAAATTATTATATACAGTATATTATAGCAATTAACATCATACAGTTCAAACTATTGGCTATTTTCACCTAAAATCAAATCTCCTTCAGGTACACATCTGCCCTGGTTTTGGCCGGGACGGAGCTAATTTTCTGTCCAGTAGCTACTGTGTTTTGGACTTAGTATGGGATTTGGTATGTGAAGAATGTTGATAATACACTGATGTTATTAGTTGCTGCTAAGCGATCAAGGACATCTTGGGAGGGGTATAGCCAGTACAGTTGATCCAAACTGGCCAAAGAGAGTATTCCATACCATAGACGTCATGCCCAGTATAAGTGAGGATCAGCCAGTGAGCTTTTTCATTCGTCCCTTTCTGCCCTTTTTTTCCCCTCTTTTCGTTTGTTCTGGCCTGTTGGTTCATTCGGCTGTTTCTTCCTTCCCTCACTCTCTCTGGAATGTGCTGTTCTGGGATAGCTGCTGGGGAATATCTCTGCTCCCTGACTGCTGCTCGGGACGGGCTGTATCGGTCGTCGGGTGGTGAGAAATTGTGCATCATTCCTTTTATATATTTTATTATTATTGTTGTTATTAATATATAATATAAATATTTTTTTTCCTTTGCTGTCCTGGTGAACTGTTTATATCTCAACCCACGAGTTTTCCTTTCTCTCTGATTCTCCTCCCCACCCCACTGGCGAGGGGGGGAGTGAGCGAGCAGCTGCGTGGTATTGGGTTACCATCTGGGGTTAAACCATGACAACATTGGACTTCTCCATCCTCCAGCATAACCCACCAAGTGCATGCAGGTCCTTCAGCGAAAGCAATTCCACAGATGGGTTTGCATTTGCCCAAGGCAGGAACAACCCAGACTGTCTTCCCCAGCGTGTTTTTAACGTGCACCACAGGAACTTTGTCCCCTTCTACAGTATGTAAAAGTTTTGATTGAGCAGGGCCAGCTCGATTGGTGGATCCCCTAGTGTTGACTAACCAGGTGGCTTTTGCTAAATGTGTATCCCAATTTTTGATGGTTCTATCACCCATTGCTTTCAGTGTAGTTTTTAACAGTCCATTGTACTGTTCAATTTTCCCACAGGCTGGTGCATGATAGGGGATGTGATACACCCACTCAATGCCATGCTCTTTGGCCCAGGTGCCTATGAGGTTGTTTTGGAAATGAGTCCCCTTGTCTGACTCAATTCTTTCTGGGGTGCCATGTCACCATAAGACTTGCTTCCCTAGCCAGGCAGCAATATCTTGCCACAATTTGGCAGCCTAGATGGGTTTGCCTCTGCGCTGCCAGTTGCTCTGCTTCCATTGCTGAAACCACCCCCACAGAGCATTTGCCACCATCCATGAGCCAGTATAGAGGTAGAGCACTGGCCACTTTTCTCGCTCAGCAATATCTAAAGCCAGCTGGATGGCTTTCACCTCTGCAAACTGACTCGATTCACCTTGTCCTTCAATGGCTTCTGTGACTCGTCGTGTAGGACTCCACATGGCAGCTTTCCATCTTCTATGTTTTCCTACAATACGACAGGACCCATCAGTGAACAGGGCATATTCCTTCTCGTTTTCTGGTAGTTCATTATATGGTGGGGCCTCTTCAGCACGTGTCACCTCTTCCTCTGTCGACATCCCAAAATCTTTGCCTTCTGGCCAGTCTGTGATCCCTTTCAAGATTCCTGGGTGACTGGGGTTTCCTATTCTATCCCGCTGTGTGTTCTGTGACCCACTTACTCCACGTAGCATCAGTTGCATGACGTGTAGAGGGGACCCTCCCATTGAACATCCAGCCCATCACCGGCAGTCGGGGTGCCAGGAGGAGCTGTGCTTCAGTACCAACCACCTCCGAAGCAGCTCGAACCCCTTCATATGCTGCCAAGATCTCCGTTTCAGTTGGAGTATAGTGAGCCTTGTATCCTTTGTATCCCCAGCTCCAAAACCCTAGGGGTCGACCTCGAGTCTCCCCTGGTGCTTTCTGCCAGAGGCTCCAGGTAGGGCCATTCTCCCCGGCTGCGGTCTAGAGCACGTTTTTAACATCTTGTCCTGCCCGAACTGGCCCAAGGGCTACTGCATGAACTATCTCCTGTTGAATTTGTTCAAGGGCTTGTCGTTGCTCAGGGCCCCATACAAAGGCATTCTTCTTCCGGGTCACGTCATAGTGAAGGGCTTACAATGAAACTGTAATTTGGAATATGCATTCTCCAGAAACCCACAATGCCTAAGAAAGCCTGGGTTTCATTTCTGTTAGTTGGTGGAGACACAGCTACTGTTTTGTTGATCACATCCATTGGGATCTGATGGCATCCATCTTGCCATTTTATTCTTAGCAACTGGATCTCCTGGGCAGGTCCTTTGACCTTACCTCGTTTTATGGTAAAACCATCTCTCAAAAGTATTTGGACTGTTTTCTCCCCTTTCTCAAAAACTTCTGCTGCTGTGTTGCCCCACACAATGATGTCATCAATGTATTGCAGGTGTTCTGGAGCTCCACCCTTTTCCAGTGCAGTCTGGATCAGTCCATGGCAAAGGGTGGGGCTGTGTTTCCACCCCTGGGGCAGTCGATTCCAGGTGTACTGGATGCCTCTCCAAGTGAAAGCAAACTCTGGCCTGCATTCTGCTGTCAGTGGGATTGAGAAAAACGTATTAGCAATGTCAGTGGTAGCATACTACTTGGCTGCCTTTGATTCCAGTTCGTATTGAAGTTCTAGCATGTACGGCACAGCAGCGCTCAGTGGTGGCGTGACTTCATTCAGGCCACGATAGTCCACTGTTAGTCTCCATTCTCCGTTAGATTTCCGCACTGGCCATATAGGACTATTAAAGGGTGAGTGAGCCTTGCTGATCACTCCTTGGCATTCCAGTCTGTGAATCAGTTTGTAGATGGGGGTCAGGGAGTCTCAGTTAGTGCGATATTGCTGCCCGTGCACCATTGTGGTAGCAATTGGTACCTCTTGTTCTTTGACCCTCAGCAACCCCACAATGGAAGGGTCCTCCGAGAGACCGGGCAAGGTGGACAGCTGCTTTATGTCCTCCGTCTCCACAGCAGCTATACCAAAAGCCCCTCAGTACCCTTTTGGGTCCTTGAAATACCCTCTCCTGAGGTAGTCTATGCCAAGGATGCACGGAGCTTCTGGGCCAGTCACAATGGGGTGCTTTTGCCACTCATTCCCAGTTAGACTCGCTTTGGCCTCCAATAGATTTATCTCTTGGGACCCCCCTGTTACTCCAGAAATGCAAATGCATTCTGCCCCTCTATAGTTTGATGGCATTAGAGTACACTGCGCACCAGTGTCCACTAGAGCCTTGTACTTCTGGGGGGCTGATGTGCCAGGCCATTGAATCCACACAGTCCAGTCAACTCGGTTGTCCCTCTCCTCCACCTGGCTGGAGGCAGGGCCCCTCTCATTCTGATTATAATACCCGCTATCAACCAATGGGTTCGTGTGGGACACATGGGGTCGAATCTCATCCCTGTTTCTCATTTCTTGTAAGTACGAATCAGAAGCCCTTCTACCCCATCTGGGGAACTGCCCACTGGAGACTGGAGCAGCACTTTTCCTGGAAGAACCCTTATTTGTGATTGTTTTTCCTTTCAGCTCATGTACCCTTGCCTCTAGGGTTGAGGTGGGTTTTCCATCCCACTTCCTCATGTCCTCTCCATGGTCATGTAGGTAAAACCACAGGGTACCTCGCTGCGTGTAGTGTCTCCCTTGAGCAGAGGACGATTTTCTCCTAATAGATGAGATACTGGTCCGTACAGGTGAGAAGTAGGACCTATCCTCTTTGAGTTGCTGTATCTCCTGGCACAGTTTTTTGTATTCGTTCTTGGATCTTTCAGCCAGTCTTTCCACAGCCGAGACACAGGCCCGTAAGGAGGAAGAGATATTGTCTTCCTGCTGTCAGAGTTGGTTAGCAATTGCACGCACCGGTGGTGCCTCATCGTCTTTCCAACCCATTGTTGCCAATGATTTGGCATACGACGATGGTGCACTGTGTACAAACTTCCGCCACATGGGTCGAGTACATTGGACTTCATCTGGATCTATGGGTGTCTGCGGGTCATCCAGGTCATGATAAATCAATTCCCGCACAGCTAATTCCCTCAGAAACTGAATACCTCCCTCCATAGTGATCCACTTCTTTGGGGGACATATAATGTCTTCCTTAAAGAAATACCTGTCCTTCACACCTGACAGGAGTCTCCTCCAGAGACTGCAGGCTTCTGCCTCTCTTCCAATTGCCCTGTCAATGGCTGCTTCCTTAGACAAGGATCCCAGCTGCCTGGCTTCCCTGCCCTCTAGTTCCAGGCTACTGGCCCCATTGTCCCAGCATCAGAGCAGCCAGGTGACAAGCTGCTCACCTTGATTACAGCTGTAATCTTTTCGGATATCTCGCAGCTCACTCAGGGAATAGGGGTTGGGTGATTATCTCTGAGTCTGCCTCTCCCTGTTCCTGTGATGTCCCTGGTTCATCCTCATCTTTCGGGACGCGAGTTGATTTCTTTGTGCTTCTCTTCTTTTGTATAGGGGCGACTGATATTGGCATGGGTGGATCTGCAGTACCTATCGCCGGGGTAGTCATGGTGCTCATAGCTGGGGCTGGGGCAGCTGCGATGCCCATAGCAGGGGGTGGGGCAGCCGCGGTATCTGTGGCTGGGCCTGGGGCAGCCATGGTGTCTGCAGCAGGGACTGGGGCGGCCGTGGTACCTATGTGGCAGAGGGGTGGAACAGCCACGGTGCTGTAGCGGAGGCTGACACGGCCGCGGGGGCTGTTAGCAGGGGGCTGGTGTAGCACCATGCCTATATTTGCGCTGATTTTTAATCTTATGCAAGATCTGACACAAATGTATTCTTAGTGATAGGAATAGGAAGCTGCTTCGATCATCTCAGAGGTATTCAAAATTCTCGTAAACTCCCCTAACTACCCAGGAGGGGAAAGGGAATGCAAAGGCAAGCATTTCCCCGTGGTGACCCTCCGAGGAGGAAAAATAAGAAGTATAATTACTGATAGTCCCCACCAGATTGCTCCCGAAGTACGGAGCCGTAACTGCTCCGCTCTGCGTGTCGCCCCCACCTTGAATATGGTAATATATACAGGTAATAAAATGGTTTCAGAACCAATGATCTTATCGTTTCACAAGCCAGTGCCACATAGAGGTATCTAATCCAACGGCTAGAACTGAAAAGCTTCGTATAAATACTGATGAACAGCACACATGGCAAATAGGTTGCTATATAACACAACTTTAAGAATGACTCTAAGAGCAAATAAAACAACATTGTGACCAGCAACGATTAAACTAATATAATGGATGCTTATAACATTGTTTTAACGCACTCTAGTCAAATCTGTTGTTATCTCAACCCTTCGAGCCTGACCAGGGGCTCGAACCCTGGACCTTCAGTCTGATGCTCTCTCAGCTGAGTTAGCCGGACCCCTCTCGAGCCCCACGTTGGGTGCCAAAAAGGACTGTCGTGGTTTAACCCCAGGTGGTAACCGAAATACCACGCAGCCGCTCACTCACACCCCCCCTCCCCGGTGGGGTGGGGAGGAGAATCAGAGAGAAAGGAAAACTCATGGGTTGAGATAAAAACAGTTCACCAAGACAACAAAGAAAAATATAATAGTAATTATAATTTATATTATTAATAATAATAATAAAATATAATGATAATAGAATATATAGAATGAACAATGCACAATTTCTCACCACCCGATGACCGATACAGCCCATCCTGAGCAGCAGTTAGGGAGCAGGGGTATTCCCCAGCAGCTATCCCAGAACAGCAAGTTCCAGGGAGAGAAGGAGAGTGAGGGAACGAACAGCCGAACGAATGAACAAAAAGGCCCGAACGAATGAAAAAAGAGAAAAGGGCCTGGCCCACCAGCCGACCCCCCCCTTATACTGGGCATGATGTCTATGGTATGGAATACTCTCTTTGGCCAGTTTGGATCAACTGTACTGGCTATACCCCTCTCAAGTTTTTTTGCACCTGCGCATTAGCAAAACTTGGGAAGCTGAAAAAAGTCCTTGATTGCTTAGTAGCAACTAATAACATCAGTGTATTATCAACATTCTTCACACACTAAATCCAAAACACAGTAGCTACTGGAAAGAAAATTAGCTGTGTCCCGGCCAAAACTAGGACATTAACAGAACCTGTTATGACCATAAATATGACAGGCTGTTACCCTGTTTTCAAATTTTATTTGGGTGTTCAGTATTACAAGCAATTGAGCACAGTATTCCTGCTTTGATTGCGAAGATTGCAATTTAGTCATTTTAGTAAAAGAGCATGAGTAAGTATGTATGGCCATATCTATATTCTTAGTATAAATATTTATTGAATTTAACTGTAAGTATGTGATGTAAAATCTATTTCAAAGACCAGTCACGGCAGAAGTTAACAAAGGTAGAGGTTGGAGGTAAGGAGATTAATATGTTAGTGTCTATAAACTGACACAGTTTAATTACAGTTTTTCATATTTAGTATAATTATATAGTGCTTTTCACTTTCATAGTTCAAATGGGAACTAATTTATCTTCATGACACCCCTCTAAAGCGCATATGTAATACTTATCTCCAGTTTACAAGTGGGGAAAGGTATTTGGTCTTGGTACCAAACTGCATTGCAGAGATTAAATTCAGGGCTGCCCACGTTCCTCTCCGCAGCCAAACTGTCCATCTGCCGAAGCCTCGCGGTGCCTGTTAGGGGCCACACTGCACCCCAAGCAAAGCTGCCGTCTTCGGGTTGACCCTTCAGATCTACCTGGTGTTGAGCCTGAGCCTTCTTGCCAGCTATTGCTAGGGCTTCATTTCGCAGCTCCTAAGGCAGCTTCCTCCTGCAGTTCTGTTGCTTGTTCAAATAGTTTCTTGTCTACTCACCTGGTCCCACATCTTCAGAAGAAAAGTGGCAGTGTAGAAATCCTGTCTGTTGCTCAAGAGTGATGTGTGTGCTAGTGGGAGAGGAAGCAGACTAGATCAATCAGCGTTCACCTGACTGTAAGTGAATGTAATGATCTTGAAAAGTGCCTGGTTGAGAGATGTGGAGATGGTCATGTCTCGACCCCCAGAACAAGAGTGACATGGGCAGTGGGAGTTGAGGCTTCCCCAGCAGCACCGCCAGGAGGCCTGGCTGCTGCCAGGGCTGCGAAGGGGGTTTGGACTTGTGCCTGATCGGACATGCCATCTCCATGCCTTGTTAGTCCATGGCTATTGCTGAAGACTGCCAATGGTGTTGAAAGATCAGTGAATTACAACCGTAGCTGGTGTCAATTACATGTATACTGGAATTTATACATCCTGATTAAAAGTTTTGGTCATACTGAGTGTAGCCTATATACAATCTTGTGAGGAAATATTGCTCTGAGTCATAAGTATCTGTAGTACTGTGCTGAATAGCATCGTAGAGCTCAGACCCTCAGCTTGGTGTCTTCAGCTTTTATAGTCTTCTAACCCAGTGGCATGAAAATAACGCTGGTATAAGTATAGCGATGCTGAGCCCCTGGGGAAGGTATATTTGGGATTGTGCTGGGAGAAGAGGCCTTGGTGGGGGCAGTGCTGCTGGCATGGGGCAGCGGACCCCCTTGTTTCCTGTAAAGGAACCCTGTTTAAAGAATCTGTGGTAGCTGTGTTGAAATTTAACCTTCTAGCACAAACTGACTGAGCTTTTGATAAAATGTAAACAGTTATGGAAGGAATTTTGTTTTTTCCCTAAATAGGGAAGCTTAGCTGAGGAATCTTAAGCTATTTTTAATATGACTTAAAAGTAGCCATACCAAGATTATTTAAAGATAAATCTCCATTGAAGTGAGGGATAAGTATGTGTGTTTTGTATATTGGCGCTTTTATATAGTTTCTTTTCACAAATCTTTTCTCTGTGTTTTAGAGCAATGAAATATTTAAACTATTTGTAAGGTGATGCTGCAAACCTGGGTCTGTTCAACAGCTGCACTGCTTGTTCTTGTGTGGCTTGATTTCCCTTTTTATCTCGTTCTTTGCAACTGAAGACTTATCATCATGTGTTTCATGTAGCTGACTGAATTGAAAGCCCCTTAAAACTAACATAGTAAAGATGGAAGCACTCACAGAAGAGGAAATTTTTCATTCCTTGGTTTTTGTCCTTTCTTGGGCTTGATTCTGGTCTTCTGAGATACTCATGGTTCCTGTGGAAGGCAGGAGAGTTCTTTCACATCTTCAAAGACACAATTTCTTATTAATCTAAAAATATATTTGTATATGGACAGCAGTGCAGTGTTCACAGCTGTAGGCTCTGAAGTTGGAGGCAGTCTAGGAAGTTGCTGAGCTGGAAGACTTTTTTTGACTCTGTCCTGGGCTGCGGCTGCGGATAGGGTTAATTTTCACCAGAAGCTGGCCAGGGGGCTATTCTATACCATGTGACCATCACGCTCACTATATAGAGGGGGATGGCACCAGGGGCGGGATCATGCTGGGCTTGGGCTCCAGGCAGTGAGCAATCTGTACTGTGAAGCATGTGCTAAGTACATTCTGTTATTGTTGGGTTTTTGTTTGTTTGTTTTCTTTTCCTTTGCTATCCTGTTAAACTGTTTTTATCTTTATCCCAACCCACGAGTTTTGCCTTTCTTTTTCCCGATTCTCCTCCCCATCCCACTGGGGGAGGAGGAGCCAGCGAGCGGCCAAGTGGTGCTTAGCTGCTGGCTGGGGCTAAACCACGACAGACTCTCTCAGCAACTAGTAGACAAGACATCCCTCTGACCCTTTAAATCTTTCAGTTGTATTTTCATTGAATAAAGATTCTAGCATTCCCTGCAACTGCTTAAAAGATTCACCTACATGGCAGAGCTGCAATTGTGAAATAAAGACTTAAATCAATAGAATCAATGTTTCTATACATCTTTCAATTCCTATACATCTGAAGAGTTGTAGCTATCTTTGCTTTTCATGTTCTCAGGACTTCTTTGAAAGCAAGTTTTTACAAATCGGACCATGTAATTTTCCATCCCTGCAAGTATTGACTACAGAGGTAACATGATTTGGGATTTAAAAGTGATAGATTGTGTTATGCAATTCAATTTCTAACATCTTCTCAAAACATAACAGAGAGAGAGATTACACAGTTGTGACAAGCCCAAAATCAAAATGTCAAGTTAACTTGAGTCTTGGGCATGCTTAAAATACCTTACATCTGGTATGGTGATGCACTACCTTGAGTTGTTTCCCTGACAGTCTAGATAAGTGCTTTTCAACCTTTTCAATTTGAATACCTTTTAAAAAAATATCCACTGAAGGTGCAGGGTTCTTCAGAAATATGTAGATTGTTAGATGGTGCAAGAACTTGTTTTAGTTTTGTCAGCCTTTAGAAGAGGCCACAAGTGGAAAATCACTGATCTCAACTGCAAAATTTGAGTTAGAGCAACCTGTGGCCAAAGCACTGCCTGATGTAAATCCAGTCACTTTAGTTGGCACAAGGCTAATTCAGGTAGAGTTGCTCTGAATTGACTCTCTGCTGATGACATTGCCTATGTAAAAATGCTCCTTCAGAAGCACCACAGTCTTACACAGCTGTAACTCTTATTTATGATGGAAATGCCTTTAGTGCTTAAAGACTTTGGATTTGTTTGGGGATTTTTTTTTTTTTTTTCCCTTTGTTTAGCTTTGCAGAGCCATCACAGCTCAGAGGCACTGAGGTGATGATTTTCCTCATGTTCATCAATAGCAGTGCTCGCTAGCAGTCGCTTAAACCTGAGCAAGATTGCTGAAGGTACAAAAATTACACAGGTGTTTTGGGGAGAGTGGTTTTAACATTGCAGTTGTTGAAATACTATGTAAAGTGTAATTTTCTTTGTAAAAGCATTCTAGAATAGCTGCTGAGATGGGAGGAAAAAACTCACCTTGATTTTAATGTTTTATTATAAAATATTGTTTATTTAAATACCTTTTCATAGGCTCTCATTTCTAAGTGCTTAAGACTACTGAGGAGAAATTTAGGTCTATTTTAAAGAACCTTTAGATTAAAGTCAAGACATCCAAAACGGGACAATACACAAATCCAAAAACATCTGCAGTACTCCTTTCCCCTGGACCCACAAACCTCTCTTCTTTATATAGAACATGATGATTTCTTTTCTTGCTGTTTGCAGGTGCTCCTGACCCAACAGCAGGTGCTAGCATAGATGATGAAAACTGCTGGCATTTGGATGAGGAACAGGTCCGAGAACAGGTTAAACTCTTCCTCTCCCAGGGCGGATACCATGGATCAGGGAAGCAGCTCAATCTGCTTTTTGCAAAGGTCTGTTGAGCACTCTAAACCTTCCCTCTTTTCTTTCCCCCCACTCCCCCAGCCAGTCTGTACTTGTTCACGTCTTTCTTACTCAAAGTCCTGTTCTGAAACAAGACAAAGCCTTGGGAACATGATGGCAAGTTAATAATGCAATGGAATACAATCTGGTGTGTCTTGAGATCAGTTTATGATCAGGATGTGAAGTAACATTTCAACTGTCTGTAGCTTTGCTGTTCTCTTCCTTCCTACCCCCAAAATGTTGGAGAAACCTGTAGAAATGATGGTCTTGCAGCAGCTTGCATAATACACCTGTGGATTACTTGTGGAAGAAGTGTGTTTGCAGAATTGCAATGGGATACTGAAACTAAAAATTGTTGTTAAAACTGGGAAGGCAGACTATTTTTTTCTACTTAAAAATTTCACATCAGATATATAAATTATATTTCTTATTTAACAGAGGTGGAATGTTTAACACTACAGCATATTGTCTGTACTGTGGTTTGGTTTGTTTTTTTCAAGTTTGTATTAAAAGACTCATTTCCTAGGTGCGAGAGATGCTAAAGATGAGAGATTCAAATGGAGCTCGCATGTTGACGTTGATAACAGAACAGTTCATGGCTGACCCTCGTCTGTCACTTTGGAGACAACAAGGAACTGCAATGACTGACAAGTATAGGCAGCTCTGGGACGAACTGGGTAAATGCATAGACTTCAAAATCATTTAGGTGTTCATGTGTATAATGAAGAAACAATTGCATATTTGGGATGGAGAGAAACTTTATTGTGGTACTAGGTAAAGCAGCTTAGAGTTTTCTGCAGGTTTGCTTGTTCAGTTAAGGTTGGGTGAAATTGAATTTCTGATCTACTACATGAGACAATTACAGTTGGAGGAGAGGAAGCATGGTATGAAACAAGTACGATTGCAACAGGTTGTAAGTACCTGAGGATCTAAAAAGAATAAAGCAAAAAGTGGAAATGTAGCTACACAACTGAGGGTAAGTATATAAGCCACTAGTGCTAAACTGGAAAGGTTAAGGAAGAGATCGATTCACAACTAGAGAGAAATAGAAGGCAAAAAGAGAAGATTCATTAAGAGTATGAGAAGATAGCAACAAAGGAAAGCAGAAGTCCATTACTGAGCAGGAAAGGAGATCAAATAACAGAGGGCTGTAACAATTAACACTGCTTTACAGGAAAGTTCAGTTGTGACCAGATACATGACTTGTACAACAGAGAGAGGAACACAGGCTGAAATGGGAAAGGAAGATTTAAACTGGTAAAGTCTGAAGACACTTGCTTTAAAATGTTCCAGAAACTCACTGACACAGTTTTGAACTGCTGCTTCAGTTGTTCTCAAAATCTATAGGAATTTGTAGTAGGGAGGGGAAATTAAAAACAACTTGAAGGTAAACGTCACCGATATTTTAAAGGTGGGTAGGTGAGTGGAAAGAATAATATTAAGTAACCACCAGCATTGCTTTCCTAGATGTAAGGTACTGGAACAAACTGTTAACCAGTTGGTATGTAAGCATATAGAAGATAAAAGTGATAAAAGACAACCTGAATTATTTAAAATACAGTGGTAAATCTAATTTGTTTCTCTAAAAGATAATTCACTGAGTGTATGAGTGAAGGAATTAATGTGTCTATCTTAGCTGTAGTAAGGTTTTGGATGCTGTCTTGGAGGCTTTCTCAAAGCAAGTTGAAGACACACAGCCTAAATGGAATTGCCTTGTGATTCATGGAACTTGGAGGAGTTAACTGTGCTCTCAATCCGGAAAGACACTTCAAGTCTAGACTTACAGGAGTCTGTCTTGAGATGTGTTCTGGTCACTATTGCTATTCCTGACTTATGTGGCATGGAATATTAAAATAAATATATATATTAAAAAAAAAAAACACCACACACAAAAAAAGCCAACAACAACACCACCCCCACACACAAAAATACCCAACTAAAAAGCAACAAAACAACCACCCAAAACTTACTGGTGACACCCCTTGGGACAATATGTAAACACTGCGGAGAACAAAGCCAAAACCCATAATGCTCTTGGTACATTTTAAAGGTCCAAAATCAAGCTAAATGAAATTAAATCCAAGCAAGAATAACATGCTTCATTTAGATAGGAAAAGTCAAAAGCAAAACTTAAATTTTCCACTGTTAAAGGTTAAAGATGACCATGATTGATTGTATGTTGTCTGATGGGGCTAAGACTGGATATAACCTGTTTAGCATAAATTATGTTCATTCTAAATGAAGCATTAGGCTAATAAAGCACTGGCTGTCTATAGTTGATATTATAGACTTCTGTGGTGGAAAGCCTTAATATCAGAGCAGGCAAAGCTCTGTCAGAGAGTGTAGATATAACTACTTCTCCTTCAAGTATACCAACCCTCTTAGTATGTAATTTTTATGATGCCTTGGCTTGCTGGGGAATAATGCTTTTTGCCAAGCTGGACATGTACACAGCAAAATTGTATCCCACCATACTGAAAACCGGAGGGTCTCATGCTTCATTGCTTATGTGGGTTGAGCTGGTAGGTGGTGGGAGAGGCAGAAATGTATTCTCCATCTGTTACCTGTAGCAGTCTTACCACATGCTGCCAATAAACATAAAAGATTTTGTTAAATTTTCTTAGTGGCTCCTCTTCTTGTTTCATCAGTTCCATATTAACACCATTTTCTTGACAGCACCTATCTGAAGGTGGAATCTCTCTGCCTGGAGCATCAAATAAGTAATATTTTAGATTAATCAAATTGATTAGTTTACCTCTGTTTAATCAGAATTGTAGTTGCCATTCCCAAAAAGCCACAGTGCAACCTCCAGCCTCACCACTACCTCAGCTGCTATATTTGCAATCTGAGGCAGACCCTGTTGTTTCAGTCCTGAACTGCTATGCCTCCTCTGACAGTATCAAAATATGTTGATCGTGTACCACAGTTTCAATTGCAAATACATTTCAGTCACTTCAGGTGTGCAGTAGGCTAAGGGTAGAACTTAACTTGGTTCTTCCGCCTCCAGCTTGTGTTTATGTTGCTAACCTGTCCATGTTTTCCCTACACCAGTAGGATTCCTTCCACTGGTGCTTAGCAAATTCCCTGAAAATTTCTGTTAATTGGATGAATCTCTCCAACTTGACTCCTACCTCATGTGAAAATTAGAAGCTGCTGCCATGTTTTTGCTAGGATTTCACCTTGAGTTTCACTCTAGTTAAACACATCCCTTTTTCCAGGTGAAACATGCATGTGAATGTGTAAAAGTCGAAGGAGGTTTTAAGGGAGACCAGAGTTACGATAGCAAACTACAGAAGGAAGAGCAGGATGTCCCTGGCGACCCTTGATCTGTTCCAGTAGTGGCAGAGAACTCAGACATTGGGTTTAAGGGGCGATGGTATCATTATGTTCTAAAATAATGTTGGTTTCCTATCCTTGTCATCTTCTAGGATGTCAGAGAACTAAAATATCAATAAAGGGAGTGGGACAGGCCTTTGCATACTTAACTTTTTGTATTATCTGTTCAGAGTAATCTGGGAGTGGCATATATGTATGTCTCTAAAAAAAAAATGCTTTATCTATGATCTTATTTATTTCACAGATAGGTAGCAACATTGTGGTTACAGAGATTTTTAGGACATGTAAAGTATGTAAATATAGACTCTGCTTAATAAAGGCTTGCTTGCTTGCACTGGTATGCTGTCTGCCAACCGCTAGGCATATGGCCACTTTGTCAGTTCCATTTTGGCATAGATTTTTAAGCATACTTAAATAACTTCAGCTTTGCTCCTTGACTGGGTCACTTGAGCCTTTCATTAGAATTTAACTGATGCTTCCTGCCTGGCATTGGGCATTGGCCAAGGATACTGGAAGGACACATTGGGCTCTGATCAGAGTTTCTGCTGAAGTTTATGGTAAATTGTGTTGACTTCAGTAGAAGTCAGATTGAGTTTGTATGTTTGAAGATGCTGATTTAAAAAACAAAATTAAATACTTCACATCTAAGTATGAGCCTGCCAATTTTCTAATACAAAGTCCTAATTCTGTAAGCAAGGCCTCAAGTTACTTAGCTAGTTATGTGTAAGGCTTTTTTGTTGTGTTTTAAAGCCTCTAGATCAGGAGGAAGAATATAATTATGCTCAGCAGATTCCCCTATTGTACATCAAAGAATAGGTTGAGCTAAATGCTCCAAAGGTGTAGTATTGGAAAGATTAAGATTACAGGCCAAAGCTATAAGGCTTGCTCATATACTTCTCATGCTAGAAGAATTTAGATACAGCTTCAGTGATGCACTGGTGAACACTTCCAACTTGCCACAGTAATACATGAATGTGCTTTCCAGAGTTTAGAGTGGAGTTGGAATTCTTCATGTTGTTGCTGTTTAAATGGTGTCTAGGTAGGTAAATTTCACATGCTGATCTTTATGTGTTTAACTCTCAGTGACCATGGTTGAAGATTTCAGTATATCAGAATGATTAACTATCTGAAGCCCCTTGGTTTGTCTTTTTAATTAAATTGCATTGGTAAAATGGAAGAATATGGAAATGCACAGTAAATATCTGCTGATGCCTGTTGAACTGAGATCTCAGATTTGAAGAAAAGGTCTTTGTACTCTAGAGGGGAAAAAATGGTCCATGCAATCTTACTACAGCAGTATTTCATTAATATTCATCCATCAAAAATTAAGTAAAAGTTTCTTGTTCTCTACGAAAGTGAAAAAAATTCCTTAATAAAAGGGGGACATTTGACTTTGTGCCCCTGCCCAGGGATCATGATGGCTGCGAGGCTCTGCTTTGGAATTAAATGTTGAGCACTGGCAGATGTCAGACATTGAGAAGAGGCTGAGTTTTGTTGGCAAATGGGATCTGCAAGTTAATTGGTGTTTTCTGCAGGCTTCTGGCTGTGAAATGAAATTGGAAGCCCTTTAGCCACATGGATAATACAGGACCTGAATATAAATGTCACATATCACCATCAGGGCCCACTGTGAAACAATAGTGTTCCCATTTGAACACTGCGCCATTACAGATCATTTAAATATGGGGATTACATTTAAACTAAAAGCCCCATTTGCCTTTTAATGCAATTTAAATGTCCTCTTAGCAAAAGCTAAGTGACAAATTAAATGAAAAAAGTGCCCACATTTATAAAGCTGTAATGCAAAACAACCTTTTATTGCTTCTCATGTGCCAAGAATGAATCATTATACTTGTCAACCCTAAACCAAGCCATAATTGGAGCAGCTACTGTTATCAAAGCGGGGCTGCTCTTGTGACAGCTTAATAAAGCTGAAACTGTTAAACTAAATCCCAGATGCTTAACCTGATGAAAGCAGTCAAGTAGAATCATAGAATCATAGAATCGTTTAGGTTGGAAGAGAACTTTAAGATCATTGAGTCCAACCATTAACCTATCACTACCAAGTCCACCACTAAACCATGTCCCTAAGCTCCGCATCTACACGTCTTTTAAATACCTCCAGGGATGGTGACTCAACCACTTCCCTGGGCAGCCTGTTCCAATGCTTGACAACTTCGGTGAAGAAATTTTTCCTAATATCCAATCTAAACCTCCCCTGGTGCAACTTGAGGCCATTTCCTCTTGTCCTATCACCTGTTACTAGGGAGAAGAGACTGACACCCACCTCCCTACAGCCTCCTTTCAGGTAGTTGTAGATGGCAATAAGGTCTCCCCTCAGCCTCCTTTTCTCCAGGCTAAACATCCCCAGTTCCCTCAGCCACTCCTCATAGGACTTGTGCTCTAGACCCCTCACCAGCTTCGTTGCCCTTCTCTGGACACACTCCAGCACCTCAATGTCTTTCTTGTAGTGAGGGGCCCAAAACTGAACACAGTACTCGAGGTGTGGCCTCACTAGTGCCAAGTACAGGGGGACAATCACCTCCCTAGTCCTGCTGGCCCCACTATTTCTGATACAGGCCAGGATGCCGTTGGCCTTCTTGGCCACCTGGGCACACTGCTGGCTCATATTCAGCCAGCTGTCGACCAACACCCCCAGGTCCTTTTCCGCCAGGCAGCTTTCCAGCCACTCCTCCCCAAGCCTGTAGCGTTGCCTGGGGTTGTTGTGACCCAAGGGCAGGACCCGGCACTTGGCCTTGTTGAACCTCATACAATTGGCCTTGGCCCATCGATCCAGCCTGTCCAGATCCCTCTATAGCGCCTTCCTTCCCTCAAGCAGATCAACACGCCCGCCCAAAGTAGAAGAATCTGAATCAATTATCTACTACTTGGTGGAGTGAGTGAGCCCAACAGCTTGTCAACACATAGATTACAGGATCAGATATTTTTTGGGGAACTACCATTTTCAATATCTTTATATCTTCTTGTTTGCCTTCGCGGTGAAGAAACTTCACATAATTTGCATGTTTCAAAACAAACATTTCTTGTAGATTTCCTCTTTTTTTATATTTAAGAACAGTTTAAGGGGGAAGAGAGCTGTTTTGTGAGTCAAGGATTAGTTTCTTATGGAACAAAAATATGACGACTGTGTCGTGGGATGGTGGGTTGACCCTGGCTGGACGTCAGGTGCCTACCAAGCCACTCTATCACTCCCCTCAGCAGGACAGGCAGGAGGAAATAAGATGGAAAAGAACTCGTGCGTCAAGGTAAAGGCAGTTTAATGAAGCAAAGGCTGAGCATGGAAGGAAAGGAAAAACCAAAAGATTTATTCTCTACTTCCCATCAGCAGGTGATGCCCAGCCACTTCCTGGGAAGTAGGACTTAAGTACACATAGCGGTTGCTCCAGAAGACAAACATCGTACTAACAAATGCCCCCCCCCCCCCCCTTCTCTTAGCTTTTATTGCTGAGCAGACGTCATATGGTATGGAATATCCCTTTGGTCACTTTGGGTCAGCTGTCATGGCTATGTCCCCTCCCAAGATCTTGCCCACCTCCAGCCTACTGGCCTTTGGGGGTGAGAGGGGGAGAAATGTTGGAGCAGCAGCCTTGATGCTGTGCCAGCACTGCTCAGAGTGTAGCCAAAGCACTGGTGTGTTATCAACACCTTTCTAGCTACCAATAAAAAGCACAGCACTCTGAGGGCTGCTATGGGGAAAATTAACTCCATCCCAGACAGACCCAATACACATGGGCAAGAGGGTATATCCAGAGAGCTCTTGCAAGGCAGGGCAGTGGATAAAATTAACAAACTTGTTTTGGGTTTTTCCTCATGCTGATCCTGATCTCTGTTGGTTCTCATATTTCATGAAGTTGAGGAGAACTTAAAAGATATTCTGTGCTTCCAGCTGGGTACTGTCCACATTTTAATCATTTTAATATATAAGCTGGTATCTAAAGTTTTTAAGTGTAGGAACCTCTTATGACATTGCCATGAGCCTCATTTGTGGGATAAAGCTTTCCTGGGTGATGTCCTTACAATCCTTTCTGTTATGCATACTAAATGGCTTGTTCTCAAAGGTATTTCCTGAGCGGAATAATATGTCTTCGCCTTAGTAGTTCTAATAGTCTTAGTATTTTTTCACGAGCGCTTTGCCCTATTGTGGGCTGCTTTTTAACTGTTGGAACAGCCTGATGATCTACTTTGAGTTCACATTTTCTGATATTTTGGACATTTTCTGTATTAGTGATATATTTTTGTGTTAAAATTTAAAAGTAAAATATCATTTTACAAGGTCATGTCATGCAGAGAAATAGTACAATATATTTCCTGAAGGATCATGCCTAAAGTTTTATTAGTAACACTTTGCTCCTCATTTAAAACTTAATTCTAAATGTTGAGTTTAGGCAAGGAATCATTATAGATCAATTAAGAGAGATTTTTATTACCACTTTGCCATGGGCAAACTAATGATTGAGTGAAAATAATGCTTTTTTATTTGGAAACCACTCTGAATTTTTCTGATAAAAGTTTATATTCATTTCTAAAAAATACCAAGTTAGATTCTTTTAACCTTAACTAAATGAAGCTATTCTCCACCTATATTTCTATGAGAGACAAACTTGTATGAATGGGACATGCCAGCTGTTCTAAACAGATTATCTCTACTTAGTACTTAAGGGAGGGGAAGAAAGGACAAAAGCAACTAGGATTTTTGCCAGTACGCCCCTAGAGAAATTCCTTCCTGATGCCAGATTTGGTGACTACTTCAGGGCTGTCATGAAAAAGAATCACTAAAGTTAAGCATTCATTACAGTTTTTGTGTTCTAATACCATTTTTCTGGAGCTGCATACTTCATGCAATCCCTTTTTAGGATCCACTATGCAGTAGAAACAGTCACTTTTCCCCATATTTTATGGTATTTCAAAAATGGTACAGCGAGACTCTAATTGTGAAATTTGAGTGTCAAGCTTATCTCTGTATTTACATGATTTCTTTGGGTATCTGAAGTTCTAATTTAATCATGTTCTGCCTTAAAGCTAAGGAGAGTACAAATGCCCTGCACCTTCAAATTTCATAGTTTAATTACATATTACATTTCTGGCCTTGAAGTAAAAGATGTAGGAATGCCCATGTTTCAAAGGAGGTGGGATGCACCATGCTTTGCATCATTTCCTTTGGTCTTTCATTGTGGGACTTAGGGGTGAAGTGATATCTTACACATACTTGTGTCTACAACTGTGTCATATCCAGTAGACTGTCTTTGCTTAATTGATAATCCTTTTCTTACTGTCGGTTTGCTTAGTCTTAGCTGCCATGGTGTGGTTGCCATACAGTTACAGAACATGTGTGCCTTCAGTTCATGGACTTAAGGTTACATCTCTTTCACAGAATAAGCTGTTAATATAAGTCAGTATATTTGAATGATTTATGCTATTGGAGGCACTAAATTAACAGTACTTCTGAGTTAGCATCACAAGACAGTTTTGCTGCTCTAAGGCCTGAGTTATGGATGACAACTTAAAGAAATTGCTGTCATGGCCCTGGAGTGTCTCAATTGTTGCTGTCAAGTTCATTTCCCTGGTGAATGAAGCCAGGCTGCCATTGTGCAAAGATGGGTTCTGTCCATCTTTTTTGAGGATGATTTTCTTCCTCCTTCATTACAAACAGTAGAAGATTATTGGCATGTGCCATAATGGTATTTGAAATTGAGGGTATATGAGGCTGGAGTATGACAGTAAGTGGGAGCTATTTTCAAAGAGAGTATTCATTCCTGTGGTTAAACTGCATTTATTGGATTTGAGAAACAGCGGTGAAAATAATTAACTTTAGTCTATAAGCATAGCTTGAGGGGTTTATTTTTAATGCTGTACAGAAAGTTTGGGTTTCCATTTAGTTCAGTTGGATGGAAAGTACTTTTACAGTAGGAGCCAAATTTCTTCAAGTACCCACATTAAAACAGTTTTTGAAGGTTTTATTCCTAAGCTGTTGAACTGATTTACTTATAAATGTTCTAAAATGTTCTAAAAAAATTGTTCTGTATTGGAGCTGGTACAAAACTCATTGTGGCCCTAACTGTAGAGTCGTGACTTCCAAGATTAAGGTCATAGTTTTACTGTGAGCCCAAACTGGTACTTAGCATTATTTTTTTCCTTCCTCTATTTTTAATAATTCAATAACGTTAAGCTGCCATTTAATTTTCTGATACCACTTCTAGTAAATACCAGAACTAAAGAGAAGTAATAGATCTATGGAGAGGAATTACTGAATCTTCACTAATTTTTGCGGTCCAGCAATCTGGCCTTGTGACATTTTCCAGTTTTCTGTCTTGAATGGATACTGGAAAAATAACTGAAAAATTGGAAAAGTAATCTAAAGTGAGAGATGCAAGAATCTCAGTCTGCTCAGGTCTGTCATGCAAGACAAAGGAGGATGATCTCCTCCATAGTTTAGGAGACCTACATAGACTAAAAACTTGATAGTGAAGACACTTCTACCAATCAAACAAAAGGTAGCTGCAAATTGTATTTGGAGCTGGACAAATTTAACTAGAAAACTTGAAATAAGCTTAGAATTTTGAGTCATGGTAGCCAGGCAGTAGATCAGCTAACCAGGAGCTGTGCTAGATTCTCATATTGGAAATCTTAAAAATTGAAGTATGCTGGTTTTTGTAAAAACTCAACCATCACTCTTCAACTTGAAGACAAAATTAACTCAGGAAATCTTAGAGTATGAAGGAATTCAGACTAGACAATCAGAATGTGTTCTTCTGGCCGTTTATAGTGGGTTATTTACCTTCTGTGAACATAGTTGTGGCAATCATACTTTTTTTCCCTGACCTTTCCCACCATACAAGGGAGTGTTTGCACTTGCTCCACTCTTTTAAAAAATGAGATATATTTTCATCCCTTTCTTTTATGAATATCTTGTTTTGTTTGACAAACTCCAGGTTTGCATCTTCCTAAGAAAATTAACTGAGAGGAATTCATTCATCTCTATGATAGATTTAAATAGAGGTAGGGTAGTGTATTTATAGTTAGTAGTCACATTAACTTTTATTCTGAAAAATTGTCAAAGTCTCTGAAAATAGACTGTGAGTGCTGAGAGTATATTACCAGTTAACATATTTGATAAAATATCTAGTCTCTGTTTTGGGCAGGAGCATACTTTGTGTTCACTGCCTAGCTGTAAATGCTGGCAGCTACTTAAAATTGTGAAGAATCATATTAAGTTATTCATAAAGGACTATTTTTGTACTATTTGTGCTAGTATTAGCAATGTTTTTACCTTCAATTGACTGTTTGTGAACAAATGAATGAATAGTTTTGTGGATATTAGGGAAGTTAATCGGTGAGATTCATTTGCAGGTGCTTTATACTTTCCCCTAGCTTTGTAGACTAATAGCCCATGCCTTGCTATAGTGATTAGGTTATAGGGTACTATAAGTGTATAGAGGGGCATCTAATGGACATGTGACAGATACCTAAATGCTCTCTTAGGGAGATTGTAGTCTCAGGCTATGATACTGTAAACTGCACCTTTCAAGCAAATTTCTCTTCTTCTCTGAAACCCTTTGGTCAAATGGCAGAGTGTCCGCAAAGATGCAACGGTTTTTAAAACAAACTGAAAAAGGCATAACCCAGAATAATGGCCTCATGCAAAATGACAGAAGTGCTTGGTTAGTTCCTTTTTCCATTGTGCTAAAAGTTGAAAATATAGGAAGACAGGAGCAGGAGTTTTTGTTACTTGACACACACAGATCAGAACATGTAGTTGATGATAGCTTAGAATAGAATCTCAAAATGAAAATCATAGAATCATAGAATAGTTTGGGTTGGAAGGGACCTTTAAAGGTCATCTAGTCCAACCCCCCTGCAATGAGCAGGGACATCTTCAACTAGATCAGGTTGCCCAGAGCCCCATCCAGCCTGACCTTGAATCTTTCCAGGGATGGGGCATCTACCACCTCTCTGGGCAACCTGTTCCAGTGTTTCACCACCCACATTGTAAAAAATTTCTTCCTTATGTCTAGCCTGTGTCTTCCCACCTTTAGTTTAAAACCATTACCCCTTGTCCTATCACAGCAGACCCTGCTAAAAAGTTTTTCCCCATCTTTCTTATAGGCCCCCTTTAAGTACTGAAAGGCTGCAATAAGGTCTCCCTGGAGCCTTCTCTTCTCCAGGCTGAACAACCCCAACTCTCTCAGTCTGTCTTCATAGGAGAGGTGCTCCATCCCTCTGATCATTTTTGTGGCCCTCCTCTGGACCCACTCCAACAGGTCCATGTCTTTCCTGTGCTGAGGGCTCCAGAGCTGAACACAGTACTCCAGGTGGGGTCTCACCAGAGCAGAGTAGAGGGGCAGAATCATCTCCCTCGATCTGCTGGCCATGCTTCTCTTGATGCAGCCCAGGATACGGTTGGCTTTCTGGGCTGTGATCACACATTGCTGGCTCATGTCCAGCTTTTCATCCACCAGTACCCCCAATGCCTGTTTCCTTTCAGCTGAATACAAGTATGCCTTTAACCCTTGGAGCAGAGGTATGCAGCAAGAGAGAAAGGGAAACTTAAGGAATTAGACACTTTTTTTGTCCCTGGGTTACACCTCCACTCCCTCTAATGCACATTCAAAGTTTTAGTGTGCAGAAGGGCAATGATTCCCTCTTGCCATCAGCGCTGCAGGTAATCTATTGCATTAATCAGCCATCTAGTGTGAAATGCATAGGGAGTGATTATACTATCATACACAATATAATCAGCATGAAGCACTTGTCAAGACCAATACATCAAAGTTTAATTCAGTAATAGAATGAATTAGAGCAAAATGAAAAATTCTGTTCTCCAAGAAACACAGCACCCATAGCAAGCCTTTTTTTCTGAAGGCTGTATAGAGAAACCAGAGTGCATTAAAGAATTCTTTTTATGAATAAAATTGCAACTTGGATCCAACTGAATGCCGAGAGTACTTTTCCTTGGGTTCTTATCGAGGAGAGAACAGCACTGAAGTGTTTTGCCTATCCTCACTTATTCCATAAAATCAACTGTTTAATTGGAGCAATCTCCAGTGGGACTTCTGATTATGCTTTGTTCTAATGGAGATCTCTGTTCCTGGAAGAGTGAGGTGGCTTTGCCAGTCATTCTGAAGGCACTTGACCTTCTTGTTGAGAAGCAATAAATATCATACACTACCTTCTTTGAGGTTTCCAAGTGACTGTCCCAGTGAAAGTGCATATGTGTTTAAAAAACAGATGTAAACCACTTTAAAATCCTTTGCTGATACTTCTATTTTAAAGGGGTCATGGGTTCTGTCTCCTATTATTGTTACTATTCTGGCACTTCCAATGCTGGAAAATGATGCTTTTGTAATAGAATTGATTAGGCTCAAATGGGGCACAGTGGCAAGTGTGCAGCAAGTGCTGAAGCTGATTTGTCTGTTGCACAAAGGGAATGATCTTAATTACCTGGCTCCACTTCCTTTGAAATAATCAAATGTTTCTAACCTGGTAGCTTTGGGGTTTTTAGTTTTTTAAGAGAGACGTACATTAATGGGAAGAGCAAAGATATGTCAAACGTGCATCAGTTTCTTGCATATTTTAATTTTGCAAATGAATGGATCAATCTTAAGTATATTAAATGTAAAATTCCAAGACAAAGGCCAAGTTTCAGCCGCTGATTACACAGGTATTGTAAATGAGGAAACACTGACCCAAATCAGGGCTGCTACACAGCAGCCCTGACAAGACAGCATAATATTTCTAGGAAAAGCAGATTTCTTGGGAAGGCTGTAATCAAACAGTCAAACAGAATTATACACTGGATCTTCAGTCATGCTCAGTGTCCTAGCCCCCACTAAAACTGTTTCCACTACCACCCTCCCATTTACTGGGACAAGAGTAAAATATAATGGGATTTATGAAAACCGAGCAATGCTTAATCTCTTGGGAGAGTCTGTATACATTCCTTGCACTTTCTTTGGCTTCATGAATACATGCATACACAAGATGTGTAATTATTACAACACCTACTTTTACAGTGACTGAATACTTCTTAATCTTTTTCAATTTGCATGTTTAAATCCTAATCAGTGTAAAGGCATGCTGTTCCTTTCTCCCTCATGAATTCAGAGGTATGGATGTCTACTGAGAAATACAAAAGTACTGATGTTCCCCCATATGTACAAGGCATGCATGCATTGTGTAAAGCAGTAATGTAACCTATTTCTTCGTGGTGTGAGGTGCACTAAAGATGAATGACAACCGTACATTTTCAAAAAGAGGGCTATTTGAACTAAAGGTCTGTTTTGGCAAAGCTGGCTTTTTCCAGGTCAAAAGGATTAATGTTGAACCAAAATAGACAATTCCTCACTGCAATATGACAGTTCTAATATTCATTCCCTTGTGAAATTAATTGCAGTCACAGCATGACTTGTCTTACAGTTATCTTCTGGGGGAAAAAAATTGCATATGGGTTTGTGATATTTTGCCACTGTGCTGTAAGGAGCTTCATATTGGAAAGACATGGGTCACAGTCAAGGAATCCAAATCATAACTTTACTTCTGGTTTAGTTGGGGAGGAGAGGGGAGGGGATGGGATGTGTTGGTCATCTGAGATCCAGTATGAAAAGATATCTGGTGCCTGTGGAAAGGGAAACAGGAAAAAGTGAGCTGTGTTAGAAAAACAGAATATGTAAACACAAACACATTCTCTGTTTGGTTTTTTCTTTTTTTTTTTTTTTCCCCCATTTAATGAGACGTTTGTTCATATTGCGAGTGGCATTGGTGACATCATTAAATCTAGTCAAACAGGTCAACTTACTTGAGAATGCCAGGAATGTATTTTGGGAAACTTATTTTGAGTATAGGCTGTTGCAAACAGCAGTTTACAGGCTGAAGGCACTAGAAATGGATTTAGATCTGTTCCCCACAAATTAATTACAAGTAGCTGCCCTTCATTTTTCCGTAAGCCTTATCTGTAGTAAGGGGTGTGATCAGCAGTTTCCCCATATAGGAGCCATTAGGCAGAAAATAGAGAATCTCTTGTTTGAAGCCAGTGTAAACTTTCAGGTTGGCGGTGACATTTAAGGGCCAGCTCATGAGGGCTTCCACTGAGCAGCATCAGAGTGAAATAGGAAGAATATCCTCCAGGCTCCTTCCAGTCAGCATGTGGTAAAATCTGGGCACAAGTGAACATTTCCCTCAGACTTTTCAGCGCTAGGAGCGGGACAGGAACCAGTGAATTGAAAGAGCCAGAATGGAGCAGATGTCAGGGGAGGGGGAAGGCACTTGGGGAGAAGGAGGAGGAAAAAATAAATACAGGCAAACGCACACACGCTGGGGGGATGGGGGGGAGATCACACACATACACACAAAAACTTTAAACCCAAATAGGCTGAAGAGTGTGGGGTCATTGGCATTATGCTTCTTTCTCCCAGATGGTAGCCTTTGTAGCACTACAGGAGCTGAGCCTGAGGCTCTTTCTGTTCCCTTCTCTTCTCAGTGTGGGATTTTTGTGTCTCACTCTTTTTTCTGCAGGGAATTGGGCAGCCGTGAAAGCTGGGTGAGATCTCAGATGTGCACGCAGCCTGCCCTGAAGTCACCCTGAGCAGGGTGCAGTTGATTTATTGAAATTTTAAGTGGTTTGTGTGGGGTTTATTAGAAATACACTTGTCCTTGTGCTTCATTTGCATAAAAATAGCGTGGATTTCTGAGACAATCGCTGCTAACAATGTAGTTATGCTTGACATAGTTTCCCTCTTTAAACCACAGAAGTTTTTAAAGGATTTTGGTACTTTGGGATATCTCTTCCCTTTCCTGCCTCTTAGATGTACCGCATGCATAGTGGAGCTTCTGAAGAAGGCAAGTGAATTCCTTTGCTTCTAGTGGTGTTTCTGAGATGCAGAAAAAGAAAAGGCCACTCATTCTGTGGGGGCATGGTGTAATCAGTAGTGTGCATTCTGCCTTGCTGGATTATTGAAATACTTACCACGTGGTTAAGATATTCCACTTTGCTTTTGCTTCAGTCTGAAAACACTGGGAATCTGGTTACAAAGTATTAAATTGGCTTTTTCTTTTAGATGCTGAGAGGTACAGTGTCTCCTCAGTGCCCTAAAGTAATGCTTGAGTTTGAAAATAAATAAGTCCAAGATAACTATTCTACAAGGCTTTCCAATATGCCCCATCTTCTGTTTTGTTTTGTACATTGCAAGAAATATAGTCCTTTTGTCTTGGGCAGCGCTGAATGCATTGATGCTTAATAATAAGAACCAGTTGTAACGCCATTCAGAGGGACCTGGACAAGCTCAAGAAGTGGGCCCATGTGAACCTCAAGAGGTTCAACAAGGCCAAGTGCAAGGTCCTGCACATGGGTCGGGGCAACCTCCAGTATCAATACAGGCTGGGGGATGAAGGGATTGAGAGCAGCCCTGCCGAGAAGGACTTTGGGGTACTGGTGGATGAAAAACTGGACATGAGCCGACAATGTGTGCTCACAGCCCAGAAGGCCAACCGTATCCTGGGCTGCATCAAGAGAAGCGTGGCCAGCAGGTCGAGGGAGGTGATTCTGCCCCTCTGCTCTGCTCTGGTGAGACCCCACCTGGAGTACTGCGTCCAGCTCTGGAGTCCTCAGCACAGGAAAGACCTGCTGGAGTGGGTCCAGAGGAGGGCCACTAAAATGATCAGAGGGATGGAACACCTCTCCTATGAGGGCAGGCTGAGAGAGTTGGGCTTGTTCAGCCTGGAGAAGAGAAGGCTCCAGGGAGACTTTATTGTGGCCTTTCAGTACTTAAAGGGGGCTTATAAGAAAGATGGGGACAGACTTTTTAGTAGGGTCTGCTGTGATAGGACAAGGGGTAATGGTTTTAAACTAAAGGAGGGGAGATTTAGACTAGACATAAGGAAGAAATTTTTTACAATGTGGGTGGTGAAACACTGGAACAGGTTGCCCAGAGAGGTGTGTCCTGGTTTTGACCAGGATGGAGCTAGTTTTGCCTTCAGCAGCTCCTGTGTTTGGGATTTAGTGTGTAAAGAATGGTGATAGTACACTGATGTTGTTGGTTGCTGCTAAACAGTCAAGGACATTTTGCAGTTTCCCAGGTTTTGCTAATGTGCAGGTGCAAAAACTTGGGAGGGGTATAGCCAGAATAGTTGATCCAAACTGGCCAAAGAGAGTATTCCATACCATAGACGTCATGCCCGGTATAAGTGAGGGTCAGCTGGTGGGCCACTTCCCTTAACTTGCCTTAATCCTTAAGCTTCCCTTCGGGTTGCTTTTTGTTTCCCTGTTTTTCCTTTTTTTTTTTTTTCATCCGTTCGGGCCTTTTCGTTCGTTCATTTGGCTGTTTGTTCCCTTGCCTGCTCTCTCTGGAACTTGTTGTTCTGGGATAGCTGCGGGGGAGAATACCCCTGCTCCCTGACTGCTGCTTGGGATGGGCTGTATCGGTCGTTGCGTGGTGAGAAATTCTGTATCATTTCTTTTATATATTCTAGTATCCTTATATATATTATTATTATCATTATTAATATATTTTTATATTTTTCCTTTGCTGTCCTGGTGAACTGCTTTTATCTCAACCCGCGAGTTTTCCTTTCTCTCCGATTCTCCTCCCCACCCCACCGGGGAGATAGGGAGTGAGCGAGCGGCTGCATGGTATTTCGGTTACCATCTGGGGTTAAACTATGACAAGGTGGTAGAAGCCCCATCCCTGGAAAGGTTCAAGGTCAGGTTGGATGGGGCTCTGAGCAACCTGATCTAGTTGAGGATGTCCCTGCTCATTGCAGGGGGGTTGGACTAGATGACCTTTAAAGGACCCTTCCAACCCAAACCATTCTATGGTTCTGTTCTATAATTTGACTCTGTTTGGGGAGTGAAGCATGTTGAAGAGTATGTCTAAAGAAAGTCATGTGATTTAATTTTAAAAGAAGTTTTTAAAAACAGTTTTGGCTTTATTCACTCTCATGGCAGGTTTCGGACACCTAAAAAAAAAAAAACCACCCACAAAACAAAAACACAACCAAAAAACCCCCAAAAAATCCCACAAACAAAAAACCAACAAAACAGCATGCTCTACTGTATGTAACTACTATGCAGTAATAATCTGCATTAGTGTAGTGTCTCTCTGGTGTTCTGCACTGTACCATATCTTATTTTGTTGTGGTTTTCAGATTTCTTTAATATTACTTCCCCATTCCGTGTCGACCTGAATAGTAGCGGACTTGCAACCTTAAGGATCAAGCTCTGTTTCCACTGGCTCCTGTGCTGTGGCATACCAACATACTGAGTTTACTTCAGGAATGAATGTAATGTGATGGCCTGTGCTCTGGGTATCCATTTTGCATTCTTAGTTAGCAAAAGAATACTTGAATATGAGAATACTGTTATCTTGGAAGAACCAACTGCTTTTTTCTTTTTTTTTCTTTTTTTTTTTTTCAGCCTGTCACGAAGATTGCATAGTTTAAGAATATTCTTTAAATCTCTTGTAATGTATAAGGCACATTCTTAATGAGCAAATGAACTGTTGCTAAACAGTACTTTCAGATGTCTTCATGCTTCTATCAAAGTTCATGCTGATGAAGAGACAGCTGATTTAGAGAAAAAATCTTTCCATTTGAAAATTGTTACTGGAGACCCTGATGTATTTATGCCTGCCTTGCTATATAGTGTCAGGGAGCAGGTTCTAAAGTGATGGTATATGTGAAACATCAGTGCAAATTAGCTTTCCCTTCAAGCTCCGTAAACAGAAAATGTAAAACAAATTTTCTAGTGTAACCAAATTACTAAAGTAGTAGCAGTAAAAATATCTTATTCCTATTAGACTGCACAAAACCAGTGTTTACTGGATCTCTGAGGTCCAGATGCGTTTGGGAATGGGTTATATGATCAGCAGTACTTCTGCTGAATTTTGAGTGTTGAAATATATGTTTACAAATATATGTTTACAAAATACATGCTTTACTAATGCACTTGTTTGGTTCCTGTAATGTGAAGCTGGAAGATACATAGTTCTTGTCTGTAGAAAACATTTGCTTCTGGTACAAAAATTAGAAGAAAAACTTGGGTAATTTCCTGCTGTAACTTTATGTGAATTCTTTTTTGCTTTTGACTGATGTTCCTGTCTAATGGGCCATACATTGTGAACTATGGATTTTCTAATTCAAAAGACCCACTTAATGCCTTTTAATTGAGAAGATTGGCTTGATACAGTCTTTCAACTGCTTCAGATGGGCCACACCAGCTCCAAGATTCTGCATTCAGTCTGCCCGGTGTTAGGCATAGCTGGGAAACAAGCAGTGTAGCCTTTGAGGGGAGAAAAAGTGTTACAGTATAGAAGTTTGCAATTAGTCATTGGCTGCTGCATTTTTAATAAAAAACCTAATTTAGCAATTTTTTTAAAAATCAGGTGCTCTGTGGATGTGTATAGTCTTAAATCCCCACTGCAAGTTGGAGCAGAAGGCCAGTTGGCTACAACAGCTGAAAAAATGGAACAGTGTGGATGTTTGTCCCTGGGAAGATGGTAACCATGGAAACGAGCTACCCAATTTAACCAATGCTTTGCCTCAGGGTGCAAATGCTAACCAAGGTGAGCCTAAATATATGCACTGACTGCAGCATATAATGTACCCTCTATCTTATATACTCTAGCCTTGCAGAATTCAGCACTCTTTCCTGGGACAAGTAACTTTCTTGTTGAGGATTGACCAGCCAAATTTATTTTCACTAATATTATCCTTGAAGAAAGGATAAATAGGGTTTTTTTTGTGCTGGGGCTGCAATATTTTCAAAGCAAGTATTTGTGTTTAGTTAGGTCTTCTAATTTTTCACTTGGTTCTTCTAAATACTTGTTGCATGAAAATTGGATGTCCCTGAAGCATGTCATGTAAAAGCCTGTTGTTTCTTTGCTTGACTGTAATCTTATATCCATTCTGGTGTTGGAGTTTTTATTTTGTTTGCAGTTACAAAGCCTTTGATACTTACTTAAAGGGAGATCTGTTGTAACTGCATTAAACTGAGTGTGTGAGAAACTAAAGCACCTATCTGTGGGATATGCTCTGTGTTGTGCAGTCTGCATTGATGGGGGGGGGTGGTGCAGAGGCAACACTGCCTTCTCGGAGGAGGTGTCTCTTCTTACTTGATATCATGCTTTCTAATCTAAAATGTGATTATCAAATCTGACAGAAGCCTTCTCCAGTCATCTTCAAGCAAAGATTGCTACTTTGCTAATAACTGAGGAAGATGCCGGATATTTACCTGGGAAAAACAACTCTTATAATCCTCAAAACCCTCAGTCCCTCAGTATTTTGATACATATTTCATATAATCATGATAAAATGAAATGCTTGTGGGAGGTGGCAGATTTGGGCTTAGATGGGTGTTTCCTTGTTTCTTTTTCTTGGAAGATTACCTCTGAAGGAAATAGACTTGGTTCGTTTTTAAATCTTGGAGCTAGCTGGGGACAGAAGTTCATTCAGCATATAACTTCCTACAGAGGTGTTTTGCTTTCTGGATCTCGTGATGTTCAGCCCAACCTGGTCAGGCTAGTGGCAACTCTGATATGGCATTTCAACATTCATAGACGCAGTGCCGTGTTAACAGAGTGCTTTTGCCATCGGAGGATGTCCAGTAAGGATTATGTCAGTCCCATGGCCTCAGTACCTTGCTTTCTTTGCAGTATTTGTATATGTTTATGACAAAAAATTATACAAGTGCTTGAAGTTAATGTCACTTCTCAAAGAGAACAACTAAAAATCTTTCATGTGATATTTATCTGTCCCTCATCCTAGTAGCTCTGGGTCTGAGAAGGAGAGAAGCTGGGGATGCTTGAGTAGCTGTGTGCAATATACTTTCTACTTTGTTTTTAAGGGAGTTCTGTACGTGCTGTTTAATGTCCTTCATCTCTAGCTGTTCCCTTTGCAAAGTCCTATTTAGCATTAGCCATGCTGGTTTGTAGATCTCTCTGAATGCAAAGTGAATGACACACACTTTGTCTGAGCTGTTGGGTAATAGGATGTGAAATGTCATCTGCGGTCTGCTCCTTGCAGAGGGGGGCAAGGCAAGTTGCTGTCAGTTGGGGGTTGGTGAATAGGTAGAAGACAAGACTACTGTGAATGACTGATTCGCATATGAATGAGTAAAAGCTGATGCAGCTTTCTGAACTTGTGAAAATGACAGATTCATCGAACAGGCCGCATCGGACGGTGTTCACTCGAGCCATAGAGGCGTGCGATCTGCACTGGCAGGACAGCCACTTACAGCACATTATCAGCAGTGACCTATACACCAACTACTGTTACCATGACGACACTGAAAACTCGCTCTTTGACTCTCACGGGTGGCCTCTCTGGCATGGTAAGTGGCTAAACCGGAAAGACGTTTCCATGACTTGCTGCTTTGTTCAGTTTCTATGGCATTATTTTGGGGGGATGGTCGGGAGATGAATGAAAAGCCTGGCAAAAAGAACAGAGGCTCCCTTGAAATGCTGGCTCAGAAGTAGTCCTTTAAGTCTCTCTTGCATAGTTTTAAAAACAAAACAAAGAAAACAAACAAAAAAACCCTTTTGAGTAACCTAGCAAAACAGACCATTGCAGACATGGAAGCATTGCTATTCCTCAATTATTTTCTCCATTTTAGAACATGTTCCTACAGCCTGTGCGAGGGTGGACGCGCTACGATCTCATGGATACCCACGAGAAGCACTGAGGCTAGCAATAGCTATTGTTAATACACTAAGAAGACAGCAGCAGAAACAGCTGGATATGTTCCAGGCTCAGAAGAAAGGTAAATGTGGGGAAGAGAGAAGGGCAAAGGACATGACAAGGTGACAATAACACTGGACTGGAACTTTGCATGAGAAAACTGCTTTTGAAACTAAAGCCAAAGAGGTGACACTAACTCTTCAGTCCAAATGATCGTAGTGGTAATGTCACATTCTGGATGTTGGAGGTGATTTTTTAAACTGGGTTGTGAGCTCTGCAGGGCAAGGGCTCTGTTCTGCCTTCTGTAATACATCTGACATGATGGGACCTTTACCCCAATCAGGGTTTTTGGTTACACAATGTAAATATTCATCCTGTGTAATTTATAGGTTTTTAAACAGAGCTTTGCATTTGGCACATCAGGTATTTAAAATAATTTTTTCCTCTGACGTATAATTTAGCAGAGCTATATATTTCTAAGGTGGAAGCCTAAAGTTGACATTGAGGGTAACAAGGCAAAGTCTGCACTACAGAAATTCATCAAATTTGGCAGTTTGTTCCAAAAGTCTCTTATGATGCTTAAAACTTTAGTGGATTCACATCGCTGGAAATGAGATTTTTGAAACACTGGCTTTATAAAATGTTCTGTGGTGTTCCTCTGAGCACTATTCCTATTTTTTGAAGGAACATTCTACCAAAAATAATGCTGCACTGAACTTTGTCATAAGTTTGAAGAGGTAGTGGAAGAAGGAAAGGATGGTTTTGTGGTTAAAGAATGCACATGGAAAAACTGGAATTACATTCTCAACTACTACAAGAACACCTTTCATTCAAATTTTATTTTAGATCTTTGTTGCTACTCTTAACTATGTGTATCCTCATGCATTGTAGGCAAAAATACCAGTGTGAAGTCACGTGTGTAAATTTTTCAAGTGTATGTGCAGGTGTTTTCCCAGAAATGATCATTTAGAAATTTAAGTGAAGACAAGGTAGACACCTGACTGAAAAAAAAATTAGCTGGCTGTTCCTATGTGCCTTCATTTCCGTTTCACAGTACCCAAGGAAGAAGTTTTGAGCACTATTGCAGATCCTAGATTTGAATAAAACTTAAAAGCACTTTGTATTATTACTTAGGAGAATTTTTCTGAGTCTTTTTATCGTGTAATATATCTTTCCTTAACATGTGCTCCCTTAAAAGCTTTGCACGTTTTCCAGCTTCTCAGACTGGGGAGGTAAGAAGGGAGGGGGCTACGTCAGTGTGTGTATGTGTGTACATACCGCTGACAGGTGTGAAGGGTCTGCTGCAAGTGTGCTGGTCGTAGTACTGCTCCTTTCAATTCCCAGTTGCTAATGCATTATCTAGACATTCAATACTTCTGCTAAGTTCCTTTCCCTGTGAGCTGTTTCTATAGCTGTCAACTAATATTGTGCTAAAAATGGAGTGTATGAAATGCAATTCATCATACCCCAAAACAAAGAAGTCATTTCTATGTTGTTACTCGCTGCTTTTGGTTTTTTTTTCCTCTTATGTTGGGAATTTAAAATATATTCTTTTAATACTGCAAAATATGCTGATCTTCTCTATAAGCAGATCAATTCCTCTGCTATCTGGGGATAAAACCAGGCTCGCTAGGGATAAGCCTGGGGGTGGCACGCCAATGTATGAGGGACAGCGTGCTAGCGAGGTCCTTCAGTCTGCCATCTCAGATAAGGTAGGAGATAGAGATCCATGCAGCAGCAAGGATGCAAGGGTCATTGATCTGTTAGTAACCATGGAAACGCCTGAGATTGGGCACATAGGAATTAGGGCTTCTCCCCCCAGGAAGGTGGCAGGATCATTAGCCCAGCTGAAGTGCATCTACACAAATGCACGCAGCATGGGCAACAAACAGGAGGAGCTGGAAGCCATTGTACAGGGGGAAACTGTGATATAGTTGCCATCACGGAAACATGGTGGGATGACTCGCACAACTGGAGTGCTGCAATGGATGGCTACAAACTCTTCAGAAGGGATAGGCAAGGAAGGAGAGGTGGTGGGGTAGCCCTGTATGTTAGGGAGAGTCTTGACTGCCTAGAGCTTGAGGACGGTGACGCGAGGGTTGAGTGCCTATGGGTAAGAATCAGGGGGAAGGCCACCAAGGCAGATATCATGGTGGGAGTCTGTTGTAGACCACCCAACCAGGATGAGGAGGCAGATGAAGTATTCTACAAGCAGCTGGGAGAAGCCTCACGATCGCTAGCCCTTGTTCTCGTGGGGGACTTCAACTTGCCAGATGTCTGCTGGAAATATAATGCAGCAGAGAGGAAACAGTCCAGGAGGTTCCTGGAGGGTGTGGAAGATAACTTCCTCACACAGCTGGTGAGGGAGCCCACGAGGGAAGGCGCCCCACTGGACCTGTTGTTTGTGAACAGAGAAGGTCTTGTGGGTGATGTGATGGTTGGAGGCCCTCTTGGGCATAGTGACCATGAAATGATTGAGTTTTCGATTCTCAGAGAAATAAGGAGGGCAGTCAGCAGAACTGCTACCTCGGACTTCCGGAGGGCAGTCTTTGGCCTGTTTAGGAGACTGGTTGGCAGAGTCCCTTGGGAGGCAGTCCTGAAGGGCAAAGGAGTCCAGGAAGGCTGGACATTCTTCAAAAGGGAAATCTTAAAGGCACAGGAGCAGGCCGTCCCCAGGAGCCAAAAGATGAGCTGGTGGGGAAGAAGACTGGCCTGGCTGAACAGAGAGCTTCGGCTGGAACTTAGGAAACAAAGGAGAGTCTATAACCTTTGGAGGAAGGGGCAGGCCACTCAGGAGGACTACAAGGATGTCATGAGGTTATGCAGGGAGAAAATGAGAAGGGCCAAGGCCCAACTTGAACTTAGTCTGGCTACTGCTGTAAAAGACAACAAAAAGTGTTTCTATAAATACATCAGCATCAAAAGCAGGGCAAAGGAGAATCTCCCTCCTTTACTGGATGCGGAGGGAAACATAGTGACAAAGGATGAGGAAAAGGCTGAGGTACTTAATGCCTTCTTTGCCTCAGTCTTTAACAGCAAGGGAAGTTGTTCTCTGGGCACCCAGCCCCCTGAGCAGGAAGACAGGGATGGGAGCAGAATGAAGCCCCCATAATCCAAGGGGAAATGGTCAGTGACCTGCTACACCACCTAGACACACACAAGTCTATGGGGCCAGATGGGATCCACCCAAGGGTGCTGAAAGAGCTGGCAGAAGTGCTCACCAAGCCGCTCTCCATCATTTATCAGCAGTCCTGGCTAACCGGGGAGGTCCCAGTTGATTGGAGGTTAGCAAATGTGACGCCCATCTACAAGAAGGGCTGGAAGGAGGATCCTGGGAACTACAGGCCTGTCAGTCTGACCTCGGTGCCTGGGAAGGTTATGGAGCAGATCATCTTGAGTGCCATCATGCGGCACGTACGGGACAACCGGGCGATCGGGCCCAGTCAGCATGGAAGTGTCCTGGTTTCAGCCAGGATGGAGCTAGTTTTGTCTTCAGCAGCTCCTGTGTTTGGGATTTAGTGTGTGAAGAATGGTGATAGTACACTGATGTTGTTGGTTGCTGCTAAACAGTCAAGGACATTTTGCAGTTTCCCAGGTTTTGCTAATGTGCAGGTGCAAAAACTTGGGAGGGGTATAGCCAGAATAGTTGATCCAAACTGGCCAAAGAGAGTATTCCATACCATAGATGTCATGCCTGGTATAAGTGAGGGTCGGCCAGTGGGCCTCTTCCCTTAACTTGCCTTAATCCTTAAGCTTCCCTTCGGGTTGCTTTTTGTTTCCCTGTTTTTCCTTTTTGTTTTTCATTCATTCATTTGGCTGTTTGTTCCCTCGCCTGCTCTCTCTGGAACTTGCTGTTCTGGGATAGCTGCGGGAGGGAATACCCCTGCTCCCTGACTGCTGCTCGGGACGGGCTGTATCGGTTGTTGGGTGGTGAGAAATTCTGCATAGTTTTTTTTATATATTCTATTATTCTTATATATATTATTATTATTATCATTATTAATATACTTTTATATTTTTCCTTTGCTGTCCTGGTGAACTGTTTTTATCTCAACCTGCGAGTTTGCCTTTCTCTCTGATTCTCCTCCCCACCCCAGTGGGGACAGGGGGAGTGAGCGAGCGGCTGCGTGGTATTGGGTTACCATTTGGGGTTAAACCACGACAGAAAGGCAGGTCCTGCTTGACTAACCTGATCTCCTTCTATGACAAGATGACCCGATTAGTGGATGAGGGGAAAGGCTGTGGACATTGTGTACCTGGACTTTAGTAAAGCCTTTGACACCATCTCCCACAGCATCCTCCTGGAGAAACTGGCTGCTCATGGCTTGGATGAGTGTACTCTGCGCTGGGTAAAAAACTGGCTGGATGGCTGGGCCCAAAGAGTTGTGGTGAATGGAGTTAAATCCGGTTGGCGGCCGGTCACAAGTGGTGTTCCCCAGGGCTCAGTAATGGGGTCAGTCCTGTTCAATATCTTTATCAATGATCTGGACGAGGGGATCAAGTGCGCCCTCAGTAAATTTGCAGATGACACCAAGTTGGGCGGGAGTGTTGATCTGCTTGAGGGTAGGCAGGCGCTACAGAGGGATCTGGACAGGCTGCATCGATGGGCCAAGGCCAACTGTACGAGGTTCAACAAAGCTAAGTGCTGGGTCCTGCACTTGGGTCACAACAACCCCCAGGCAACGCTACAGGCTTGGGGAGGAGTGGCTGGAAAGCTGCCTGGCGGAAAAGGACCTGGGGGTGTTGATTTGACAGCTGGCTGAATATGAGCCAGCAGTGTGCCCAGGTGGCCAAGAAGACCAACAGCATCCTGGCTTGTATCTGAAACAGTGTGGCCAGCAGGACTAGGGAAGTGATTGTCCCCCCTGTACTTGCACTGGTGAGGCCATACCTTGAGTACTGTGTTCAGTTTTGGGCCCCTCACTACAAGAAAGACATTGAAGTGCTGGAGTGTGTCCATAGAAGGGCAACGAAGCTGGTGAGGGGTCTAGAGCACAAGTCCTATGAGGAGCGGCTGAGGGAACTGGGGTTATTTAGCCTGGAGAAAAGGAAGCTGAGGCGAGACCTTGTTGCCGTCTACAACTACCTGAAAGGAGGTTGTAGGGAGGTGGGTGTTGGTCTCTTCTCCCAAGTAACAGGCGATAGGACAAGAGGAAATGGCCTCAAGTTGCACCAGGGGAGGTTTAGATTGGATATTAGGAAACATTTCTTCACCAAAAGGGTTGTCAGGCACTGGAACAGGCTGCCCAGGGAAGTGGTGGAGTCACCATCCCTGGAGGTATTTAAAAGACGTGTAGATGTGGAGCTTAGGGACATGGTTTAGTGGTGGCCTTGGTAGTGACAGGTTGACGGTTGGACTTGATGATCTTAAACGTCTCTTCCAACCTAAACGATTCTATGGTTCTATGATTCTGTAGTTTCAGTTCAGCAACCACCACCTGCTTCTACTTAGCTCTCATTCATGTGACTGATCTGACGTCCGTGGAACCACTTGCATGATTTCAAGTTAAATGTCTATATGAATGGAGGACTGAAGCCTTTGTTTGCCATGACACGAGTGAAGCTCACAATAGATGAAATGGAATATAAGTGAGTCAGTAAGAAGTCACTGATATTAATCCTTTTTGGTAACATCACGTGCTTCTGCCTGTCGTCTTTAGCACATGCTATTTGTTAGTAAGACAATTATTTGCTTGTTTGTTTTTCATATTACATATCAGTTGATTATTTATAAAAAAGCCACCCTCCTGAACACTCAGTTCAACAGTGTGGCTGTGTTTCACTTTGTAGCCCCGCACATTTATATAGGGAATAAGCAAGCTTTTGAAGCTTTGTGATAATACATATGGTTATTCAGAAAGATGACACTTTGTGAACAAGAGAGAGCAGAGGCAGATACAAGTTAGTGTGTAATAGGCAGAGAAACAGAGCATCCGTAATGGCTTGTATACAATTTTTAAATGGTCACCCATAAGGCATCTGATCTCTCATAGTTCAGTTGTGTGTATGTGTCTAGGAGAAAAAAGTTGGGAGTCAAAGGGGAGCTACTGCCATAAGACACTCAGTAAAAAAAGGGATTTGGGAAATCTCTAACCTCTGTTACCACAGCCACACTTCCTTCAATTCATTGTGCTAAACAATTTTTCCACGTTGTAACTGATTGGTGGATGAGGGCTACAAAACAAAGTATCCATGAAGGTATTTGTTGACTGAAACTTTAAAATGACAAAAAAAAGCACTTAAAGGACAATTTTTTCTTGTATACCTCATTTAAACACTTTATCCTTTTTTTCCTTCTTTTTTTTTTTAGGAGCTGTCATCCTGAGTTTATTACTTCAATAAATATTTAGATGCAAGATAATCTCATATTTTATTTATTAAAATGGAACATTTTGGAATATTTTAATTTATTTCAGTGCCATCAGATTCACTTAAGATGTAAAAATGGTACTGCGTCTTTTGAGTGAGGAAACGATTGTGAATATTTTACAAAAAAAAAGTCTTTGCTATAATTTTTCAGCAGACATTTTCAGAAGAGTTACCGGTATCAAGCAAGAGATTTCAAAAGATACTGCAGTTGAAATTTTTGACCCATAATGCACTTTGCTAGTGCTCAAAATGTTTGGCCTTTGTCCATTTTCTTTTTTTCCTCTTTTAACATATTCACAAAGGGCAATGAATTCACCCTGAAAAATACCATTTTCTCCTACTAAGCAGAAGCTACTGGAAATACTTTGAACTCTGTACTGAGAGCATTTTAATCAGTTTTACTTCTATAATTGTTTTGAGGGGCTAACATGCGCTCTCTTTCCCTCCCTCCTCCCTCCATCTTTTCTGCCACAGAACTTCTCCACAAAGAAGTAACCTCAATAAGGAATCTTGAAGGTTGGGTGGGACACCCTTTGGATCCGATTGGCACCCTCTTCAGTAGCCTGATGGAAGCCTGCAGGGTGGATGATGAGAGCTTCCATGGATTCTCAGACTTCACGGGTAAGGCCAAATAAGACTTTATAGCAGCAACCCTCTCTACATACATTGCTTTGTCCTCTTTTTGAGAAATTACAGGAAATCACAGAATTGTTGAGGTTGGAAGGCTTCTCTGGAGATCATCTAGTCTACCTGCTCTGCTCAGAGCAGAGTCACCTAGAGCAGGTTACCCAGGACTATCTCCAGTTGGGTTTTGAATAACCCCAAGAATGAACACTGTACAACCTCTCTGGGTGACCTCTTGCAGTGTTTGACCATCCCCACAGTAAAAAAGTGTTTTCGTATGCTCAGATGGAATTTCCTGTATTTCAGTTTGCGCCCATTGCCTCTTGTCCTGTCACAGGATACCACTGAGAAGAGTCTGACTCTTCTTTACATTCTCCCATCAGATATTTATACATTTTGGTAAGATCCTCCTGAGCCTTTTCTTTTACAGGCTAAACAATCCCAGCTGTCTCAGTCTCTTATATGGGAGATGCTCCAGTCCTTTAATTATCTTTGTGTCCTCTCACTGGATCTGCTCCAGTATGTCCATGGGAAGCCCAGTACTGGACATGGCACTCCAGGTGTGGGTTCACCAGTGCTGAGCAGAGGGGAAGGATCACCTCCCTCGATCTGCTGGCGACGCTCCTCCTATGCAGTCCAGGATGTTATTTGACTTCTTAGCTACAAGTGTACATAATACTTCAAATCGATGACAAAACACTTAAAATTTATAACATACATGGTCTATAAAGGATATGAATTGGAAAATAGTGTTGCAGTATTGATACATGATTTAGGACAGGATGTGTACACCCATTTTAACTTCAGCATTTGCTTCCCAGGAGCTTAACTGATTTATTCTTTATTCTCAGTCTCTTTCCACCTCTGTGGTAGTTTCTTATCACCTTCTGTGTGGTCAGAAACTCGATTCATCCCTCTACTTACAGGTCTTTTATATGCACATCCCCAGTCTTCTTGGGGCTTTGCCTCAAAACTCATTTTATTCAATTAGATTTTCTTCAATAAACTTCTAATCCCATATCCACCAATTCTGGAAGAACTTTAATTAAAAGAAATCAGATTCTTTGCAATTAGAAAAAAAACAAAACAACCTCATGAAATAAAAGTAGTGTGTGTTGAAAAGTAAATTCCCCATACACATGCATATGCAATCTACCAAATCCATTCTGCCTTCTCAATTGCTGCAGCTGTCCATCTCCTTACATCTGTACATTACAACTTTTTGTTCCCAAACTAGACTGTAAACTGCTAGAGGTTGGAATAGCATTTTGTCATATGGTGTATCTGTGAAGTGCCAAATGAATCAGTAGTACTCTTTAAAGCAATTTATGGCTTGGTCTGTGTGGAATTTACAAGTAATCTTTACTAAAAGTAGCACTTCTAGTGTTAATAAAAGTCAGAAACATTATACATGTTTATCATAAATACAACTGTAACAAATAAAAAAATCATGAAAAGAGCTCTAGCAAACAGGATGCTTTAAAGTTGTGGACTTCCCAGGCCTGCTGTATTTGCACAATCCTAATAGCATCAACTGAAATCTATGCAGGTGTATAAGCACCTTCCCTTTCCACTTATACAACAACAAAGCTTTAAGGAGATACAGAAATGGATGGGGAAAAAAATTGAAATAGATCTTCCAATTTTGGCCTTATTAACACAAAGCTGGAGAAACTGCCTTTCTCCAAATCATGTAGTTTAAAATGAAAACTTTTATTTTTACTTGAGTGGGTTTTTTAAAACCTAATTGTTTTGTGTATTTCTGCCATGTGGAATTGGATCAGGTAGTTTAGATTGGATCATTGGATCTTGAGATTGTGCTAGTAATTTAAATAATTTTTAAAAATGAATACTGACAGAGTAAGCATTTGTAAATGTGGAATTATAGGCAGATTATGGATTAGACTGATTTCCTGATGTGTTGTTCTTTGTGTCACCCTTTACAGAGAACGTGGGGCAATGCAAATCTCTGGAGTACCAGCACCTGCCTGCACACAAGTTCTTAGAAGAAGGGGAATCTTATTTAATGCTGGCTGTGGAAGTAGCATTGATAGGGCTGGGACAGCAACGAATAATGCCAGATGGCTTGTATGCACAAGAGAAGGTTTGTCGAAATGAGGAGCAGCTCATTTCTAAGCTACAGGAAATTGAATTGGATGATACTCTGGTGAAGATTTTTCGAAAACAAGCAGTCTTCCTATTAGAAGGTAGCTCAATGTAGATGCTAACTGCTTCTTTAAACTGTCTTCACTTACACAAGCCCACTGAATTAGTATTCAAGTAGAAACTGCCTTACATACTTTAAATGTTTTTTGATGTAGAACTCCAGCAAAATTTTGTTTCCAGTCTCTTATGAAAATCAAACATACTTCAGATATCACATGGCTGTAGAGATAAGGCATCTACTGACCTATAAGCCTTTCATTTTAATTTTTATTGCATTTTGTTCTTTAGATTTGTTACTTGTCATAATCTCAGTATCCTAATTATACAACCCAGGCTCACAATTAAATAATATAGACATCAGTTATCATCAACAGTTCTCAGGTAGCAAATTTCTAAATGTCATTTGTATCCTGAAAAAGGATTGGCAGCTTTGTAAATGCATGAAGATTTTTACCTCTGTTTCCAAGTGAAGAGCTCAGAAAATTCACTTAGATTTGCTGGGACAGAAATATAACATTTTCTTTGTAGCAATTAGGAAAATGACCTGCCTCTGAAGTTTGTATCATACATGAAAATTGAAATATATGGTCAAATATTGAGGCTTAAGGCCTAGTCTTGTGACTAAATTTTGATTAAGACAAATAACTTGTGTTTGGGAATTAGCCGGTGTATTGCAATAAAATCTGCACAAAAAAGTGCATACTTTTGCCTTCGCTTTTAAAAAGGCTTAACATATAGCACTTAAGCCTCATGTTCAGAGAGTAGTCTTGTGGGTTCTAAGGTTGTCTTTCTAGTTTTTGGTTTTTTAAATGGAAGAAAAAACTTTAAAGGAACCAATTAGCTAAAGGCATGGTCCAAGTTTTGAGTGCTTGCTCAAGGGATGGTGGGGAGTGTGATACTGCTCTAGGTAAGTTGTGAAGACTGTTACACAGCAGTCAGATTTTGTTTTCTTTCAGTAAGACATTTGTCTTTTAAAACTACTTCTTTAATGGAAGAGACGCAGTATGTTGTTTAGGGTTCTCAGCTTTGAGTCACTATTATTGCTCAGATCCTTAAAGACTTTGGTACCTACTGATGGTGCCATTTGAAACTGCAGAGAAGCTGCGCCATAGGGAGAGTTTCCATTATAGTGTGGCTGTAACTGCTGCTTTATGGCCTTTGGACAAGAACAGCTGCTTGCTGGATCCAGCTATTAACCACCATAGAGGGATCCTATGGATTATAGGATTTGCTGCATCTATTTACTGGTAAGGATGCTTTATGAGGAAAAGGCAGGATTTCTCTCAAGTATTCTCTGATACTTCTACTTTACTACTTCGATCACTGATATTCTTTTTGTTTTCTTAGAGTAGTAAACAAGTGATCATAGCAGGAAATCTGCTAAAATAACTACCTACAAAATTACTGTGGTGAGCTGTGTGCAACAATGGGCTTGCATTACTGTGTGCTGAGAAATCTGGCTTTTCTGCAATAGCTTCAGTTTACTCCAGATTAGGCAGAAACTTCCAGCTCACATGGAGGAAAAACTGTGCAGTGATTTAAGATCCTAATCGTATCAATTGTGTTTTTATAGTTAAAGTCCTGTAGATATAATAAAGAAAGCTTAATCTAATATTAGGATGATTTCTATGCTGTTAATGCAGATTAATGCATGCTGTATGTAGCTACCATTTGAATGCATAGGAAAGCAGAACATAAGACTGTGTTGCAAGAACTGTTCTAATTTTTTGCTTGACTGCTAAGTTAATGGCAGGATATATTTTCATATAAATGCTTTGTCATGTATTCTTCATGTCCTAACTGAGTTTCTGACTGGACCACCAAATGGCAAACATACATGAAATGGCTTCTTTCATTGAAGCAATGCCAGATATTTTTGAATGGCTTTCAACTTCGTTTTAAATGATTGAGACACACACTGTCACCTACTTAATCTTCATTGATGTTTCCTTTGTGATCAGCCTCAGTCTTCAGAAATGCCCACCTATGGAGCTCAGATTTTTTTTCATGCCTAGTGATTTTTGCATTTTGCGCTAAGACACCAGTCAGAAAAACATTGCTGAAACAGCTGTGCTGGTCCAAATTGTTACCATCTCTCTCTCTCATGGAGTTCATCATCCTCTGCAGCAGAAGTGATTGAATAAATTTTGTGAATACTCCTCATCTGCTTCAGTGTAGGGTCAGCCATGTTAGTTTGAACCACTGCTGGAAGCTATGACACGTGTGACTGCAGTGAAGAAGCGTGCTCACACAGTCATTCATCCATCCAAGTGTGGTGGGTTGGAATCTCTAGTAGAAGAGGAAGTAGTAACTTCTAGGACTGCTGGCTGCTATTTGTGCAATAATTGTCCAATAATACTTAATGTAAGATTCTTATTCTGTATCTTGCAAAATTTAATGCCTGAACCTCTAGCCACTGAAGTAAAAAGCTGCTTGACACAGTTTTCCTATTAATAGGAATAACAGTCTTGAGGTTGCAGGAAAAATGTAAAAATGGGATTCATATGCACCATGAACATTCAGAACCCAATCAAATACTTTCATTTAATTTTTTTTAAATCGTCATTTCTGTTGTCAATCTTGACACTGCTGTTATGAAGTACTGCACTGGCTGCACTGAGTGTGAGCAAAATCCATTGCCCCAACAATGGGAATAGTTTCCCCGCAACAAATACAATTTGTAACATTGTGTGGCTATAATGGACTGTACTGGGTTTGCGTGGCAAGGTTTTGGTAGTGGGGGGGCTACAGGGGTGGCTTCTGTGAGAAGCTGCTAGAAGCTTCCCCTATGTCCGATAGAGCCAATGCCAGCCAGCTCCAAGACGGACCCGCCACTGGCCAAGGCCGAGCCAATCAGCGACAGTAATAGCTCCTCTGTGATAACATATTTAAGAAGGGGGAAAAAAACTGCTGCGGGATTATAGCAGCGGAGAGAGGAGAGAGAAGATGTGAGAGAAACAACTCTGCAGACACCAAGGTCAGTGGAGAAGGAGGGGGAGGAGGTGCTCCAGGCGTCAGAGCAGAGATTCCCCTGCAGCCTGTGGTGAAGACCATGGTGAGGCAGGCTGTCCCTCTGCAGCCCATGGAGGTTAACGGTGGAGCAGATATCCACCTGCAGCCCGTGGAGGACCCCATGCAGGAACAGGTGGATGCCTGAAGGAGGCTGTGACCCCATGGGAAGCCCGCGCTGGAGCAGGCTCCTGGCAGGACCTGTGGATCCGTGGAGAGAGAGGAGCCCACGCTGAAGCAGGTTTGCTGGCAGGACCCGTGATCCCGCGGAGGGGCCCACGCTGGAGCAGTCCATTCCTGAAGGAATGCACCTCGTGGAAAGGACCCACGCTGGAGCAGTTTGTGATGAACTGTAGCCCATGGAAAGGACTCACATTGGAGAAGTTCGTAGAGGACTGTCTCCTGTGGGAGGAACCCCACCCTGGAGCAGGGGAAGAGCATGAGGAGTCCTCCCTCTGTGGAGGAAGGAGTGGCAGAGATGACGTGTGATGAACAGGCTAGAGAGGTCAGCCTGTGTGAACCTTATGAAGTTCAACAAGGCCAAGTGCAAGGTCCTGCACATGGGTCGGGGCAATCCCAAGCACAAATACAGGCTGGGTGGAGAATGGATTGAGAGCAGCCCTGAGGAGAAGGACTTGGGGGTACTGGTGGATGAAAAGCTAGACATGAGCGGCAATGTGCACTTGCAGTCCAGAAAGCCAACCGTATCCTGGGCTGCATCAAAAGAAGTGTGACCAGCAGGTCAAGGGAGGTGATTCTCCCCTTCTACTCCGCTCTCGTGAGACCCCACCTGGAGTACTGCATCCATCTCTGGGGCCCCCAACACAAGAAGGACATGGACCTGTTGGAGTGAGTCCAGAGGAGGGCCACGAAGATGATCAGAGGGCTGGAGCACCTCTCCTATGAAGACAGGCTGAGAGATTTGGGGTTGTTCAGCCTGGAGAAGAGAAGGCTCCAGGGAGACCTTCTAGCAGCCTTCCAGTACCTAAAGGGGCCTACAAGAAAGCTGGAGAGGGACTTTTTATAAGGGCATGTAGTGATAGGACAAGGGGTAATGGCTTTAAACTGAAAGAGGGTAGATTTAGATTAGATATAAGGAAGAAATTCTTCCCTCTGAGGGTGGTGAGGCACTGGAACAGGTTGCCCAGAGAAGTTGAGGATGCCCCATCCCTGGAAGCGTTCAAGGCCAGGTTGGACGGGGCTCTGAGCAACCTGGTCTAGCGGAAGGTGTCCCTGCCCATGGCAGGAGGGTTGGAACTAGATGATCTTTAAGGTCCCTTTCAACTCAAACCATTCTATGATTTTCTGGAGACCAAGTCCAGACCAAAGGGTTATTTAAATGCCTAATGTCAGGTGAGACATTAATAAGGATCAGGTGCTGCTGTAGTGATTGGTCATGTAACTTCAATTAAAGATACATGTGTTTCCACTGGTAACCACTTTTTTTTTTTTTCCTGGTGGATTTGTGATAAAGCAATTATGCACCAACAGAGGGTGCATAGGGATTCATATGCACAATATAACTACGCAGAGGCAAAGCTAGGATTATCACCTTCTACTTTTGCGTACCATAGACTTGCTGAATGAGCCCCATGGAGCCCTGAGACCATTCTGTCATAGAATCATAGAATCATAGAATTGTTTCAGTTGGAAGAGACCTTTAAGATCATCGAGTCCAACTGTTAACCTAACACTGCCAAGTCTACCACTAAACCATGTCCCTAAGCGCCACATCTACACGTATTTTGTCATTTGTATGTGCACTGGTAGTGTGCTTAGTACTATACAATTTGCAGTCTGTCTTGTTGTCTCAAAGAATATATGGTATTTAATATACTTGTAATATATTTCACAAAAATATAAATGTAACTTTACCTTTTGTACAGCAAACTGTCTCTGAATACCAATTCTAACTCAAGTTATAGTGAATGTTTTTAAAGGTCCAGAAGTTGGGTTTTAACAGTCTGTAAAGACTGACATTCTCTTTCTCTTTCCCTTTCCCACAGCTGGACCATATAGTGGTTTAGGCGAAGTCATCCATCGAGAGAGTGTTCCAATGCACACATTTGCCAAGTATCTTTTCACCTCTCTCCTACCTCATGATGCTGAATTGGCATACAAAACTGCACTGAGAGCCATGCGGTATGTATTCACAAGTCATCTAGAAAGAGCACAAGTAGCAGTTTGGAAAAGGGGAAAAAGCTTGGTAATCAAGACCTAGTCTTTTTTTCTAAAAGAAGCATTGTTCCCTTTAGGAAGAAATTACTTTGGTTCTGTCATCCGTAAAAGCAATTGATGTTTGTAGTAACTACAGTATAATCATTTATAAATGTACAATTAGTGTTTATCTACAACTGTAAAACAGCATTCTATGTTACAAATCCTTCTAGAATTCCACTCTTACAGCATGTGGTTTTGTGTTAAACGACAGCTTTAGCACGTGTGTTCTCTTACTGATGTGGTTTGTGTGTGTGATGGTAGTGGCAAGGAAATGAGGAAAGAGGCATCTCACCAGCAGTCTTAGGATCATCTGCTGCTTAGCAGATGATAGGACTATTTGTTCCACCAGCCTTCTTTATAAATTAACTCTCAGTGATAGATTTGAAACCATATGGTGTGGTCTGAGCCAATACTTTTTTCTTGTGCTTTATAACTAAGCAGTCTTGCACACTTCTGGGTGAATGTTGGGATTTAAATGGAGTATGTCATATGACAGCAAAATGTCTGACTCGCATCCCATTTGTCTTCAGTAATCGGGGAAAAAGATGTTTCTCAGGGAGTGCTCAGTGTGTGTTGGCTTTATCTCAGGGCAGGCCAGATATTGTTAATGGTGGCTAAGAAGGGCCTTCTGATGGAAATTCCAAGGGCCTAAATGATCAGTGATAAATCTATGTTATCCATATACAGTGCAGGGAAGAAACTGGTCCCATTTGGATTGTCTGGTCACTGTCAAGAACTTGTAGTAAATGATGGTTGACAAAGAATAGCCACAACTGAACACTAAGAGCAATCAAGTCCCAGATTTAAAAAAAAAAAAAAAAAAGTGTTGGGTTTTCCTGGTCATTATTATCAAGAATAATTGCACAGTGATTGAAGGACACACTATTCACATAAGTAGCATTTAGCTTCATCAGACAGGTTGTGTCCTAGTGGTTTGGAGGTGTGTATTCTGGAGCTAGTTTCTCCAGAAAACTAAATGGGGAGAAAATAATCCTGTGTTCAAAGGACTAAACGGGAGGGCATGCATAAGAACAAAACATAGCTACTATCAGGTCAGGCCAAAGGTCTGCTTAGCCTGTTTGGGTTTTTTTTTGCCTCCAAGAGTGTCTAATAGTGGATGTTAGGGAAGGAGTCTAAGAAATATGAAGAGTGACCTTGCATACTTGCTGCTTATGATTAGAATTTTAGGAAATAGATTGAGAAGACAAAAGTGCATTACTGATAAACTGTTGAGAACATTCAAATGTATGATCAGAAAGCTGTCGGAGCCATCTAGGTGCACCCCTTTTCTTTCATTGCAAGCTAAGTGCATCAATAACCCTGGTCATACCAGATCAGCAAGATAGTACAAAATGTGTGGTTGTGTGTGGTGGAGGGTTTTTTTTATTTTTTAGGGTTTTTTAAGAAAAAAAGATCAATTTTATAAAGTAGACTTGTGTCCTTGTATTTAATTCCAGTCACTACCCTAAAGTGTTTCTCAGAGATTGTTTGTGGGGAGTTTTCCTCCTTAAACTAAACTACTGAAACCACATTGAAAGGCTGGAATAGACATCTATCAGCAGCTTTACACAGTGTACTGAATGCTTCAGTGAATGTGACGGCAACATGCCATTCCTCTTGAAGAAGGATTTGGGCTTTCCCCAGAAACAAATCATAACTGAAAACTTCTTTTGTGGAAGTTTCCCTTCTCAGTTGGAAAAACAAGAAAGGCACCGAAAGATCCAAATGATGAAACCTCTAGTTAATCATGGGGAGCTCCAACCATCTTTTGGCATGAAACTGCCATCTCAGCCAAAGAAGTTACTTCTCAAACAGACCAGTATAAGAAAGAGTTGTCTGTTTGTTTCCATCTGGTAAAATCACAGGAGACATCAGCATAATCAGGGCTGTTTTCCATAGCTCTCTTGGGATCACTTTATAAGGCAGATGAGAGTTCAGCTTTTTTTTTCTTTATTTTTTAATTTTTTTATATATATTTGATGACACTTAGGAAATGTGGACTGCTATCTTGAACTGTGGTGATGGCAGATGCAGACACTTTCTATTCCATGTCTGTCTGCATTCCTCAGCACTTCTCAAAAATTCTCATAAAGAAGGTTGGTTACTCTTTCCGTTCACACCAAAGTGATAGTTCAGTGTACAAAGCACTTCTGATACAAACCAAATGAAAAACCAACTGAAACTAAACATTGGTAAAGAAGAAAGGAAACGTGAAGATTGAATGTCTGTCTCATGTTTGTGAGGTGGAATGGATCAAAAGAGGGAAATTTGAGCATCCCTTTGTCCTGGTTTTGGCTGGGATGGAGCTAATTTTCTTCCCAGTAGCTACAGTGTTTTGGAGGATTTAGTATGGGATTTGGTATGTGAAGAATGGTGATAATACACTGATGTTATTAGTTGTTGCTAAGAGATCAAGGATGTTTTTCAGCTTCCCAGGTTTTGCTAATGTGCAGGTGGAAGAAGCTGGGAGGGGTATAGCCAGTACAGTTGACCCAAACTGGCCAAAGGAAGTATTCCATGCCATAGACGTCATGCCTGGTATATAAATGGGGGTCGGCCAGTGGGCTGGATGCTGTTCGTTCAGGCGTTTGTTTGTCTGTTCGTTCCCTCGCTTGCTCTCTCTGGAACTTACGGTTCCAAGATCACTGCTGGGGAAACTGCTGTTCCGAGATCGCTCTTGGTTTTGCTCCGTGATTGCTGCTTGGGATGGACTATATCAGTCATCGGGTGGTGAGAAATTGTGCATCATTCGTTTTGTATATTCTATTATCATTATATATTATTTTTAACATTATTAATATATAATATAATTATTATTATCTTTTTCTTACTGTCCTGGTGAACTGTCTTTATCTCAACCCACGAGTTTTCCTTTCTTTCCGATTCTCCTCCCCACTCCCCTGGGGAGGGAGGGGAGGGGGAGTGAGCGAGTGGCTGCTGGCTGGGGTTAAACCATGACACCCTTCCTCCATGGCATGGGTAAAATATTTCCACATAGAAATCTGTGTTCATGCTTTTAGAAGTGGAGCATATTTCTTTCTTCATTTGAACATTTATCAAAGAAGTTAACTTCCCAAGACTACAGCTAGTTGCTCTCCAGACATAAGTGTTTAGTGTCAGTCTACACACAAGCCTACATAGATCATTGACCCATGATGGCAACTCTGGAGTATTTTGCCTCTCTATATTCAAAATCATCTGTTGCTGTTTCATTTTTTTTTAATCCTCTTTTAGTGTGTGGAACACTCAGTGTGAAATCAATGGAAGCTGAGACCATAAGGCCTTTCATGCATGCACCTCAGGTCTGCAAGGACAGGGTGTGCTATCCTTGATGGTCACTTCTGTCTACAGTTCTCTGCTTGCAGCACTGAAACATATGGAGTAGAGCCTTGGAGAATCTGGATCTGCAGTGACCTAGTTGACTGCTCACTTGGAATCTGAACTTGAATGTTTGGCTTAGTTTGGCTGATCCCTTGTTAAGCCTGAATTTCAACCCAGGCTTTGAGAATCAGACTTTAATGGTGATGTTTAATCACAAAGTAGCTTTGCTAAAACCTAGCTAAATAATTGATGTTTGAAAGGGAAAAAAAGTGAAGAATGCTAAATCTGCTTGTGCTTGTTGTGATGTTCCCTAATCTTGCCAAAATTGCATGAAAGCCACCAATTCACAACAGCATTTCTTTTCGCAGCAAAGGAACATAGAAGCTGGCAATGAAATTCAAAGTGACAAAAGATTTCCCCAAAACAGCCTCTTCCTTTCATGCTCTTTGTCTATTTACTGTTACTCATAACCTAATAATCCTTTTTGCATTATGTAGTTGGGATTTTTCCTGTTTGTTGAAACCATTTAATAATGTATCTTTTTTTCTCCCCCCTTTCTCTGTGCTTGGAAAAAATCAGCTGAAGAATTTATATGTATTTTATTTTTACATATATAAAGAGGTGTCTCAGTGGTACTAGGGAAGAGATTTGACTCGATACAAATCAAAAGGGAAGTCTTTTTTCATATTAGCATGCACATTATCAAATGTTGGTAGGCTACAGTTTAAGAACTGTAAAAAGTAGTTTGTATTTGAACAGTAAAATGTCCTTTTTGGTATGTCTGAATTTATTGCAAGGTCAAAATCCAAATGACTTGTTGAATATCCCTCTTCCTTTCTTTGAGCATTTGCAAGTAAAGAAAGTATATTCCAAATATTGGAAAATATTTACATGTTCTCAATATGATGAAGAACTACTCCACTTTCCTTCCTGAGGGTTGTGGTTCAAAGACTGAAACAAGACAGGGGAAAAAATCTTCAACTCTATGGATGATGCAGAAAGTCTCTGCTGCCTTGGCTAATGGGTGGCTTAATTGTCCTGTGAATTCCTGCAGATGCCCACTGATGTGGGCAAGTTTGGCAAATGAACTTTTAAGATTCCCCAAGAAGAGAAGTGGTTTTCCAATATCTTTCTACCCAAAACTGTACATTTCATGAACAAGGTCAAGTGTTCTCGCAGCTTTAGTTTTGCTTATGAGTAACCTAATATAATAATGATTTAATGAAAGAGAATTTCTTCCTTATTTCAGATTGCTAGTATTGGAATCTACAGCTCCTTTGGGAGACATGTCCCGCCCGCACCACATTGCATCAGTTGTTCCAAACCGGTATCCCCGCTGGTTCACCCTAAGTCACATTGAATCCCAGCAGTGTGAGCTGGCATCGACCATGCTAACAGCAGCCAAAGGTACATTGCTGTCAGTTACGTACTCAACTAAATATATGCTTTTAATATTGCATGGAATAAACAGATTATAAAACTTGTGTTTAGGAATCCAAATCGCAGTCTGACAGGAGCTTGAAATGGGAACAACAAACTGAACTGACTTAAACCTGTCACTTAATTTTCTAGCAAAGTGATTAAACTAGCTAAATGGTAGCCAGATGGGCTTGATTTGAGGCTGATGAGACATCTTTTTGTTCTTCTGACACACAATATAGACTGTGAAAACCAGGAGTGGACAAATCACTTCTAAAATTCACAAATCGGGATGACTTTTGGCCATGTACTACACTAACACCATCAGACACTAGAGGAGTTTGTGCTATCTTGTATCTTTTGTTCATGTGATTTAATTATGGAAGGTTTATAAAAAACAAAATGTGTATAACTGAAACATCGTACTATTGCGTAGCAATGGCAGACAATTATAATGCGTCTCTGGATGTTTTGGGAGCTTGTTCTGTTTTGGTGATTCTGTTTACACCTTGCAGGTGATGTTCAGAGGCTGGAAACAGTGTTAGAATCCATCCAGAAAAATATCCACTCCTCATCACACATCTTCAAACTTGCCCAGGATGCATTTAAAATAGCAACACTCATGGACAGCTTGCCAGACATCACTCTTCTGAAAGTTTCTCTGGAGTTGGGCCTTCAGGTATTTCCCTCGTTCATTATTACTACTGTAGAAGACAGGAATTTGATCCTGTGTTGGTGGGTACAGCTCTTTAAGTCACTGAGGATCATACCCTCTTTGGGCGCTGTCTGGAATTTTTAGATTCTGTTTTCTGATGTAAAGCGCAGTTGACTGATAAACACAAAGCAAGGGTCTGCGCAGCCCTTTTGTGCCATTCGAGTGGAAGAGAGAGCTGGGAGCAGCTGGCTGCAGGGCACTCCTCTGTTCGGGGGTGAGAGAGGACCAATGCAATGGGTTCAGGAGTATATGTAGGGATGGCTAGAGAGCAAAATTATTCTGCTTGCCAGAATAATGCACTTTTGCAGATCTTTTGCATGGCCTTGAGGGGTTTCTTATCATTCCTCCCATCCTTCCCTTCCTTTCCCTCAAATGAGATTTGGTAGGTGCTTGTTGAATTACTAGAGAAAGCCAAGGTCAACCATAATGACCTGTTTCTAAGGCAGACTGTGCTAACAGCAGCCCTCTCACTTCCTTCATCAAACCCTGCACTCCACAAGCTGTGGGGTGGTCATCTGCATCAGACTCAGCTTGGCGTGTACAAGAACCTCAGATCAGGCTCTTAGGAGAGACTTTACAAGCTAAAAGGAGACAGCTAAGTTTTTAGGTATCATCTGGAGTAATATTGCCTTACACTGATGAATCTTGGAGTTTACACAGTTCATTTCAACAAAAATAAATCTCTTCATCCCTCTTCAGGGAGTTCTTAAAAACAACAAAACAAACAAACAAACAAAAAAATAGAAAGATCAGAAAACCATTTATTGCTTTGCTTCAGTAAACAAAGCTCCAAAGACTTCTGGGGAAAGGGTATTATCCCAGTTGCTTCTTATGCCAAAGAAAGGTACTATTTGCCTATTCTAGACTTTTAGAAGCTAAAGTCTTTAAGCAGAAAGCTGAGATTGTGTGCTTTGTTAGCCTTTCTTATTCCCGAGGTTACTGTGGAAATCTGCTCTTTTTTTTTCACATCTTGGTATGTTTCTGCCTTAAATGTTTGTTTACTTGAGAGAGAAAGAGCCTTATGATTGACTTGAATGTCACCTCAAGCATTCACCAACTATCATTCAGTGGTAGCAGCACACTTTGGATATCACTGTGTTCATGGATACCCCTGTGTGGATGATGGTGTCATCAGAATGTCTTCAGTAAGATCTAGTGAAAGAAATATTATGAACCTGTACTTTCTCCTAAATCCAGTGTTTGGAATAAACTGGTGTAGAACATGTCCACTGTCTGACCCAAGCTTACTAAGGTGTTTTAAGAATCTTAAAGGTAGTTTGCTTTCCAGAAGGAAGATGCATAGCAGTTTTCTGGTAGTAACTCACAGCTGTATAGATTTCTACAGTAACATTTTTCCTATAAAAGCCTTACAGTGTCAGCACTGTCTTCAGTGGCCTACAGATGCTTTCCCCTCTCCTGCCCTCCGACCTAATGGCAATTAGATTGTCTATATTCTCTATCTAGTAACTGACTGCTTATGACATTTATGTGCTCTGTAAAACTCTGTTTCTTCCCTCACATGGCAAACTGAACAGCAGTGTCCTCGCAGGTATCCTCTTCTGCCTCTCAGCTACAACAATGACAAGTTGGGCTGAGGAGATGATACCAACAATTTCACAACTCTGTCACTGGGATTTCTGTGACAGAAAAGCCTCTTATATTATTCTGGATTTGGGAGTAATGTATGGACTCCTGAGTTCTTTCTCCCTATTTCCAATGGCAGCATGTGTTATGTGACTCAACAGAGGGAAGACATTTAAACTAGCTGTGGAAAGCGTGGCCAAGTGGGCATGGAGCATCTCAGGTGTATTCTGTCCTTCAGAACCTTACTGGCACAGACGCTGTAAGATCTGCAGGTACAGGAGGGGCTTCTGTTCCTCCATTTGCCTGTTGTATGCGACATCGATGCAAGTAAGTATTACCGCACACATGCAGACAGGTACTGCTGGCAGAACTCCTGAGCAAGTTAGTGCAGGTGATCACTTGATGCGTATTTGGCAAGTGGTGTCCTTTCCCTGAAAGCCTGTAAATAAATAGACCTCCTTCCAATCTGCGTGACAAAGAGGTTTCACGTTGATGCGGAAGCTAATGGTTGGTTGGCCATTTCTTGCATCTCTTATGGGTAGTGAGATCTTCTGTTCCTCTAGAATAAGAAATTCTTATTAAAAAAAAATCCATCGGGACAAAGTCAAGGTTATTGTCTGTGGAAGAGAGCTTGGCTTTCAGATAAGCTATGTAATTCCCAGGGGCTTCTTGTCATTTTCAGACTTACTAACCTGTTGAAAAACTCTTCACTTGATAGCACAGATCTTGGATAGAACTTGAACAGATCTGGAACTCCCTTTTAGGAAGAAGTGGCTCAAGAATGTATTGAGCAGAAGTGAAATAGTTCTTTGGCTACATGGGCTACAGTATAAATTAACTTCAGCTCCTCCTTGGTCAAGATATCAATATATGCTTTATTTGAAATCCTTGGGGGGGGGGGGGGGGGGTATCATCAGTAAAGGGCTCCTCTCTTAGTGCTCTTAGCTTGTCAGTTTAATCAAATGAAAGGAACCTAATTCTAGAATAGTTCAAGTCAAGAAACTTTTCCAGGTCAAGAAACTAGATATAGTATTGTTTTTTGCTCTCAAGTTAGGACTGTCTACACTGGAGTTGCTATTATGCCCACTATGCATGCTGAAGGCTTTTGTGTGACTGATGATCCTTTTACAGACCACCACAGTGAGGGAAGTCATCAGGGAAGTCATCAGAGAAGTAGTTATTCATGCCTTTTTTTTTTTTTTTAACCTACTTCCCTCCTTCACCAGTAGCAGAATTCAGTCCATAACCCTGAATTTTCTCTTGGATTCACTCTACTTGGGGGAAGCTGAAAATTCATCTTGGATATTGGAAGAGTGTTAGCCTTCAATTTGTGTGTACATTGATACAGAAAGTCACCTAGACTCTTTCTCTTTGATGGAGAGAATAGGACTGATACTTGCACTCCAAAGCGTTTTGACTTGAGGATGCCTGGTTTTCTTCCAGAAAGACTTCAAGCAAAGGCTGGTTCCATAATTTGTTAGCCATATTTTCATATTTAAAAATGTGTTGGGTTGCTCCTCACATATCAATTTGCTTTCTCTCAAAATGCTATTCTCCAATCTAGCACTTAAATTACTGTTTAGTCAAAATGATACCACAATGTCTGAGGCCAACAAAGCTGGCCTTATGCTGTAACTTTGGGTGATGTACAACCAGTCACCAAGCTCCCAAGGTGTGAATGTTTGGAGGCCGGCATGGAATCACTGATGGTTGTTTATAACCAGACTTCTTAAAAATCATCTGTGCATTTGTGCTCCTCAGCAGTCTTTCCATCTTCTTAATTATCCCATCTACAGCTTAGGACTAAAGGAGGTGACAGGAGTAACAAATATGACAGAGGGCTACATGCCACTTTGAAGTCACCTTAGGATTGGGGGGGATATGGGTTGAGAACCTTCTTACAAATGCTGCTGTCTCCAAGCTGTTTTGTGAGTGCATTTTATGAGTTAATATGTAAAGATCATCACTGAAAGCTCTGATTGACCTATTATGCTCTTTGTTTAATTGCTACAAATAGTAATACCATAGTATGATCGCTGATATTGTAAGGGGAAAACTACTTGCTTTCTTCGTCTAGATGTCTGTGGGGTCTGTCCAGTTAGCTGAAACAAGCTTTCCATGCAGTGTTTGTTTTACTGCATAAACGTATTTGCCCACATTTTGAGAAACAACATAGGCAATAACTGCAAGTGATGTAAAATATGGGCACTGCAATCAGAGCTTAAAGTCCTTTTTCTATGATTCTGATGGTTTTACAATGGAACTTCTTTGCAGGGACTCCTTGTTCAGAGAGAGAAATCATCACTATGACTTACTGATAATATCTGAATATATCTGGAAGTGTGTGTGTGTGTGTGTGTGTGTATATATATCTCTTTGCAACATAAGCAGCCAGTCAAATCACAGTACACTAACTCTTGTATCTATTGTTGAAGTCAATGAAAAAAAATGCAGATGGGGGAAAAATCAGATGGGTTAGAGTTGACACATTTCCACTTTAAAGACTAACATTCATAGAGGGAGGAGATGCAATATAATTTAATTTGAATAATTGATAATTGGTTGGGCTTTTTGTTGGTTTTGGGGGGGCTTTTTGTGGTGTTTTTTTTTTTCTTCTCCCCAAATAAAACAGAGTTTCTCCTCTAGCCTTGAAGGATCTGCAGTTGGAATTACTCTCTGTATGCTCTTCCAAGATAGCTGAGCAGTATTTGTCAGGTCTTTTGACATATCAGCTAAAAAGAGGTAACAGAGTGGAGAGGGCAAGAGGCTGCCATTTTGAACCTCAGTGTATTTGAGTAACTTAAATCCCTAATTGTTGGTATATTGTCTTGGTTTTGCAATAGGATTAATTTGTATTTTGTTTGTGTTGTTTTAATAGGTGATGCGGATGACGCTGTCAACACTGAATTGGCGACGGCGGGAAATGGTGAGGTGGTTGGTAACATGTGCAACAGAAATAGGTATGTTCTGAGATGCTTCTCAAGGGCTCCTGCCTTTTTGTCAGCTAATCTTAGAGGGCTTGATCTTGTTTGTCAACACCCAGACTCTGCAAATGTCTCCCACTTTCTGTTAATCTATAAAATTCCTTTGGTTAGAAGACATAAATTATGGCAATGATGAGCAGGTTTTTGAGCATGTGATAGAATAGCAACAGGCCAAGTGAGACAATAGTTGAGTAATGCAGTGTGACTTCTTTCCCCTGCAAGGTAGGGATGTGCATAACCTCAAAGGAAATACCCCAGATTTCCCCTTGTCCCCTCCATGTTGGGTTTGGGTTTGAGGCTGCAGCAGAGAAAAGGCTCATAGTTATGGGCTGTTACAACTTTGCTTGCTCTGAAAGGTGAGGCTCCAAAAGACTGGTGAGAGCGCTATCTGGTCAGCTGTGGGGAAGAGGAAGCAGAAAACAGGTGAATGAAATGCTGAGGATGCCTCCCACTGTGTGGCAGACAAGATCTCATGGAGGGATTCTCATTGCTGCTTGTTTGTTTTCTTGTTTGTTTGGTTTTTTTTTTAAGCCCCGGGTAAATCCAAGCTTAGAGTGTAATGCATCTTTGTTATGTGGCTATGACATTGTGCAGGCCTCTTGTCTGCACTGGAAAGCAAACCAAACACTAATACACCCATCCTTAACCACGTAAGGTGAAAATAAGGTGGGAGCAGAACTAGCCTCATACTTAGAGGACAGCAGTGGGAGAATAGTGCACTCAGCAGGAAATTCTGTTCATTTCTGGGCTTTGCCATAAATTTATTGTGTGTTTTGATGGAGTGTCCCTTAGCTTCTGTCTTCCACTTCACCATCTGCAAGATGAGGATACAGAATCTGAAAGTGAAGATGAGGGCATTAAAAACTGTGTAGCTGTAAAAAAAAAAAAAAAAAATCAGCAGCTGTGGTAGTGAGGACAATATAAGTACTATGATAAGGGAGCAATTTTAATTGTCACTAAAGGTATTTTTGGAAAGTATGCTTACCTACTGTATTTACTCCTTTTTCATATATCTGAGTTCGAGTGTATCACATAGATGTTTCTTGAGTTTCAGAACTTCAAAGGATTGCTACTGCTTATTCTCTGGATTAGTTTATTCTTTGCTTTATGCTTAACTGGGAAATTAATATTGTCAGTAGCATGGGAAAATACAGTTTGCCTTTGTATGCCCTCAGCCAGAAAATCACAGAATCGTTTAGGTTGGAAGAGACCTTTAAGATCATCGAGTCCAACTGTCAACCTGTCACTACCAAGTCCACCACTAAACCATGTCCCTAAGTGCCATATCTACATGCCTTTTAAATATCTCCAGGGATCGTGACTCAACCACTTCCCTGGGCAGCCTGTTCCAGTTCCTGATAACCCTTTCAGTGAAGAAATTTTTCAGAATATCCAATCTAAACCTCCCCTGGCGCAACTTGAGGCCATTTCCTCTTGTCCTGTCGCCTGTTACTTGGGAGAAGAGACCAACACCCACCTCCCTACAACCTCCTTTCAGGTAGTTGTAGAGAGCGATAAGGTCTCCCCTCAGCCTCCTTTTCTCCAGGCTAAACATCCCCAGTTCCCTCAGCCGCTCCTCATAGGACTTGTGCTCTAGACCCCTCACCAGCTTCGTTGCCTTTCTCTGGACACACTCCAGCACCTCAATGTCTTTCTTGTAGTGAGGGGCCCAAAACTGAACACAGTACTCGAGGTGCGGCCTCACCAGGGCCGAGTACAGGGGGACAATCACTTCCCTACTCCTGCTAGCCCCACTATTTCAGATACAAGCCAGGATGCCGTTGGCCTTCTTGGCCACCTGGGCACACTGCTGGCTCATATTCAGCCGACTGTCGACCAACACCCCCAGGTCCTTTTCCGCCAGGCAGCTTTCCAGCCACTCCTCCCCAAGCCTGTAGCGTTGCCTGGGGTTGTTGTGACCCAAGTGCAGGACCCGGCACTTGGCCTTGTTGAACCTCATACAATTGGCCTCGGCCCATCGATCCAGCCTGTCCAGGTCCCTCTGTTTTGTTGTCTTTTACGGCAGTAGCCAGACTAAGTTCAAGTTGGGTTTTGGCCCTTCTCATTTTCTCCCTGCATAACCTCACAACATCCTTGTAGTCCTCCTGAGTGGCCTGCCCCTTCCTCCAAAGGTTGTAGACTCTCCTTTTTTTCCTAAGTTCCAGCCGAAGCTCTCTGTTCAGCCAGGCCAGTCGTCTTCCCCACCAGCTCATCTTTTGGCTCCTGGGGACGGCCTGCTCCTGCGCCTTTAAGACTTCCCTCTTGAAGAATGTCCAGCCTTCCTGGACTCCTTTGCCCTTCAGGACTGCCTCCCAAGGGACTCTGCCAACCAGTCTCCTAAACAGGCCAAAGACTGCCCTCCGGAAGTCCAAGGTGGCAGTTCTGGTGACTGCCCTCTTTACTTCTCTGAGAATCGAAAACTCAATCATTTCATGGTCACTATGCCCAAGACGGCCTCCAACCATCACATCACCCACAAGACCTTCTCTGTTCACAAACAACAGGTCCAGTGGGGCGCCTTCCCTCGTGGGCTCCCTCACCAGCTGTGTGAGGAAGTTATCTTCCACACCCTCCAGGAACCTCCTGGACTGTTTCCTCTCTGCTGCATTATATTTCCAGCAGACATCTGGCAAATTCAAGTCCCCCATGAGAACAAGGGCTAGCGATCGTGAGGCTTCTCCCAGCTGCTTGTAGAATACTTCATCTGCCTCCTCATCCTCCCACCATATCTGCCTTGGTGGCCTTCCCCCTGATTCTTACCCATAGGCACTCAACCCTCGCGTCACCGTCCTCAAGCTCTAGGCAGTCCAGACTCTCCCTAACATAGAGGGCTACCCCACCGCCTCTCCTTCCTTGCCTATCCCTTCTGAAGAGTTTGTAGCCATCCATTGCAGCACTCCAGTTGTGCGAGTCATCCCACCATGTTTCTGTGATGGCAACTATATCATAGTTTTCCCCCTGCACAATGGCTTCCAGCTCCTCCTGTTTGTTGCCCATGCTGTGTGCATCGGTGTAGATGGTTTGTGTCTGCAAATTTTCATGCAATGTTCTTGTTTTATTGCTTTTATATCTTTGCTAAGGTAATTATTACTGAGGGTATCTTGCAGATATTAGTGCCTGGGTATTATTTTGTGCAGTTACATATTGGCAAATAAAATATTGAGTTTAATACTGCTTTAAATTAGTTTACATAGTCTAATAGAAGCATCCCATAAAGAACCTTTAATGTCGCGCAAAGTACTCTTGAGACTTAATCGAGTTGATAAAACAAGGAATCTGTTTATTTAAATGAACATCTGGTATTTTCTGACTATGCTGAATTTTTGCACATGAGTGAAGGGGTGCCCAGGAAACATCAGAGTCCTACAGAGAAAAGGACCTCTGGGTGTGGTTTAGGTGGGCTCACAGATGTGTGTAAACTGCCTCTAGCAATAATAAGACACTCTAGTTGGCTATAAGATTCAATTTATGGAACTCATTAGTCACTGTTTCTCCCTTCTTCCCCCCCCACCACACACACATGTGCCGGGAATAAAGTGATACTAAGGAAAATATCTATTTCAGATAATATCCAGTAGTGCATATTGCTCAGAATATTTCCCTAATAAGGATCTTGATGTTCAGGTGCATATGAATTTGATACAAGATGTATCTGAAAAACCTATTGGGAGGGGGTGGGGGTTAGGATTTTTTAAAATTTTTTTTTTAAGGTGTGCCTGATATTAAATGCCATGGTGTTCTATTAAATGAGACATTTAGCATGCTTTCTTATTCTTTTGTGCATGCGCTGTACCTTGAGATGCACATTGAGAAAAGAAGTTAAAATTGCCTTTTAAGTGTTCAGTGTGAGGGCTGCTTTTGAGTGATGTGATGAGACCAAATGAGCCAGAACTTGTTAGCCAATTTGTCTTAGATAACAAGTAAAACAGCTCAGTTGTCACACCAGGAGATTAAAGCTTATCTTGCAGGCTTTTTTGTTATTATCTGCATTTCAGTGATTGCTACAGAGTTTGCACAGTAGCCTTTGTTTTCATGTCCTTTTCCAGCCGTGTTATCTGGTTTAGCCCTTCTTGCTGAAGTACTTCTCCCTGGATGTACTGGCAACCTCTTAGACTTTGAAAATGTAATCTTTTGCTGAACATCTGTATCTGCTAGATTTTATCAGTTGTGGCTAATCCTTTCTTTCTCTCCCCAGGTGTTTATGCACTGGATAGTATCATGCAAAACTGGTTTACACTTTTCACTCCAACAGAAGCCACTAGTATTGTTGCTACAACAGTGATGTCCAACAGCACCATTGTCCGT